>JAQFVV010006624.1:0-618353 GCA_028023455.1 Epiperipatus broadwayi | reverse complement strand
TGAGCACTGATTATATATATATGTGTGTGTGTAAGAGATGATAATCTGGACAAACTGAAGAGTGCTGTTTCAGCATGAAATACCTATATTGGAGATCATTTTCTTTTTCACCTGTGTGTGGTCACATGTCTCGCTAGTATCAGATAGATTGGATAGCTAAAGGAAGATTGAAAGTCTGGGTTCACATCTCTTATAAGGAAATTATACTGCTGTAAGCTTATAATTTATATATATAGTTATCTTTTGTCAAAATTAATTTTTATATTTTTCAATTTTTTATAAAGTGCTCAAATCTCGATTATATATTTTTCTTTAGTTTATTTTGCTTAAATTTTAACTAGCTACACATACTTTTACAAATGGCTTGTTAAACTAACTTTACATTGAACAAACAATGTTAACATAATTTATGAAGACAAATATTTGTCAAGAATTGCTTAAATAAAATAAAATATGGTATATCTAGCTGCTACATTGTTATGTTCTGTGAATAAATATAAGATTCTGGAATTCAAGAGCAATGAATCGTAACATTCCATCATTTTCTATCCCGAATTTATTTTTGACTTCTGAACAATTTCAGTCGATTATATGTTTATTTGTAATATACATAAAATGTTCAGCAGTAAAAATCGTTTTGAATAACCTCTACAAATCAAAGGTAATTCCAAAAAGAAAAAGTGTAATGAAAAACGTAACTCGCCAAAACAGTTAGTTAACTTTTGGTTGGTGAAAGAATATTTTTCCCCTTGGTTTTACACGGTAAGTGATATATATATATATTTATAACAATTATTTTTTTAACTCTGACTTTTTCTTCATTTTTTTTTATCATTCGTAATCTTAACATTTATCAATTTTAAAAATTAATATATATTTTTTAATAATATGTCTAAAAAGTCTAAAAATTTAAGATGATTATAAATAATCCATACTTTAACATTCCGATATGATGTTCAACCTATCACCTGTACATCATTTGTCTCTATTAGTGTTAGTATCAAATCACTTGTAATGGTCACTTCACATAAATGGGGGAAAATTGCACTTTAAAAACTGTGACAATATAAATCAGAAAACTGATGGATATAACTTTTAACTTATACTATTAGAAATCGAAATAAAAGACTTGAAAAACTATTTCAACTGCGATTTAGTGGGCATTAATTATTCTGAATTTTACCATATATATAAATATAAAGCAAAAATAGAAAGATATCAATGTAATACACACAGACCCAAGCCCCCTCTTATATATATATATATGTACAACTATTTTATACAACAGATACACATGACCACATATATGTGAAAATGCTGATTCAGCATAAAATATGTATATTGGATATCATTTTTTATATATATGGAGTGTATAGATGTAGGGAGATTGAAAATCTGAGTTCAAATCTCTTCTAATTACATTAAATTCAGTATAGATAATAAAAATATATTTAAATATTATATCTACAACTATTTGTGTTATTCAATATCTTTTCAAAAGTCTTGCATAAGTTTAACAACTAATAAAAATAATAAATAGACAAAGGCATTATTTAATAATCAAATAAAAAAACCTTTATAGCTTTCTCCTTTTCAAGAACTGTTACTTTAATATTATAAATAATATAATGTGATGTGCTGTACTGTAGCTTCTCCTTAAACAGAGTCAAGAATTGCTCAACAATTTTTGCCCAGAGAAACATGTTAGCCACTTTATTTTCCATTCCCCAGTCTAAGTTTTCCCATATTCTGCTCCATCCCATTTTCACAACATAATCTTTGTCACATCACAACATAGATGTGTGTGCATATATATATAAAGTTAAGGAAAGCAAGAAATAAACACAGACAAAAAAATTGTACATATTTTCTACATTTCCTGGAATAAAAATAAATAAAAAATTAAATATCTCTGAATTTAAAACAGAATTGTATTATAAATTAAAACATTTAAAAGGGTTTAAATAAATTAATATTGTATTCTGATTTTGAATTTAAAAACAAGCATATTTCTGATAATTGTAAAAATTTCTTTATTTTTGAGTCTTAATTAGTGCTATATCTAAGTAAAACCATGTTGATCACACCTTTGGTAAAATTTCAAAGTTGCTTTTTTAGATTAGTGATCTTTTTGAAAAGATAGGGATTAGACAAAAAAACTTTGTTGTCAATAAAGGTGTTTTTATCACCTTAAATGACTTATAAAAAGGACTGATAAAAATAACAGTTCGGTTGGTTTTAATATTTTTGAGAAGCAGTTAGAAAAAGTTGGCAGCAATTAGCTGATCAAATTGGTAAGCTGCAAAGTTGATTATAATATTTTGTTGCAGCTTGTTTAAGTTTGCAGCAGTTGGTTTTAGCTGGCCAAAAAAGATGGTTTCCAGAGCAATATAGATAGCTACCATGGATGAGATATAGCTGAAGACAGCACAGTAGGTCCAGCAGCTGCTACTTGTTCCATTTTAGAGGAATTTTGATTCACCTGAAATACAAGTCAACTTCTAATGAATTATTAGCCTGAACAAATGAGGACAAAACAGCTTTCCTGAAGTTGAAGTCGAACCAACTGCAGAACAATCTTTACCTGATAATATCTATTTTGATGATGACAAGCCAGACTACCAGCTTGACCATGGATGAAAAAATAATTTTATATATAAATGATATTTCAGCTATACGCAAAGATACACAGATAAATGTATATATAGCTGGTGAGTTAGTTTAAAATTATTAAAATGACTTAAATGTATAACTTAATAACTTAGAGCAAAACAAATGAATAATTTCTTTGAGTCATACATCTAAAAGAAAGGAACAATCCACAGACAATTTGATATATATATTTTAAAGAAATTGTTTTAATAATTCCTTAAAAATGACATTAAAAATATATATATGATTTTACTTGAAATAATAAAAAAAACCTCATAAATAATTTTATAGAAAGAAAATAAGAATGTTTATTTAATTCATCATTTTACAGTAAACAAAACAGAAAGAAAACATAAACTGACAAAAATTTTACAGTACTTTTAAAGAAAAAAGACTATATTCAGCAAAAAGAATAAATTGTGAAAATAATCTTTACTAATTTTATTGTGTTAAATTAAAATATGATATAAACATGAATGTGCACATGCATTTCTATGGGCACAAATAGACATACTAATTATGTATTATAAAAATTAATGTCATTTATTGGTTTAACAAAAGTGAATTTATGTTAATAATCTGTGCAATTCTATATATGTGTTTAAGTAAACCTAGCATAGGTATTTGTATTATTAAAATATAAGTTAAAATGTTTAATCATATATTATTGTAGGACAATTTAAATATGTTCAGAAAGTACACACATACATACTATGTATGTGAATATATATCAATGAGTGTCAAATAGAACACATAAAATTTTAGACATTTTTAAATTTTATTAGATGTCAATTAAAATGTATTCCTTGTATATTATAAAATGCACATCTGTGTTGTTATATATATATGTCTGTGTGTGTTTATGTAAATTCATTGAGAGACATTGTAAGTCATTGTAATAACTTGAGTTTTGTATAGTAACAATTGTAAATCACAATGTGATAATTTTTTATTGAATAATAATCAAAATCAGAAAGCTTATGTGTATAACCATATTCTAAGGACTTAAATATCATTTTTATTGTTGTTAATAAACACACATTCAATTGTAAAAATTGTATTGCATCATCTCTTAGATAAACTTAATAATTATTTTGTTAATTGAATTCTGTTTTACTTCATATTTATGGTGAAATCTTTGCTCTTCTATATATTTAAGTTCTTAATATTTCATTTAGATATGTGTTAATATGCCAAATATATTTTGAACCAGTGAGTGGATATATTTTAATAATTTTATCCCAAAAATAATATTTCTATCTTCAATTTAGTAATTATTATATAACGGTTAGTTATATTACATACAAATTACTGTTTCAAAATTAGAATTCATTAATTAATAACTGATCATCTTACAATCACTGCAGTAATTTAAGTCAACTCTAAATTTGATTTTATATATAATTGTTATGGTTTGCTTTGTTATACCGATAAATTATGACTTTAAGCATAGTTTTACTTAATTAATAATAAAATTCTGACAAGGATATATTAACCAAAAGACTGTTTCTTATGAGGCTCCTCATAGACATCTAACGTCACTCTAACTCTGCCAGTTCTTATGCTAAAAAATTCGTTTGATAGGTTTTGAATAGGTTTTTAAAAGTTCTGTAAGATGGTGCCCTCTTCCGATTTATTTTACAAGTAAAAAATAAAAAAAAACGCATTTAAACCTAAACAAAGAAAGAACATCAGTTGTAATTGGTTGTTAGTGAGATCTCAGCCGAAAAAGACATTCTGATTGGCTGGAAAGAACAAAGAAACCGCCTGATCAAAGAAAATAAAGAAAAACGCTGAGATTTTCATTTCGAATGCAATTTTAAGTATTAAAAAAATATAATTTCAGAAATTAAACTAGTTTTTTAAAAAAAAAACTAAAAAAACAAAATTATTTTCGAAAAATATTGAAGATTTTAGTAAAAATATTAAAGAAATATTTACTTTTCTATAACATAAAAGTCGACCTTTTTGTTTATATTATAGCTTTTATGTTGCCGAAATTGAATATTTTAGAATAAATAAATAGCAATTTATTTTTGAAAGAACTTTCGTTCTCTTCATAACCTGAAAAATTAGTAATATACTTTTTATAAACATATCTGAGTTGAATTTAATATTATAGGTGAATATGTTTTAACAATAGGCTTTGTCTTCAGTTTGTGAGTTGGCCAATTAAAAGATTTGATTTGTACCTCATACAACCAATAATATAATTAGCGGTTAAAAGGTTAATAAGACACATTTAGGTATTTTCATTATTTCTGATCCTCTTAAATATGCTTTTCCTTCTTTTTATTAAATCTGATTAGAGATGCGAATTAATTGTTTGTTAAACATGGGTATTAATATATTGAAGTAACCCCTCTCTCTTTATAGCATATTTTAAGTGCCTATTATAAATATATTGAATTAGAGACTTTATCTGCTTCAAAGATCCCTTCACAAAATTAAATACTAATTTTTATTTTTATAAAGTTACTTAAAGGTTTTATAGGATATAGTGCACATATGCAGCTATATTTTAAAATTCTGTGATTTTAAATTTTGTCTTCAATAGATATGTTTCTTTTGAGACTTTTTTAAAATCAAATTGTAAAAGTATTCCAATTTAATGTTTTTAATCTTTGTTTTTTTTTTTTTAGAAAGTTTTTAATTTTGGAAAGTTTAATTGCATTCCTGTTTCTTTTATTTTAGTTATAATCCATTTTTAGTTTAATTTTAAAAGCTGAGATTTAATTTTGTATTGTTTTTTTTAATAAGATAAGCCCTGGTCACAATTATTAATTAAGATTGAGTGTGAGATAGAGATTTGCCCTGGGCTAAGATTTATAGTTAAAAAAAGATTATGTAGGAGATAAAAGTGGCATTTAAGAGGCCTGAGTTTAAGAGAGATTCAGATTCTTATTCGTATTTGAATTTGTGATTATCCTAGGTGTCTTGACCTAAATTATTCTTGGAGTAACAAGGCCGCTTATTTTATTGGCTTTGTGATTATTTTATATTAGCTTATGGAGATTCTTATTTTATTTGGCAGGCTTGCCACAGATTTTAATGCATTGCTATTTGCTTTCATGACCCTCTGTGAGAAAACTTTATTCATCTATCTGTTGAAGAAACTATCAATCAGACTTTTAGAATAGCCTACATTAGTTTGACTGTGTTCACTTTTCTATATGGTCAAGTTCTATGTCATGTGGAGTCAAATCTCAAGGATGCTCTGCTAAAGTCATTCTATGATGCATCTTGATCTCCGAGCAGTTATGACATAAAAGCCTAAACCAAGACTGATTCCTCCATATGCCTCCATATTCACTGCCATTTAAAAAACAGATCATCTGAAGACTTCAATCAATCTTACCTGCATCCAAACTGAGTACTCATTGAACTTTCCAATGCCAAAGGTACTTTCTTATATATTCTTTCCAGGGCTAATTCTAATCTCTAGTAAAATCTCCACTCAATCTAAAGTAAACATTTATATAAATTTATATATCATAATCATTTAATGTATTCTTTTAGCTATTTGTGTGTGAAATATATTATTCTTTTAATGCTATATTTTGTAATTTTGAATTATTCTTTTATTATGTTGCAGAGCCTGTATTGAGAATTCCTTTTATTAGCTTTTGTGTAATTTACAGTCTTGATAGGCACTTCACAGATATTAATAATTGTCTTATTACTTACCTGTCTACTTTTAAGATATTTGATTAATTTATAGTAGCTTAGTAAACCACCATCATTTGGCTGATAATTTCTCGATTGGATAGTCCTAGTTTTACTGAAACCAGGGATTTCAATTTCTTTTTAAAATTACGTATGCTGTAATATTATTTTCGTATATTTGCTCTTCTTGTAAAGGTGTCAAACTTGGTAATTTTAAACATAATTATCCGTAAGCTTTCTGCAGAAAAATGGCATCTCTAGTTTCAATGTACTAAAGAATTCTCATCTCGTGCTGTTTTGTTAATTTTCTACAAGTCTCCATTTTTATCCTTTTTGATATCTCTGAATTTGGAAATGAGAATTGTTTTTTTTAAATTGCCAGCAGGAAGATCTACCAAGGTGTTTAATGTTTTCAATACTCTCTTACACTCTCTGATATATTCCAGTAAAATCTAGGATTTGCCTGGATTTATTTTGCTTACATTTAAAAAACTTTTAGATTATTTAAAATTAGTTTAGCTGACATTTGTCTCTGTTGTTTTTTCTTAATTGTCTGAACAATAGTTAAGATCTTTTGTTATCTCCCTGGGTTTAGTTGGTGCTGATCATCATCATCATTAACTTTTGATCACTGTATATAAATTTTCCAGGCATATAGTGACCTGGTGGCGCCCTCAGTGATCAAAAGAAGATAGAGTGATCATTACAGTATGTAGGGCTACTTTGATCAGTTCTCTCTATAATATATGTTATTTGGGATTTCTCTGAAACTAAGATATTTGATGGATGATTATTCACATCATTATCGAGCTATATTATTAGGCTTGAATAGTAGAGAAACTTAGTAAACAGTCACAATATTATCATTGGGGTAATTAAATTATATTTCTGGCTAGCATTGTTATTTATCAATTGGAAAATTGTGATATTAAGTAAATATTTTGTTGGCATATTAAATTGTTATATGCATAGATTATTTGCTGAGCACAAAAGTCAGCTAATACATTTAAATGAGTCTGAATACTGTATACCCCAGAATGATTACATTCCATTATAAAACATCTGAGAGCATCTATTTAATCTCAATGTGATCCCTAAATAGTGTAATTTAATTTATGTTGTTTTTCATTACTAATAATTTTAATAAATGTATTTAAATTTATCCTGTCTTCATTATTCTTTTATCATATCCCTATCCAATCCACTTATTATATATTACCAGATATTATTATGCAAAATGTCAATATTATATTTGTTCAGTCATTAACAGATGTTTTGTCCAATTTTATGTGATGCATGTGTGGTTAACCATAGGATCTCATGTTTCTCCCTGTTTGGAGCCAGCTCAAAATTAAAATTAAGGCCCATTATATAACTTTAGAAATGTCATTCATATGGTATTAAATCATGGAGTGCTGGTGAATGAGTTGGAGCTTGGTTTGGACTCTGGACCATACCATCACATTTGGATCAGATTTAGTGAGTTGGACTCTGGATTTTGTTATGTGAATGTACAAATTTGACCATTACAATATAGATAATACATTATCAATATATTTTTATCTACCAAATGTTTTTAACATCCTTATGTTTTAATTAGAAATTAGATTTTAGCATTGTGCAAAACTTCTTATAATCAATATATAATGCATTGGTCAAACTCACTCCTTGCTGTATATAAAACAATTCAATTGTTGGTAAAATTGAAAGTCAACAAAAATTCCATTCAAAAAGTAATGAGTTTGAATTATACATTCTTTTTTATGTTAATCAGACCATGATTAGTTTAAATATAGATAATACATTATCAATATATTTTTATCTCACAAATGTTTTTAATATTCTTAAATTTTAATTGTAAATTAGATTTTAGCATTATGTGAACTTTTTATAATCAACCAATAATGAGCTGGTCAAATTCATTCCTGGCTGTATATAAAAACAATTCAACTGTTGGTAAAAAGTTGAAAGTCAACAGAAATTCCATATAATAAAAAAAAAGTTTGAGTAGTTGATTCTTTTTTTATATTTAGCAAAATAGTAGAGATTTTTTTTATGTTTTGCAAAATAGTTTATATACACTAATGTACTTATTGTTCTTACTACACTATTGTATGTGCAACTTGTTGGATCGATTTTGTGAGGGTGAATATGTACATATTTTAGTAAATTTTTCTATGGAAGGACTTATTTCATTCAATACATGGACACTTTGTCTCTGATATATATATATATATATATATATATATATATATAGTCAGATATATATATATATATATATATATATATATATATATATAGTAATGGAATGATTAGATTTATATGGATTAGTCATATTATATTCTTCAAAGTTTATATAAGGTAATGTTTTTCTTCACAGGCAGATATCTCATGACACAGTTGCTAAAATATACAGGCTATGGGTGCATCTTCAGATTATTATAACAATATATATATAATATAGTATTTTATAAAACTGATAATCCTGATAAAAACAATAAGCAAATCCCTTTGTCAAATTAAACTCCTAGCTAATTAAATAATCAAACAATTAATATTATCAATTTATTTCATAAATCTCCTCAGATTAATGAGTAGAATAATACAATGCCACCTTGGTGTCTGATCATGAGAATACAATAGACTCTTCACATTCTTCTTGAATATTATAAATTTATTTTTCTTAATAGATGAAGTTAGAGAAATATTTGTAATGTATGTCTTACCACTGTGATGACATTAATTTTTTTTACAAAATAATTAATATTATGAAATATAAATAATAATACTTATTATTTAAAAATAAAATTATGGAAATTATGATGATTTTAATTCTTCTCCAGCTAAAAGACTACCAGTAAACCATGGCAGCTAATATCTACATGATATCTAATTTGGATATAATCTAAATGTTTTGATTATAAAAATGTATAAATAATATTTATAACATAAGAGTAATGAAAACTTTACAAGAGTGAATCAATAATTATCTGCACTACAGTTAAATTAAAACTTTTGTAGGTGGGCTATCTTATGAGTAATTTTTGTGTAAGGATGTGTTTTCACAACAATTGTAATATAGTTTTTTGAATATGTCACAGAAGCTTAAATATCACTGCCATACAAAAATGCAAACACTGTCCTATTTGTGATTTGCAGGGAAAAAAAAGAACTATCCAGTGATTCACTTTTTGTGGTCCAAGGGTGTGTCTGGAGAAATATTTGTGCACAGATGAAGAAAGTGCTTTGTTATGAAGAAGTATGTATAAAATGAATAAAAAATGTTTATATAGAAGATCACACACATATTAACCATGATAAAGGATATAGGCATCTATTCACATAAATAATTAATGGCCATACTAAACCTATATATGATGACAACATAATAGGTTCAACACATCTCTTACAATGACATACTCAATGAAGAATTGAAGACTAAAATTCAGACAATACGGAGAACTACTATCCAAAAGAGATGCATTGCTGCATGAGAACTGATATCCAAAGGAGATGTTTTGCTGTGTGAAAATGCATGGCCATCTATTACTTCCCATACTGTTGAAACTGATGGCAGATAGACTAAATGTTTTAAAAAGAATAGATTATGTCAAAAATAATGCTTTTGTCATTTCTGAAAGATGACTAAAATAAATTGTACAACTAGAATGCAGATAATTTTTGATTCTTACTTGTGTTTCAAATGCAATTTTTTTAATGGATAATTAAATTCAAGTGATTAAGAAATAATAAATAATATAGTTAATAACTGTGATTTTCAAAAACGAATTTATATAACAATCCTTTTCAAACTTTAAATAAGAAAATTAACACAATCATAATCTAATAGAAATTATTTTATTCCTTCCAAAATTAAATAAATAAATCTTCAGCGTGCACTTATATGAAAATTATCACTCTAAAGAAATCTTAATTCACTTAATATTATAATTTCTTACAAATACCCTTATATTTGAACATTCAACTCTTACACTCAATCTTCCCTTTCATAAAAGTACCAGATGTGTCTGATCTTGGAAAGGTCATTTTTAATTGGTTACTGTAACAATTTTTTTTATGTAAATTAAACAAAAGATTTTAATGTTATATAAATAAATATGAGAAATGTATCCAAACCTGAAAGACCATAGTTTTTGTAATAGTGATTTTTTTTTGATTGGTTGCTTGAACAATTTTTTTTTGCTTTGTGGAACAACTTACTTTGAATAAAATGCTAGGTTATTAATGGTGGAATTCCTTTCTTTACATATGCTTCGAATTGACAAATGTAATAATTTGACATGTGACAGCATTATGCACAACGGTTTAGGGATTTTATATGTAAAATAGAAATAATAAAAAATATAAATAATAATAATAATGTGTTTATTAATACATTGCATTATTATTTTCTATTACAAAACAAACATCAATACAACTATACATTATATTACAGAATTAATGTCACAATGTTTTACAAAAATGCTAATCTTTTCTGCTTGTTAAAGATAATCCTATCTCGTTCTTTTTTAATTATTATCATAAAAAAGTCCATCGGATTATTAAGACTTTTTATATAATTAGGTATTGCTGAAATTTTTATTTAAGTAAGATTATTCTTATACATTTACTTCTGTATTATATGCTGTAATATTTAATTGAAATTTTTCAATGAAAGTTCTTTATGTTGTTTGTTAATTTTTTTAAATCCTAGTAATTTAATGTAAGATTTGTAGTTAGTGATTTCTACATTAGTGAAGATAGGCATATACCTTGTTTGAACATTTTACTTAAAGATTGTTGTTTTACTTCTAGGTAATCTTCTACAGATACTTCTTTGTTGTAAAAAAGGAATGTAATGCCTTCTTTCCTACAAAGAAAAATATCCATATATAGCTCATTATACTTCATCGAATTGTATACGCCACTTTTAAAATTTGATATTTTTGCTAATATTTAATCAACTTTTTGCTAAACAAATAATTATTTAAATACAGTAATTGATTATTTTTTTACAATTTATTTAAAAACAACTAATAATGAATTTAATATTATTATTTTATTTTGTAAGATTAAAACATAAGTGGAGATTAGGTATAATTTAATTAACTCAAAGATGAATATGCACGCACAAACAATTTTTTAACACCTATATACATACACACACAAAGGGTGTTCATACTGTTAAAGTATCTAGAGCACTGCTAAAATAAGTACTCTTATCAACACATATATAAAATTCTGTTTGCTTTAATAAATTTTAAATCCAATGAAAATAAATTAAACCGCCATTTGCTTGACTATCTTCAAATTAATCTCAATTTCTATTTGAAACTTTTGTTTAAAGCTTAAGTAAGTTTCCATCATTTCTTTTACATCAATTACTTACCATCTTCAGGTCGACTTTCTCACGGATATTACAGCAATAATTTCTCTTATCAAGCTTTGATAAATATTTATTTTTTAAAAAATAAATTAATACGCGTTAATATATATATATATTCCACAATTCAAAATAATATATCTAAAACTGTATGAAGTGATATGCATTTTTTGAAAATGCTGTCATCAAATTAGTTTTTGAAATGCCCATCATTTTCAGATTTACTTTAATTAAATAACAATGACTGGTTATGAGTGCTATTTTTAGATTTTCTTTCCTAAAATGAAATGAAACGAAACTAATTTCAAAGACATTAAATAGTAGTGAAGGTTTTATTTCTCTTGGAAGTTTTCTTTTCAGGAGTTTATAAGAAGTTCGAGTGTCTGAGCTAGAACGAATCTGGGTTTTCACTATTGTCTGACCCTCTATCACTGCACCAAATCATATATAGTTATTTTTCCAATTTAGGTCTCATCATAATATATTTATATTATGTCAAAAATTTAATTATTTATATATATTGTAGCCGAAAAGTCCGTCCGGATCGTAACAGGTAGAATTAATGATATAACCCAAAACTGTTATGATATAATCCGGTCACGGCCAGGGTGCAGCATGAAGACCCATCACAGTAGTACATGAAAATACATTACATTACCCAACATAAATTGCGTGACTACTGAACTAATTATCATTCTCACTAATGACTGTATTTTAAAAACTACACTTCAAAACCCGAATGTACAATTTTTATTTACGCAAGATCTTATGGCCACCATGAACAAGATAGCATGATCTATAAAACTACTAAAGATTACTCTTCCAGGATTAAACGTATGATCCACTGCATCAATACAACTATCACATGGTGAATATAGGCTATTTAATAAGACAGTAAAAGTGATAGTCATCTTCATAATATAATTTGGCTATAGCTCAGATATATTCAGAATTTTGGTACAGAAATGCCATGTAGAGTATTTGCTTTGCAACAAAAGGTAAGCATATAAATTTTGGCTTTTTTCATCATTAATTTAAATGTTGAATTAAATTAATAGCAATGAGACTCTTATTGTAATATGTAAATCATAAATTATATTAGAAAATAGGTTTAATCATCCTATTGGCTAGCAAGCTTATTTATTAATTTAGATCCTAATATCATGAACACCAATAGAAGTAACAAATTCTGGATTACATTCCAGAATTAACTAAGCAAAGTGGAGGTGATGTAGGAGGTATATGGGATTTTATTATAGCCTGTATATCACTAGTAACCGCAGAACAAAAGCACTAAGATATTCTCTCACAATTTCAATAAACCTTGCATGCATTATTTATTACATTGAATTTTCTGGTTTTTAAGTATGACAAATAGCAACGATATAGTTAAGTTAAATTATAAAATTAAGATTTATTTATGACTCAATCAATACTAAATAAATAATTGGTTAAGCCAATGTTCACAAAAATTAGATAGATAAATAAATAAATAAAGTAAAAGACCACCACATATACTTGTTTTTATACCTGGATAATGTACATGAATTAGATTAAAACATAAATGAAATAAAAGACCATCATATGTATTTGTTTCTATACATGGATATTATTATTATTATTATTATTATTAATAATAATAATAATAATAATAATAATAATAATAATAATAATAATAATAATAATAATAATAATAATAATAATAATAATAATAATAATAATAATAATAATAATAATAATAATAATAATAATAATAATAATAATAATAATAATAATAATAATAATAATACTCCTCTAGATCGTGCTCCTCAATTTATTAGAATATCGTAAAATATACCGATTGCAGGTAAGAATTTTATATCTCTAATAACTATAAAATAGAAAACTAATAGATTAATTAAAAAAAAAGAAGAGAAATACAAAAAGGCAACACAGATTGATTGCATAATGGACTTAGATGTCCAACATCCAGCCATGATGTCCGCCAGCTCAGACACGTATAAGAGTTCTTATGCACAAGTTGCAAAAACACAATCAACGGTTATAAAAAAAAGTGAAAATAATCCGCGATTGTTTTTCTCAAGGAAAACACAGCTAGCGCCTAGATTTCACCGTTCTACAGCAGGAGATCTGATGAAACTAGATCTTACTCCAAAAACTACTGAAACCTACGTTAACGCAATAAAAGAGCCTTGGTCTAATGATAGCCTTAAAAAAATATCTGAAGTGTTTAACCAAACCATCCCTAGGGAGCTCTTCAATTCATTTAAACGCTTTTTCACTGAACGCTCCGTTGTCATAGCAATCACGGATAGAAACTGTTCACTTTATAGATTCCCTAAGGAGCTTCTATTCGAAGAGATAAATAATAAAAAACTATGGAATTTGATAGTTCGTGTAGGAGATCACCCGAATCCGCGTTATCTGGCTATTGAATTTGTAAACGAAGAAAGCAAAGAATTGTTCCGACAAGAAATGAAAACTCTGGGGCAATACGCATTAGTTGTAGTCAATCCCAACAGAGAAAACTTTATTACTGGCTTAATAAAAAAAACTTACCTAGGTTACTCAGAAACAGATTTCATTAAACTTATGAAACCGTTCGGGAACGTAATAGATTTTCAGCCTTTACAGATTAAAAATACACCCATCCCAATATTTAGTAACAATTATAGATTTAAGGTAAAACTGGGAGAGAACATTAATCCCGAAAATATTCCAACACAAGTTGCAGATGAAGAAGCGACATTATTTCTTGTCATAAACGGTCTAAAACCGCAATGCTTTCATTGCAAAGAACGCGGTCATCTTATTAGCAACTGTCCGGCTTTATACTGTAATAAATGTAATATGAGCGCATCCCCCTTACATCAATGCCCAAAAGAAGACCTCCATAGTAATCAAGAAGTGACGGTAGATGAAGATGTGCATTCGACAGACCATAATATTGAGGGAAAAAATGATATTGACATTAGCAGTGGTGGAAAGCTGATTCTACATACTGCAGGGTTCGATAGCATTGAAGTTTCCTCCTCTCCTAATCCGGAAATCCCACCCCCTCTTAATAAAACATCTCTCGAAATAATGGAATCACTCGCAGTGTTGCCGACCCAACAAGTTCTAGAAACTTCACAAATCACTAGAAAACCAGGTCGGCCATCAAAAAAAAAATCCGGTAATAATCCCAAGAAAGTCATGGCTCTAGAATGTGAAAGTAGTGATAATGATTCCCCTCCTCCAGTCACTAGAAAAAAAGCTAACATCGCGCAAAATTACAATGCCTCTCTAATTGACACATACTCATCAGAAAATAGTCCAATGGAAGAGGAAACTGATTGTATTACAAACATAAATAAAGTTTCACTTGAAAACCCATTCACAGACAGGAAAACGAGATCCAATGATATTTCTCTCAAATCTACAGACAATAATTGAACAATGCATATTTATTGATCCATTAAAATATACTACAGTTTCCCTTATTAAAATATTTAACCTTTTTTTAGAATAAAACTTTCCTATGCTAGGCTTAGATTCTGATATATACGTACACACACATTCAAATAATGGATATTAAAATAGGAGTCTTTAATGTTAGAGGGTTAAACTCCCCACAAAAAATTGACCTCCTTGCTAAATGGTACGACATTGTTAAACCGCAGATAATGGGCATTATCGAAACAAAAATCTACAGTGGCTCACTAATCAACCCTACAGACAAGCTAAATTCCAAGGGCTTTACAGCTTTTTCAAACACATCTGACACTCCATCAGCGGGTACAGGCATTATCATTGATAAAGCCTGCCCATTTAGTTCTTTCAAAATCCTACATATTGATGCGCACTTGCTGATAATTACACTTACTCATAAAGCCATTACCTTAAACATAGCAATTGTTTATATCCCTCCAGGTCCCACTATTATAAATAGAATAATACAAACACTTAACTCCAGGTTCACAAATGCTATGTATCCGATGATTATTTTGGGAGATTTCAACATGACATATCAGACCTTCACTGGCAAATGGTTACATCAGCTGTCCTTTCCGATGATGAGTGGAAGAGGCTTTCTGCTGGAGAAGGCCGTGTCATTTAACAATGGTAGACATTCATCACTTATAGATCTGGTTTTCTATTCGCCATCATTGCATAACATGATATGCATTCAATTAAAGAATTCTCCCCTCTCTGATCATGCAGCTGTTTTAGTGTCACTGGAAATTAATTTTGATAATAGAACAATAATTAATACAGGAAGAACCATCAGAGTTCTACTACCATCACGCACACCAGAATATCTTTTTTCAGAAGTATATATATATCTTCACAAGTTGAAGAAAATTACAATGGATCCAGTCCAAGCATGGTGTGCCTTTACTAGCCTGCTCTCATTTAACATTGATCATCTTACCAGGACAACAACATCCCCAACAAAACTACTAAAGCTTATGGATGAAACCCATAAAAAAATTATTGGCACTTCTCAATCAAATCTTGATCGTCCCTGTCTGATTGCTTTAAAGAAGACATATCAAGAGTTAACAAACCAGCTTAAAGAATATATCTCCATTAAAAAGAAAAGGTTATATTTAAATAAGCCACACATGTATACCAGAAACTTCATTAGATGGGCGCTAGGCCACCCCTCCCAGGTGCGAGTCCCAGCAGCTATTAAAGTTCAAACTGAAATTGTCTATGGAGATTTTATGTTGGAGCGGCTTTACATATTGTATAGAGAAAAATTCCAGAGGGTATCCTCACCAAGTCTAATGGCCTTTTCACAAGATAGATCAGAAAATGAATTTAAAATTTCTTTAAAAGATTTCATTAAAAAATAGAAGCGATGCCAGATTCATGTCATCCTGGCATAGATGGAATTCCCAAGTTTGTATACAAACATATTGATAAAATCACTGCACAATATATGCTTAACCTAGTCTCCTACCTCACTAAAGACATCTATAAAATACATGGCTTAAATCAAATTATGCTTGTGCCATTCATGAAAAAGAAACAATTAATCTCAAACAACACTAACCTACGTCCAATTTCAATGTGCTCCTTGGCATAAAGATAATAGAATCAGTGATAAAAGATAAAATAGAGCCATTCATTTTGCCAAACCTATCAAAAATGCAATTTGCCAAAAAAGAATCCTCAACAGGACAGGCAGCCTTTCTATTCAAGTCAACTATAGAAACTGTTAGAGATAATAAAAAATACAGTCCAGTTGTTATTCAACTGGATATTGAAGCTGCTTTTGACATGATTTCCATCAGTACTCTTCTTAAAACTCTGCAGAAATACTCAGTTCCAAACGCCTATCTAAACTTGCTTGCTAACTTGCTTTTAAACCGTGAGATTTATGTTTCCCTAAATGGGAAAACTTCACCACCAATAGTGCCACATCAGTCCATCCCTCAGGGCTCACCTCTCAGTGCCTTATTGTTCACTGCCTATATCAACCCTCTTATAAAAATAATAGAAAATGAATTTTCAGGAGTCTACGTGCCTACAATCAATGACAACATCTCATGTATCGCATATATGGATGATATAGCAATATTTCTATCATCCCAAAAACAAATTCCCAAACTTCTTAAGATACTTAATAATTTCACAAAAGAATATAAGCTAACATTTAATATGGAGAAATCATGTGCATGGCAGATCTTCACCGGTAATAGCATTACTAAAGTTTTCAAAGGTAGACCAAGCGCATTCCTTGGGTTCAATTTTTATTTACGACATTCACCTATGAGATCGCTCATACAGAAAAATTTGATAGAGAAAGTGGAAAAAACTGTCAATTCACTCTCCAAAGCCTATCTCTCTCTATATACAAAATGGCCTTGCTTAACATGTTAGTGATCACAAAAATCTCTTATTTTACTCCAACAATCATTTATACCAAAGCATTTACAAATAAGATAGACTCCTTATGCAGGAAATTATTCTGGGGAAAAAAGATTATCTCTTGTCTCTACCGATCTCTAAGAAAACCCCTTTCACAAAATGGCCTTGGCCTTCACTCAATACATGTCTTCAGAATACAAAAAACATTGAACATAATATCTACATGTGCAAAAAAATTCCCATATTTAGAAATTTCTGCCAAGATTACTCCTACAGATAGACCACCTCCTCTTCAAGGATATCTGAACACACTACTTACACCATTATTAACAATCCACACTCTTAACTTTAAACCACCACAAGCCAAATATAAATATTGGGAAGTTTATCAACTTCTACATCCAAATCAAGATGATGTACAAACACCACTTCATATTAATAATAAACAATTATGTCGCAAATTCAAACTATGGTCACTTGAACCAAAATATTTTGACTTTCTCCTAAAGATAAATCTGGACTCGCTTCCTACACAATACTTTTTGAGATATCAAAGAAACTATAAAGATATAGATGATATATGTAATCTTTGCCATAGGGACTCGGAGACACAAAACCACCTTTTCTTCTCATGCTCAAGTCTAGAAAACATTCGTGAAATCATTAGCACTTCACTCAAAGATAAAAAAATCAATATGATAACCCTCGGAAGAGTTCACACGTCTGTCTTTGCTGAAATAAGAATCTGCACATTTTTACTCTATGCCTTATGGTGTACAAGGTGTAATTTCATATACAATCATAATCCCAGAAGACATCCAAACACGTTCAGAAATAAGCTGAAAACCATACGTGAAAGAGACAGGAAGATTACAGAACAAACTAAGTACATTGACACCTGGAATATACAAGAACTTATATAAAAGCACACAAAAAAACTATATTTAACATGGATCCTTGTGCCAGTTCTAAAGTCAACTGACACAAACTAGACACATTCCTGCCTTAGTTTAATTGATCGTAAGATCTAATTGAATATAATCGTATGATTGAGTGAATATCATTGACTTTATTGAACTGTTTTTTTCTCTTGGATACTTCTAGTTTGATAAAGCATACAGGTACTGATCAAATCATTGTACATATGCAGTTTTGTGAAAACAATTTATATATAAGAAATATGTTGTCAAATGTAACTTGTGTAACCTTTTAGAACACTAATAAAGTTTATCCTTTGAAACATAATAATAATAATAATAATAATAATAATAATAATAATAATAATAATAATAATAATAATAATAATAATAATAATAATAATAATAATAATAATAATAATAATAATAATAATAATAATAATAATAATAATAATAATAATAATAATAATAATAATAATAATAATAATAATAATAATAATAATAATAATAATAATAATAATAATAATAATAATAATAATAATAATAATAATAATAATAATAATAATAATAATAATAATAATAATAATAATAATAATAATAATAATAATAATAATAATAATAATAATAATAATAATAATAATAATAATAATAATAATAATAATAATAATAATAATAATAATAATAATAATAATAATAATAATAATAATAATAATAATAATAATAATAATAATAATAATAATAATAATAATAATAATAATAATAATAATAATAATAATAATAATAATAATAATAATAAAAAACATGTAAAAGCTAGCCATTAGAAGATAATGAATCAAATGGAAGATATGATTCTCAAATCAGCTCAAATCAGCTTGAAATATATAAATTGATATGTAATAAATTATGAAAATGATTAATCAGATGTCATTTTAATGAATGATAACTGAACACATGGGATCAACTTAAAGATGAGGGACAACATCAGCATCACAATATATGGAAACTCTGCCCAAATATATTTTATACAACAAACAGCAATGATATCTCTATGAATGTACTCATCCATGCAATGGAATAACAAAGCATTAAATGCCTTGTAGGTATTTTAACTGTAATCAGAGTGACAAATACAATTACAAACTGCTCTGTGGATTAATCACCAGCACAGGAATGAATATAAAGGATATAATAAAATGACAAATGATTACTCTGCAGATTAGACTACCAGCACAGAGTAATATAAAGAATATAATAAATGACAAACAATTCTTCTGCAGATTAAATCACCAGCACAGAATAATATAAAAACTATAAAAAAGGTGATTGTGATCATTCTGAGAATTAAACCACCAGCACAGAATAATACCATTATAAAATGGTGCTAACATTTATTTTCCATATAAAAGAGACATAAAATTACTCTCATCAATAAAATTGCTAAATTAATAGATGTGCAGTCTTACAAGCCTGAATTAAGACATAAAGTGAAATAAGTACTTTAACATAGGAAGTATCTGAAATAATGGCCAACTTTGCTTAGAACAATGGCAAAATGATAATAACACATAGTAAATAATATGAGTGTAGGCACAAAACTGGAAGCATATATAGGACTAAGCCATATGGTGCTGATGCACATAAACCTTTATGCAAGTACTGTTCCATAACAATTGATTTTCTTCAATATCTTAATTATATGTTCAACTCAATTAATCTACATTGATAAATAATTATTTTAGGCCCAGTAGAATATATATGTGAACTTCTTCATACATGTATGGAATAATATATAATATGAACCAAAACAAAGTTTAAATGACTATACAAATTAAATACATAATATTTCAAATATATTGACTATTCCCAATATAATCAATAATATTTTTTTACTACCTAATGTACAACATATTAATTAAATAGTTTTTCAATTATAGCATATAGAATTTTATGAGTTTGATTGTATTTCCCTTCATTTCCACCCATAATGAATATTCCATAATTAATTGATTCACATGTAGGCTCTCTGAATACTAGGATATTTTTAAAAAATAGGACATGTATAATTTTAATTAGAGTATCCCTCAAAAGTTAATACTTTATTACTTATATTTTAGGACGTAGTCAGTGGCAAAGACTGGAAATGATTGTTCAAGCAAATAATTATCCCACAATTGCTATGACAGTTGAAAAATAATTTTCTGGTTAGCTCTTGTCTTCTCTCAGAAACTATATTATTAACTAGTGGGCTCTTCAAACCTAAACTAATTGCTTTCTGATGTTTTTCCCCTTTAACTGTCACCTGTGTCACTTACAGCCCACATTGGCTATGCCATTGTACTGCCACCTTCTTTATATGTCAATGAAGAGATGGATATATCTATTTACTTTTAGATTTATTTAATCAATCCCTTTCATTTAGTTTCTATGTACTATCTTTGAAGGCTGCCAATCTTTCAGGTAAATAATAACATCACTGGTAGCAAGCTACCAATAATATTATTTCTCTGCTACTAAATTATAACACTTGGTGACCCAAGCACTTTATTTATTTTAAGGAAAAAGCCTTTAGGCATCAGTTAATTACAGGAGTAACTAACGTGCTTGCTCAACCAACCACGAATTTAGTACCTGACCTCCCAGCTATCTCATCGGACTTTAGCTATTCTCAATTCTCTGCCTATACTATACTATGAATATCTATTTCCAATATTTATGTCACAAATATTTGACCAATAAAACACACATACATTATTAATTTTATGACATGAATCCCTCACCTACTTTCAATCTTACTTAACAATAGTTAAAAAGATTTATTTCATAAATATTTGACCAATAGAATGCACCTACATGATTAACTCTATGACATGAATCCCTCCCTTACTTTCAATCTTACTTAACAATAATTAAAAGTATTTATTTCCAGCTTTCCTTAAGTGCTCGTTCTTACCTTATAATAAATGCATATACACATTATATTAAATTATACATTTAATATGTTCAAATTACACACATATAATAATAAGTAAAACAAAACACATATTTAATTATATAATGCGCACAGACAATTAACAAGGTCTTTGATTTAAAAGTCTTATTACGAAAGCTAAGCTAATGCATGTAGATAGATCATTAATAGTTCTACATTTGGTAAATTTAAAGTATAGTTCTTGAAATGTTTAATATTTGAAGACAAAATGAAAGTTTACCTAAGATTTGAACATGCGAATAAGGCAACAGCTTCTGCTGGCTTTCCTGATTCCAACCGGTTGGTATGTATAGGAATTTACTTGCAGATTTTAACACAGACACTCCGATGCTTTCCAGTTTTAAATGGACATGGTTTGTTTCTCAAACTGACTGTTGATGTTATTGCAGAGAGGTTCAGGCTGGCCACATGATCGGATGGGTTTAGCAGCATATTCTAGATGATAGGACATTCATTCTGAATAATTAAAAACTTTTAATGATTTTTATTTTATGAATGCCTGATTGAATTGAAATAATACAAAATCTCCCTTTTTATAGCTGGTGTTCCTCATCTGAGGATCGATCAAGCAATCTGATTCAATCCTGTTGGGCCTTCATTCCTCTTATTTAAGAGTTCAAACTTTGTTCTAGTTCTTCCATTGGTTATTCTATTTCAATCAAACAGTATTCTTAGTCCCTTTGTTAATTATTTCCATTGCTTTGATTTTAAGTTTTCAGTTCTTTTATCTACACTGCATTAGCTTTCCATTTTGTCATTAAAAATTTCTTTCTTTTAATTAATTTTTATAGACACACCCATTCCCTATTACAAGACAATATGAGCTATTTATTTTATTAATTTAAAAGTAACAAACTCTAATCATTTTTTTTTCTTTAATTTTTATTTATTATCGAAATGTTTCCCCCTCCTCCTTCTTTTGTTCTTTTCTCAAACTTTCATGAAAATCTTTCTGAAGTTTAAACTAACTTTTTTAAAACAACATTTTTTAGAATTTTCTTCCAATAAAATTCATTCTTGTTAACTTTTAGAAATATGTAATGACCTACATCGGTACAATATATTGAAACCCTTAGTTTCTTTGTAAAGAAACTAATGATTGAGAAATAAATGGTTTGATTAGTAGATAACTATATCCAAATATTTTTTTTTTTAAGTTCAAAAAAAGTTAAAAGCTTTATTTAGAGAGACCAATGACCATATGGCTTGAATTTAATGTATAGATAAAAGTATGTATTTTATTTAAAATTATAGCATATTATTATGTAGAGGAAAGGGGGAATTGACTATTGTGGTCACTATAATATCTTAGAATGTTGATTTATATTAATCATAATATTTATAAATGAAAATGATAGTACAAATAAAATTGAACTTATCATACATAGTATTTGTTTGACAGTTCTTTATAGGAGAATAAGTTTAAATTGTCAGGAAATTATGAAGAATATTTTGTACTAATAAGAATATGAATAAGTGGATAACTATTTAGTATTATGGATATGTGCATGCATGGGTGTATGTTATATAGATTTTTTTATATCTTGGAAATGTACACCTTGTACTGTATATTATTTGATAGTATAATGTAAAAAAATAATTTATTTTGTATGGGTTTTACAGGAATTGGTTATTGTTTTCAGTTCTAAATTTGATTTTAAGTTTTAGAAAAATTTATTTATAACAAAAAATCAGTTTTATAAAATACCCGCTATTATATATTTTTTTAAGTTGAATATTTCTTGTAGATCAAAGCAGGCAAATGTGTCAAGATAAGAATAGAAAAAGATAAGATAAACATAATAAGAGCTAAAGTCAATAAACCAAAACCATTTAATAAATGTTGTCAAAGGTTGTCTGAGGTATACCGAAAAGAATTGGTAAATAGAAAAGATAAAAGCAACATTTGCAAATGATTTTTTTTATAAAAGCTGGTGCAAATGAAGGGCTTAGGCTGCTTGATAATTCTCTGCTCTGACCATTTTTTGACTCAGATAACAGTTGGCAAAACTTAAGAAGATATAGTGATAACTTGATATGAAGGGCTAAACTAGATATAGATAGGTGTACTGGTCTCTCATTCAAAATTGATGATGACATGATTTAGTCATAGCAAAACGTTTAGTGCATTATACCTCAATCTTCATATTTGGCTTTTAAAAATTTGTTTAAAAGAATATATCTCAGGAACACACATTTGGTACTACATATTATATCTGTGGCTTAATTAAAACTTCAAGGAATAACTGGACTTTAATATTATTAACTGGAGATATATTCAAAACATTCATCATCATCATCATCATCATCATCATTATTATTATTATTATTATTATTATTATTATTATTATTATTATTATTATTATTATTATTATTATTATGATGATGATGATGATGATGTTTCAAAGATACTTTTTTACTTTCTTTGGTTTACATAGTTTCTATTACATAGTATTTACAATTTGATTTAGTAAAATTTACAGTTTTGGTTTACTTTTCCTTAAACATAAGTTTTTTTTTATTGTGGCTAACTTGTTCCTTGTTCTATAGTCTATAAATAATGCTGCAACCTCAGTGTTTTCAATTGTCTTTGTTTTGAATTTCTCATAGTCTTGATTTTTCATTTAACAGTGACCAAGTTGCAGCATATAAATCTGGTCTGACAATAGTTTTATCTCTATCTTTGATTTGTATTAGTTTATTAATGAATGTGGCTGGATGATGTCAAGTATTTTTCCTCATTATAAAGCTGCATCTCGTGCACCAAAATAATATAGGACAAATGTAGCTGCCCTAATGTTTGGTATCGCTCGACTCTGATATGCATTAATAATTTGTTCCATCGTGGTGTTTTTCCTTCTATATATGCTGCATGCCATTTGTCTTATTTTTGCCAAACCTTCACAGTTGTAAACTAAATGTTCAATTGTTTCTTCTGCTCTATGGCATAGTCCATAAAATGGATCTATGTCCCTATACATCCTTTTATAGTGGACAAAAAAGTTGTGGGCATAGCAGTGAGGTTCATTTTTTTTATAAAATTGAAAAATTTAGGCTCCAATGCCCATTGCTTGAATTGTTTAACCAGTTTTTTGTTATCGATTCCCAACATTGGTGAAGGTTCATTTACATTAGTTTCTTTATTTCATCATCATCAACCATTATCAATCCACTGCAGGATGAAGGTCTCTCCAAGTTTAATCCATCTTCTCCGATCTTTAGCTTCTCTTTTCCACAACACCCCTGCACATTTTCTTATTTCATCCATCCATCTCACATGTGGTCTCTTTCTGGGTCTTTTACAATCTTTTGGAATCCAGTTTAAAATTTCAATTGTCCATCTGTTATCATTTCTTCTAGCAATATGTCCAGCCCAACTCCATTTCAATCTTTTAATTTTTTCAATAAGGTCAGTAACACCTGTTTGTTGTCTTACCCATACATTGCGTTTTCGATCTCTTCTTGTTACTCCCAACATACATCTCTCCATACTCCTTTGAGTGGTCTGAAGTCTCTGTATTGCTCTTCTATTAAGTGTCCAAGTCTCAGATCCATAAGTAAGAACTGGTAAAACACATTTGTTAAAAACCATTCTTTTCAAACACATAGGCATATTTCCTTTTAGTATCAAGTTATTTCTACCAAAAGCACTCCAACCAAGTTTAATTCTATGATTAATTTCCTCCATTATGTTTCCATCTGTATTAATAATCTGACCTAGGTATTTGTAACTGTTAACTTCTTCTAATTCTTCATAATCAATCTTTATTTTCATATTTTGAGCAAATCGATTAAACATTACTTTAGTCTTTTTAACATTTATCTTTAGTCCTACTTTTCTACTTTCATCTGCTAACTCCTGCAACATTTCCTGCAGCTCTGAAGCATTATTTGCAAAAACAACTACATCATCTGCAAAATCTAAATGACTTAAATACTCTCCATTTACTTTCATTCCTTTAGTTTCCCATTTTAATCCACAAAATACTTCTTGCAGCACTGCTGTAAAAAGTTTTGGAGATATGGAGTCACCTTGCCTTACACCTTTCTCAATGTTGATTTTTCCAGTATCATTATGTAATCTAATTGTTGCTGTTGCATTTTTATAAATATTCTTTAAAATATGACAATATCCTGGATCTATACCTTGATGATCCAATGCTTTAATCACTGAAGAAATGTGTATAGAATCGAATGCCTTTTCATAATCTACAAATCCAAAACATAATGACAACTCATATTCATTTGTCCTTTCTATGACTTCTCTCAATACCTGGATATGATCTATTGTACTAAAACCACTTTTAAATCCAGCTTGTTCTCTTGGTTGGTGGAAATCCAAAGTTCTCTGTAGACGAGTTGTAATTATCTTGGTAAAAATTTTATATAAAACTGATAAAAGGCTGATAGGTCTGTAATTTCTAATATCTTCTTTATCACCTTTTTTAAATATTAATATTATTACTGCATTCTTCCAATCTTCCAGTACATCTTTATCATTTAGACATTTGGTATATAACTTTGCTAAAATTGTTTCTATTTCTTCACCTCCTTCTTTTAATATATCAATTATAATTCCATCATTTCCTGGAGCCTTTCCTTTCTTCATACATTTAATTGCATGTCTCACTTCTTCATTTAAAATTCTGGGCAATTCAGAAGATGTAATAGATATAGGAGGTACTTGTTCTTTATTACTATATAATTCTTGATAAAAATCTTCTACCAATTTCATGATGTCATCTCTCTTTTTAGTAATAATTCCATCTTTTTTCTTATTGCAGATATAAATTTCCTACCAATACCAAAATGTTGTTTAACATTCTTGAGACTTTTATTTTCTTCTACAGCTTTCCTTGCTATTTCACAGTTATACTTTCTTATATCATTTTCAACTTTTTTCCGTACCATTTTACAAAATTCGAGATATTCAATTCTTTTTAATACATCATTTTTGTATATCTTCATATTCCTTCTTTTCTTCATAAATTCTCTAGTCTCAGTAGAAATTTTATTAGTCAATTGCTGCTTTTTTCTACCAGCTATCTTTGTTGCAGTTTTTAAAAGTGTATCAGTTATTTTCATATTAATTTCATTCAAATCTGAATCATGTTCAAAATCTCCTAACACTTGAAACCTATTTGTAAGTTCTAATTTAAATTCATTAGAATGTTTCTGAAGATTAGGAATATCAACTGTAAATATTGTTTTTCTCAATAATTTTTGTCTCTCTAGTTTTACATTAACACGTAACTTACACCTTACTAATCGATGATCACTTCCTGTGTTAAATTTATTAAGAACATTACAATCTTGAAATATGTATTTCCTGTTAGTCAAAATATAATCCAATTCTGCTGTACCTTCATTTGGATGCTTCCATGTCCATTTCCTTTTAACATTTTTCTCAAAAAATGAATTCATAATATAAAGTTTTTCTTTTTCTGCAAACTCCACAAGTCTATGTCCTCTCTCATTTCTATTACCATAACCAAAATTACCTACAGCAATTTCATCTTTCATTTGTCTACCAATTCTAGCATTAAAGTCTCCCATAACAATTTTAAAATGTTGTTTACTCTGATCAAAAGCCTTTTGTACATCCATATAAAAATCTTCTACTACTTCATCACTATGAGAACTTGTTGGGGCATAAACCTGAATTATCTGCATTTGGTATCTGCTATTAAGTTGTATAACTAATCTTGCAACTCTGTCCGATACACCATCAATCTCCACAATATTGTTCTTCCACTTTTTATTTATAATGAATCCTACTCCACTTGTATTTCCAATATGTGTGCCTTTATAATAGAGTATATGTCCACTTTTTAAATCAATTGTTTCTTCACCTTTTCTTCTAACTTCACAAAGTCCAATAATGTCCCATTTAATATAAGACAATTCTTCTTCTAATTCTTGCAATCTTCCTTCACTTGAAAGTGATCTGCAGTTGTAAGTACCTAAATAAAAAGTCGTCATCAAATGGCAGCCTGGGTCCACAATCAGGGGATTCTTAGCACCCTCCACCTTCGGCCACCAACCGCTGCCTTGGTTGGTGACTTTACAGCCTCCTGGGAATAAGGGCCATGCTTTATTTTTGTCTGTCATAATTGTATATATGTATTGGAAAAATATTTATCATTTACACAAACATTCATTCTGCCTTATCAGGCACTGAGAAGAAAGACCATGGTGTTTCTCAATCTTAAACTCAGAGGTAAAAAGCCAATAAACTCACCACACTGGCTAATGCGTGTTGGTGAGCAGCCCATCCATGTTCGTATACTATATGAATAATCACATAGTAATAACAGCTGCAATGACAAGAACATATGGAGTGGACATTAGGAATTTGCCCTGCTCGGTTCCTTTAAGGCCTCCAAGAGGAATCAAAGGGTCTCCTTTCAGTTAATAGCAAACTCCTTTCTGCAGCTGTTTCTTTATTTATCAGGTTGTATATTTCCTAATATGAATATTTGTTCTCATATTGTTCTGGTATGTCCTTATTGGTTTTACATTGATAAATTATGGATGAAATGTATGATCCCAGTGATGGTGGTCTGTCAGTAGGAGTAACTTCAATTAGGTGTTTTAGTTTTGGGAATTGTTTCATAGTTGTAATAATTGCATTCCTCAACTTTTATATGTGGAAGATTTCAACTGTGTGGAGACCCAGTCCATTTTTTATCAGTGGT
The DNA here is from genome assembly GCA_028023455.1 of Epiperipatus broadwayi. Taxonomy (NCBI): domain Eukaryota; kingdom Metazoa; phylum Onychophora; class Udeonychophora; order Euonychophora; family Peripatidae; genus Epiperipatus; species Epiperipatus broadwayi. The sequence goes on along the minus strand of JAQFVV010006624.1, from coordinate 590,189 downwards.
TGAGACATTTTCCTATTCGATATGGCTACTGACTTCTTGGACCAGGATAGCTGATTACATATTGCTTTGATTTTTTTTTATGAAAGCCTTTGAGAATTCGATAATTGGCAAATAATAGCTGATTTTTGTCATAATTAGTTGGTTAATTAACTGCACTTTGGAGAAGACAGACATATAAGTCTTTGAAAGGGAGTCAGCAATTCTTTTTATTTCTTCCTTAATACTATCTTGGATTTTACATCTCATCCTCGTGATTCCCAAATGAAATGAGAAACCCAGGAAAGATGTTGGTTTTGACTAATAGATCATCACACATGGTCTTCCTGTGAATAGAGACCATGCTGAAGTTTTTTCTTGGTTGAATTTAAGCTTATAATGTGCAGTGTATTCTTCCAGTAGCTGCTGCAGTTGTGGAATTTGTTTTTTGGATGAGAGAAAAACTGTAATGTCATCCATGAATGCCAAGCAAGCTATGCGCTGTGTTATTCCAGGTATCTGAATCCCATCAAATGTTTTCTGTATCTTCTTAATGAGAGGATTGAAGTAATACATAAAAAGCAGTTGCTAAGTGGTGACCCTTGTGATAAAGACCGGTTTGGTGTGAAAGATGGTGAATTTCTTCCATTGATAGATATATGTATTTCTCTATTGATAAGTAGATTTGTAGTGATATATAGATGTGTTCTAGGAATGTTGGTGCTTTTGAGCATTTCCAGCAAAACTTTAATGTTAACTGAATCAAATGCAGCCTCAATATCCAGTTGAACTACAATAGGTGCATATTTTTTCTTATGTCTAATTGATGTGAGTACTGCTGCCTGTACTGTTGATGATCCTTTTTTTGCATGTTGTGCTTTGGAAATTAGTGGTAATATATATTGTTCATTTTCTTCCTTGATCATCTTTTCTATTATTTTAATGGGCAATGAGCCCATTGATATTGGTCTTAAGTCTGCAATGGAGGGAATATTTTTTTGATTTTTATTGTATGGTACAATTGCAATAGGGTAAATCCCTTCTATGTTCTGAGATTTTTGCATTAATTGATTGGCTAAGTTACAGACATTTTGTTGTGAATTGGCTTAAGTATTTCAAAACAAACAATGAGATTCCAGGGCTACCTGGGTGACAAGCTTCCAGTATATTAGCTAGTTTTTTTGCAAAGTCATTTATGGTAAATGGTCTCTCGGTTTCAGGGATCCCGAATATGTGAGATGCCATTGAAATGTTTTTGTCTGATTGCAGCCTACTTTTGAAGTATTGATAGATTGGCTGGATCATATTATGACCTGCATATGTTCCATCTTTTGACTATATTGATATTGGTACTTTGATTTTTCGTGGGTTTCCTAGGGCCCATTTAATGTATTCCCTTGTCCATGTGTGTGGCTGGTGAGACAAATTTTCCTTTTTTTTAATTTTTAGGTAATTTTTTAGATTTTCACATACATTATTATATGTATGTGTAAGTTTGAAAATATATTGTTGTGTGTGATGTGATGGGATAATCATCCCTATTTGTTTGTGTAATTGATCTGCCAATGCTATTAGCCTTGATGGGGATGGTTGCTTCATTGCAATTTGATTAATATTAAATGAAAGGATGTTTATGTATGCTTGATATTGTTGTATGGGTCCCAGATTCATTTCATGAATTTTTTTAACAAGATATAAGATTCTGAAAATAGGAATTCAGTGGTAGCTGTTGGAATTAATGCTCTAATTGTTTTAGTTAGTGGGAATGGCACTATTTAAATCTGGTCAAGATTAATGCTGATGATTTGTCTTTAGTTGTCAGAGAATGTAGTTGGAGTGAGTTTAATCGTCATTAGGTGGTGGAATATTGGTGAATAAAATGTTAAGTCTATTAATGAAGAAAAATGTTTATTGTGAAAAGAAATTGCTGTGTCTGGTAAAAATCCCTGCCCCCTCACTTCTTCTTCTTCTTCTTCTTCTTCTTCTTCTTCTTCTTCTTCTTCTTCTTCTTATTATTATTATTATTATTATTATTATTATTATTATTATTATTATGCTCATTATTATTATTGTTATTATTATTATTCTGATTAGTATTATTATTATTATTATTATTATTATTATTATTATTATTATTATTATTATTATTATTATTATTATTATTATTATTATTATTATTATTATTATTATTATTATTATTATTATTATTATTATTATTATTGTTGTTGTTGTTGTTATTGTTGTTGTTATATTTTTGATTGTGACATCAGTAAGAACTAATGTGCCAATATAGTTTATTTGAATCACTCAAATATGCAAGGGACACTTATCAAATATATATTAAATAATTGCTGAAAATAAATTAGCAATTCTTCATCACTAATGAAAACAAATCTAAGAATATACATGAGAATATAGCATCTAGAATACTGGTTTTGTTTGAATTTTTATTCTATTTATTTTAAAAGAAAACTCAGAAAATAAAGCATGGAAAAATAAAGTTATGGACTAAAAATGTGAAACCAAGCATCTGGACTAAAAATGTGAAACCAAGCATCTGGATTCGAACCTGGAAACAAAAGTATTTTTAAAAAAAAAAAAAGAAAAACAAAAGTAACCTGCAGGATTGTTTATCACCAGTTTTGAAATATGATTAAATATGATAATACCAATTATTAATGTAACTACATCCTGGATGAAAATATTTTATGTACTCCTATAATCATTAAGATGAGATAAATCTAATGTGTTTGCCATGGTCATGAAGCACATAAGGGTGAATAGAGTTTATGTGCAATACGCGAATAGTTTTCTGTTAAATTGATATTAGCCTTGCAAAATATTTAAATTTAGCTCTGAAGGAACCCAAAGAGACAATGTGTAATATTTTATTTGTTTATTTTTTTGCCTATTATTTATGTATTTGTTATGTTTAGTAGATAGTTAACATTCATAGTAAATTTTTTTAAAAAAAGAAAAGAAATGATTTTGACCCTATATGAAAATATTGAATTAAAAAAAAAATTGTTAATGTATAATAAAAGTGAAAAAGCATAAAAGATTATATATTTGTCATATGAAAACAAATTTTCAAAGCAAAATTATATGTTTATTATTAGATTTGTGAATTTCAGTTGAATAGTCACCTTGACAAGTAGATACAGTCTGTTTTGATCAGAAATCTTGGATCGATGTTGCTGGGTGCTTGATTTTTAAAATTAATGTAGTTCATGGATTTTATTCGTGGTCAGTTAAAACTTTGTCATTTTGCATCAATACTATGATAATCCTGTGTGTATATGTGAAGCTACAAATGTTGATTATTGATGAGGTATAGTTATCATACCACCTCAAAAGGATGGAGAGAGAACAGCTATCTCATCCTTTAATTACTATGTATGCAGGTATTGGGAGATCAGGGACTTGATCCAAGCTCCATTGGTACATATTATCTAAGTAAGGAATTATTTACGTAATTGTGATAAAATGTTTTGCATGCCTATTAAAAGTAAATGTGCAGATACTAGTTACTCACAAAATGCTTAGCCTTAGGAAGAAGGCAGTTCCTTGGATTATGCTAACATTTGACAGGAAGAATTTGTTTAATTTTCCTTACAAAGACACTAATGGGTGCATTGTAAAATACTGGATAGTGATATAAAATGTATGAAGGATTTTTGAAAGATAGTATAAAAGTTGCTATGGCAAGATTAGGGTTATAGACAGATGTATGTGTTGGTGTGGTGGATGACAGAGAGTTGCTGTACTTTATGCACTGACCGATCTGTGGTAAAACTTTATAGAAGGTAAAAATTAGACATCATCAAGCTGTGGCAACATATACTAGCCTATCTAGGTGAATACTGTCACTAGACTGGTAACAGAATGATCATGATTATGGGGGATAGTAATGAATATTTAAAAATATGCATGGAAATAAACTATTGTTGTTGTTTTTTTATTTCAAACAATTACTTACAATTAATAAATAGTCAGAAAATTTGGATATAATATTGTCTTCACATAAAAATAAAATATTTTATTGCTTGTTAGAGTAGTTAAATTTGTTGTTATCATAGTGAAGTGGGCCAAGAAATTGAATAGGCTGTCGGGTAAAAGCTATGCGATAATATCATATTTATATTTAAATGCAGAATTCTAATTACGTGCTTAAGCGCATTAATATTGAAGTTGAACTGCAGGTCAAACAATGCTTAAGTTTTCATTTTAAAATTTAAATACTGTAATATGAATATATATATTGTATGTATATGACTCATTTCAAACACACAGATATATATTATTTAATTTAAAAAAAATTTTCTTTTATATATATATAGATTTGTGTACATATATTATATGTATAATATAATAGTTGATTATTAAAAAGTGAATGAATATAATGTTATAAGAGATGATATTTTAATATATTATTTTTCTTATTAAATAATTAATATATTCAGTTATTTAGTTTTATTTCTGTAAAATAAAACATTAAGAAAAGAAGGTGTAAAAAAAGGACAATTGTATAATTAGTAGATTGGGATATGAAAATGTACACATGTGAGTATGAATGTTTTAAATATAAAACATTTTTACACAAATCTTTTAATGACTTAGATTGCAAGCTTTGTTGTTTTTGTGTTATCTAAGATTGTAGATATCTAGAGAGGGAAGTGATGCTTGGATGTAATAAAAGTAACAATTAATCCTAAGTTTTTATTAATCGCAACAGACCGTCAAACTTGTGAAGCTTTGATTTTTATCTCAAGATAAAGATTTCCAGGTGTCCCTTTTTCTTTGATCAAAGATTCGCAATAAAAATGAATGAAACAATATTTAGGGGCAGTCAGTTCAATTTTTTGTTTGGAGGAGAGAGATCTAACAGTCTTTAGTTTTTTTTTAAGAAAAAAAAAGGTCAATCATTAATATTACTAAGATCAATTTTTTCATTACTAATAGAAAGGATGTAATGATTGACTTCGTGAAAACCAAGGGAAATGGACAGTTTTCATTTTTTTTTAAAAAGGTGAGAGCGATTGATTTTCTTTCTTTTTGAAAATTAAGGAAGGAGAAAGATGACTCTTGTTTTAAAGTCAGTATAGACGAAGATGTGCATATATATATAAGTAATTCCCAGCAATATTAAAAAAAAAGAGAAAGAAAAAAATTGAGTTTCTTGGAGGAAGTTATTTACAGTTCTATAAAATGATATTAATATATTTTGCTGGGTATAATACAATGAATTTGCATTGCTAAAACCATTGTTTCTGCTTCCTGATTAATACAGAATGGGTTAAATCACTGGTCTACTGTGGACCCATATACCGGTCCATAGTAACCAAAAGAATGGACAAATTTAAACCAGCCAAAAAATGTCATCTCATTATCATCTTTGACAAGAGCCAAGAAGAAAGGAAAGATGAATAAAAGCCATATATATAGCCAGGTTTGATGAAGCTATGAATCAAATTTTTGTTAAAGTTTTTCCTCAGTCATCTAAAGTGTCTACAATGATGGTTTTTGAAAAAATTAGAAGCAAGCCAGTCAACAAATTCAGCGTTATCAAAAGTATCAGCAATAAATAATTTTAAAATTGTGGAAACAGCAAGTCAATTAATTCATGTTTATTAGAAGGTATCAACAAGAACTTTTCTTTTTTTAAATGGAGCAAAGACAAGCAGTCGGAAAATTCAAACTCGGGACATTTATAAGAAGTGAAAATAATCGGGTAACTATGAACTTTCATTAGCAGATCTTTAATTCTTGCTTATTAAAAGTAAACCTTAATTTATTGGTCAAAGCATTATTTTTTTCTTTTGATACAGAAACATTAGGGGCTTGTTTATCGATAGTCATTCTCAATATCACATAACATAACACAAACACAGTTTAAATCTTTAAACTTAAATTTTCATTATTTTTTATTATTTTTTTTTATATTATATATTGCAATATTGAAATGTTTTTTTTATTTATTGTTCTTCAGTTGTTATGATAATGAGCAACCTATAAATATATGCATTTATAATGGGTTTTTTTTATTTATCTTGTTGCATATTAAAATTGATATAATGTATTTTATTTTCTTTTGCTCAAAAGTTGCAAGAATATTTTTTTTTATATATGTAATTTGTGTATTAATCTCTAATATAAAGGGAACACATTTTAGAAATATATGTTGACATATCACAGGGTGTGTGTGCATGTGTAACTGCTTATACAAACACGTCAAAAGAATAGGTTATACATAATTAGTTTAAATATGGTAAATTATAAAGCAAGGCTTACATAGGAATGGAAGTGAAATAAAACACAGGTTACATATGAAATTTATTTTTATGATATAGTAAGTTAGGAAAGTCTTAAGTAAGCATTTATAGAATAATTTTTTTGTGTGTGTCATTTTAAGCCAGCTTATTTTAAAATTATCCAAAATGACAAACTTGTAGATTAAATTTATTTGGTTATGCTTACATAATTTTTTGTATTAGTTCCATAGTTAATTAATGTAATAATAAGCCATTTATCTAATTATTAATTTGATTTTAAAGAAAGAAAGAAGAATAGTATTAATAAAATATAATTATATATATCTTAATTGGTTTCCGAGTTGTTATTGAAAATATTGTTGTGTTTTTCTTCTCTTGATTTTGTTGTTTTAAATGATCATCACCACCGTTCGCAGATATTGAAAATCATCATTCGTAGATATTGAGCAATCACTTGCAAATATTGCGCTCGCAAAATGTTGAGTAAACTAGAATGTTGATATACCTTTAAGTATTTAGGGATTAAGCTTGATAATAACCAAATTTTAATAATTATAGTTCAATAATAGAAAGCTAAAATTATGTTGTGTCCCTGAGTTTTGATCGTCTTCATCAAAGATGGATATATTATTGATTAAAACACTGTTTCAAATAATACTATACAGGAGTTAAGATCGCCATCATCATTGATTAAATAAATTATAATCAGTAAACCTAATGTTTAATAGTTAATATGTTTGGTAAATAGGTATTTCTAAAAAGTTAAATATCATGTAGAGATTCGTGATGATCAGTCATCATCACTAGTATTATTAAATCCTAGTTTTAACTATAAAAGTATTTTAGTAAATAAACATAAACTTATATAAATGCTAGTGAATGTAGTAATTAAATCCCAGTTTGACATGGGATGATTTTAAAAAAGTGCTTATGAGTTTATAAAGATAAATTTATTGTTGTGAGTTCATTATAAAGCTATGGCTGGTATCATCATCACTATTGGTATCATTATTATTATATCATCATCATCATCATTATTATCATCATCATTATTACCTTTATATTGTGATAAATAATCTAGTTAAATGGCCATCAATATCAATAATGGTCTTCACGATGCTTGTTTAGAAGCCATTAATAAGATTATACTTGTCTGTTCATCAATATACGTAAAATGAGCTAGCAATGTCTATAAGAGTCTTGATCTATATAAATTTTGGTGATATGGGGATCTTTTGATTTTATTGACATGAGTAAAATATAAGAGTGTCATTTTTTTTCATTAGTCATCCAAGTCATGTGTAGTAAAAATGTACCGAATGAGTTTGAACTCAGTACACTCTAAACAGATATTTATCTAGATTTAAAACAATCTAGTGGCGCTCGTGGGAAAACACATGTACTTAGCTAAACTGAATAAAGAGTGATTTAATCCCTTTCCAACTTAATGATATTAACTTTATATGATAATTTTATAAGTTGTTATAAATAGCACCAGTGTGTGCATGTGACCATGAATGGTCGTATATACATGGAAAGAGGAATGAGAAGGATTCTTGGTTAAAAGAACCTATTATTGGAGTTAAGCATAATGCACTCCAGGGATCTCACAGTGGATAATTTTATTCAGTTGCTATATTTAATATTCTTTTATTTGATGACAATGGCCAGTATGTTTTATTGTTCAAATGACTTCCCCAATATCTAAATATTTTAAGTCTTTAATGATGATAGTTTTAATTTTCATTGTTGTTATTTTAAGTATTGAGAAATGAGATAATTTATTTATTTCATTATTAGCATAACAGAATTAATGTTTAGGATAGTTGCAAACGGGCTATAATGTTATATTTAATTAATTAAAAAAAATAGACATCCAAATAGAGCATGATATGCATATGTTCTTATTTATATGTTAGCGTCATCCTTATTTAATTATAAATTGTATTCTAGCTAACACAGTAAATTCATTTCTCATTTAATTTACTTGGTTACAAATGATGAACCGCTAGAGCATAGCATATATCATGTTTAGTGTTTAGTTATTGAATTATAGCAACTATCATTTTATCATTCATCAATATATAGATTGTAATCGGTTATAAAGTAACAGGTTTTTATCAACCTTTTTATCATTTCATCTTTATTTATTCATACTGTTACAAATGACAGATTACAAACGTATATTTTAATAATTAATAATTTCGTCTATTTTTATTCCTGTTTCAAAGGGGTTTTTTTTTATCTGTTACAAATAATATCTATATTTCCATTACAATAATGAAACAGTAAGATTCATATCCGAATCTTAAGTTTCATCTTTTTCTATCGTCTCTCACTCACCGGTCTATCCCACCCAAATTTAAACTTTTTGGTATCAAATTGTGTGTGTGGCAATATTAAAAATGTATAGATATATGTAGAATTCACCATAAACATGCGCACATTTCGATCTCAAATTTACGGCAATAAATAAAGATAAATAATATAATTTAGATTTCTTTTAGTTATAAAAAAATATATATTTTTAACCATTTATTTTAAATTGTAAAATCCGTTATTTATTGCTTTGTTTAAATTTCATTTAATAATAATTTTAAAAATCTGATGTAATATTTAATTACAAGTAAAAATAATCGTATGTTTCCCTTTTGTCTTTGAAATTTTAAAAGCATCGGTTAGTGAGAGATAATAGATTAATTAAAAAGAAAAATTCCCTAAAATCTAATTACAAAAACTAAATGTAAAATCTAAACATAAACAATAGAACGGCAGTTTTCTCTAATTAGAATTAACAAAAATGCATTGATTATTCTCAGGGCAGATTAAGTGGAATCTAAAAATACACTAACAAAAATGTAAAGATAAGATCTAAGAAGAGAGGCCATCTTAGACTTGCTAGAAACAGGCACTATAACTTTAGCTCTTCTCTCGATCAGTTGAGAGTCTCCAAGATATTAAATAAATTTTTCCTGCCACCGTATGACCGAGTAAAAGCACCCAGACTATTCTCCATCTGGAGATGGCCTATCGGTTGCCAAACCTTCCATTGCCTTCATAAATTCAACCACGAAGATCTGCTGCCTAAAATAATGAGAAATCTGCTGTTAAATTAAATGAACCACCTAAATACAGGAAAGAACTGCTAATCATGAACAATTTTCTACTAACCATTGGAATCGGAAAACTTCTCATAAAACAGGTACCTGTGTCCAAATTTTCTAGAGTACTCTACTAATGTGCTATAGCTCATTCTTCATACTACTTATATAACTTATAAAATGTAAAATTATCATTAGTAAAACTAAAATTTAATAATTAATTTATTGTGTAAATTTCTTCAATAATCTAGCTTACCTCACTCTATCTTTCTTGGGTACGTATTTCCAAAATCTACATTTTATCATATAATTATCGCATGCTCATAATTTTCTAAGTACAAATCTATGATCGCTTGAAACTGTGGATGCGTGTCAAATTTTCATTAATATTTACTTTCATAAATAACTTAATATTTGCATATAAATCGACACACATTCAATGCTTCCTTTATTGTAATGTAGGGGTCTACTGCTTAGCAAATGGCTGGCATATTAGTTGTAATAATCACCCAGTTTATATATGTTTTATATTTATTAAATCTTAATGAATAATTCCATAAAATTGCATTTCTTTGAGAGTCACCAACATTCTTTATTAAAGGTTGATAATGTAGGGCCGAGTTAGAAAATATATTTAAGTCTTACCAGAATCGTCTATACATTATACATGTGTTACGTTTTAGAGACACGATGACCTATTACAAGCCGTGAATATTCCGGATTCGATAGGGTTGAAATTAACCCCAGTCATCCTACACAAGCTGACAAATGAATGTCCCATAGGACTTGACGACCATCATGCAGCCAGCAGGCAAATCACGGCACGAACTGCTTGTCCCTGGTTATGCTTATGTGACACCTTACTTCTTTGGGCCGATAGCAAATGCCAGCCTGTCATTCTTATAAACTCATTCACGGCTTTGCAGTTTCAATATACTGCCATTCCATATCGCCTTTCTAAAATGTACCACGTGTTTCTTTAACTAACTTTATTATTCTATGTATCACTCCGCCCCTGCATTATCTTCATAATTCACTCTCAAATAAATGTTTGCCCCTAGTTGTTAGTAAATATTTTAATTAAATAAATATATGTACGCCACTACTCTTATAAATTTTACTTTAGACTCTTGCATTGCAAAGGTATAAATCCCTCAAGGCATGCCTTAAAAATACTTGCTCGAGAATTTTAGGTAGCTAGATTACACCTTCAAATAAATGTCTTTCTTTTGTAAACATTACAGTATCGGAAATACCGCTACTGAGGTCTTAAATATAAAATATGTCTAAATAAATAAATGTATTCTTTAATATATAATAGTATCATAAATCCCACTACTGAAACTGTAAATCTGTAAAATATTATTAGTAAATGATTTTTTTTATTAAAATGTTTCAATAAATAATTTTAAACTATACGTCTGCAGTTACGTTTTATTTATTCAATACCCATTCTATATAATATTTCCTCGATTATGTAAATATGAATGTTTAATTAATATTAGTTTGATTATTGGCTAACTCGAAAATAAAATCATGAATCTCTTACATATCCCTGACCACCGTGCCTAAAGAAATGTTTACTAATGTCGCATCAGATGCGTTGTTTCGTAGATTGTATTGTGGAACTGATAAACTATGTTCGAACTTAGTACTACGGGTGGCTTTGCTACCTAGATGGTGCTGCAGTTCTATGTGGTGGTCGAATTCTGCACTATGTTAACAAGTCACGTTTTCTGACTGTTACATAGTATATATATTTTTTTTAGCGTTTGGCGCCAACAAATGTGGAGGCTTCAATTACAATACCCATATCCATGAGCAAAATATAACACATATAAATTTCTTTTAGCGTTCGTTACTCTAGTTGGCTAATTATATATATACGAGTTTGTTTTTTTTGATAAAAATAATGTAAAAAAGAAATCGAGGAAATAATGTGGGTCGAGTGAATGAAAGGACGGTAGTCATAATAACAAATTTAAGGAAAGCAGGGCTGTGTGTATAATTCAAGAAGGAAGGAAAATACTCAGATCTAATGAAATATTATATATATATATGTCAAAAAAAAGGTAATCAGTCGCTAAATGAGAAAGCAAGTAGCAGTAAATATTTTATTAAAGTACTATTATATATATCAGAGACAGTAGTGACTTGCTATACATGTTAACAGTAAATATTTTATTAAAGTGCTATTATATATATAGACAGCAGTGGCTTATTATACGCGTTAGCAGTAGTTCGCTATAATATATATGTTAAACGCAGCACTATGGAAAATATAAATATAGGGCAATGTAGACTAGATGAGGGCAGTGAAAGAGTGTGATAGGACCAAGATACCAGTGGGGAATAGTCAAATGCTAGTAATATAAAATAAATAAATAATATTAAGAAAATGGAAGCAGAAAATATTGATATAGAGCAAGTAGATTTATCTGAAGCTTTGGAGTTGACACCAGAGCAAAGGGAAGCTCCGCAACAATACAGAGGATCAATGGAGTTTAATTTCAAGTTCATTGAGGAAATACTTGGACAGAATATGGAAGAAATGAGGAAAATGTGTGAGGAGGAAATGAGAAAAAGAAGAGATGAAGAATCAAAAAAGAGACAGGAAGAAGAAAAGATAAGAGTTAGGGAATATCAGGAATTTAAAGACACAATGTGGAGAGAGTTAGAAGCAATAAAGGAACATTTTGGAATATTTCAAGTTAGTAAAAAGGAAGAAGAGGTTAAAGACATGCAGAATGAAAGGAAGTTAGAAAGGTCTGACAAACCTATGATAGTAGAAGAGCAAGCAGGTAGTGTAATAAATATAAAAAAGTATGATCAAAGAGACCTCATTCCAATCGATGAAGGCCCACAAGAACCAGAGAAGGAAGTCAGCATTAAAGAAGAGATGAAGATGGACATTGGACACCAAAGCTACTTAGCAAAGATGATCCACATCAAGATCTTTAGAGGGGAGATAGGAAAAAACCCTCAAGCCCACTTAGAGAGCTTACAAAAGTTCTTCCAATTTCATAAGACAGGACCAGATGAGCAGATAGCGATAGCCAGTTACCATCTACAGGGATCTGCCAAGGACTGGTGGAATATGGTGAGATGGAAGCCTAAAACAATAGAAAAATACAAAGATGCATTAATGAAGCATTACTGGAGCAATGAGCATCAAAGTGGTATCTACAATACACTCTGCCAGGAAAAATATGGGATGATACCCCAAGAGACGCACACACAGTTTTTCCTCCGCCAAGCGAACCGGTTTAAATCCCTTACAACATTTGCATTTTCGGATTCACACATCATAGGGACCATCCAGCATAGCATGCCGCTAACCATCCACCAATTAATGGCAGGTAGTCGAATAAAAGACATAGAAGAAATGATTGAAATTTCTCACTACATTGGATTTTAACTATTGGGCCAAAGAACCACCTGATAGAAGGCAAAAATTAGAAAACCCAAGGTCGCAGTCATCGACGATGAGAGATAGATATTATCCACCTGACCCAGGGTTATAAAAATATTTTAGCATCTTAGGACAGTCATCCCATGTATATAAGAATATTAAAACGAATTTGGTTGAATGGAATTTACATTGGTTAAATAAGGCTTTAGATAGAAATTTTGTTATATATATATTATTGTTTTAATTACTATTACCCTTAAGAATTTTTTATATATATATTATGTTAACTAATATTACTCTAAGAATTTTTTTTTTTATATATAATCAGTTTAACTAATATTACTATAATTTCTAACCGACACGGCCAAATTAGGCCATTTTAAATTAAACTATAAATTCTAGATCCAGGTATATAAATTATTTGTTGCTTCATGTAATCTATGCTTGCTATATTTCTATATATCTGTAAAAAAAAAAAAAAAATTTCTTTTCGTATTTAAATTATGTGATGTAGCAAAAATTTTTTCTCTTTTCTTGCCTCCTTTGTTCTTCCTTAATTGTTCACGGGAAGTATGGGGAAATGAAACAGTAAGATTCGTATTCGAATCTTAAGTTTCACCTTTTTCTATCATCTCTCACTCACCGGTCTATCCCACCCAAATTTAAATGTTTTGGTATCGAATTGTATGTGTGGCAATATTAAAAATGTATAGATATATGTAGAATTCACCATAAACATGCACACATTTCGATCTCAAATTTATGGCAATAAATAAAGATAAATAATATAATTTAGGTTTCTTTTAGTTATAAAAAAATATATATTTTTAACCATTTATTTTAAATTGTAAAATCCGTTATTTATTGCTTTGTTTAAATTTCATTTATTAATAATTTTAGAAATCTGATGTAATATTTAATTACAAGTAAAAATAATCGTATGTTTCCCTTTTGTCTTTGAAATTTTAAAAGCATCGGTCAGTGAGAGATAATAGATTAATTAAAAAGAAAAATTCCCTAAAATCTAATTGCAAAAACTAAATGTAAAATCTAAACATAAACAATAGAACAGCAGTTTTCTCTAATTAGAATTAACAAAAATGCATTGATTATCCTCAGGGCAGATTAAGTGGAATCTAAAAATACACTAACAAAAATGTAAAGATAAGATCTAAGAAAAGAGGCCATCTTAGACTTGCTAGAAACAGGCACTTTAACTTTAGCTCTGCTCTCGATCAGTTGAGAGTCTCCAAGATATTAAATAAATTTTTCCTGCCACGGTATGACCGAGTAAAAGCACCCAGACTATTCTCCATCTAGAGATGGCCTATCGGATGCCTAACCTTCCATTGCCTTCATAAATTCAACCACGAAGATCTGCTACCTAAAATAATGAGAAAGCTGCTGCTGCTGTTAAATTAAATGAACCACCTAAATACAGGAAAGAACTGCTAATTATAAACAATTTGCTACTAACCAATGGAATCAGAAAACTTCTCATAAAACAGGTACCTGTGTCCAAATTCTCTAGAGTACTCTACTAATATGCTATAGCTCATTCTTCATACTACTTATATAACTTATAAAATGTAAAATTATCATTTGTAAAACTAAAATTCAATAATTAATTTATTGTGTAAATTTCTCTAATAATCTAGCTTACCTCACTCTATCTTTCTTGGGTACGTATTTCTAAAATCTACATTTTATCATATAATTATCGCATGCTCATAATTTTCTAAGTACAAATCTATGATCGCTTGAAACTGTGGATGCATGTCAAATTTTCATTAATATTTACTTTCATAAATAACTTAATATTTGCATATAAATTGACACGCATTCAATGCTTCCTTTATTGTAATGTAGGGGTCTACTGCTTAGCAAATGGCTGGTGTATTAGTTGTAATAATCACACAGTTTATATATGTTTTATATTTATTAAATCTTAATGAATAATTCCATAAAATTGCATTTCTTTGAGAGTCGCCAAGGTTCTTTATTAAAGGTTGATAATGTAGGGTGAGTTAGAAAATATATTTAAGTCTTACCAGAATCGTCTATACATTATACATGTGTTACGTTTTAGAGATGCAATGACCTATTACAAGCTGTGAATATTCCGGATTCATTAGGGTTGAAATTAACCCCAGTCATCGTACACAAGCTGACAAATGAATGTCCCATAGGACTTGATGACCGTTATGCAGCCAGCAGGCAAATCACGGCACGAACTGCTTGTCCCTGGTTATGCTTATGTGACACCTTACTTCTTTGGGCCGATGGCAAACACCAGCCCATCATTCTTATAAACTCATTCACGGCTTTGCAGTTTCAATATACTGCCATTCCATATCGCCTTTCTAAAATGTACCATGTGTTTCTTTAACTAACTTTATTATTCTATGTATCACTCCGCCCCTGCATTATCTTCATAATTCACTCTCAAATGTTTGCCCCTAGTTGTTAGTAAATATTTTAATTAAATAAATATATGTACACCGCTACTCTTATAAATTTTACTTTAGACTCTTGCATTGCAAAGGTATAAATCCCTCAAGGCATGCCTTAGAAATACTTGCTCGAGAATTTTAGGAGCTAGATTATGCTTTCAAAATAAATGTCTTTCTTTTGTAAACATTACAGAATCGGAAATACCGCTACTGAGGTCTTAAATATAAAATATGTCTAAATAAATAAATGTATTCTTTAATATATAATAGTATCGCAAATCCCGCTACTGAAACTTTAAATCTATAAAATATTATTAGCAAATGATTTTTTTTATTAAAATGTTTCAATAAATAATTTTAAACTATACGTCTGCAGTTACGTTTTATTTATTTGATACCCATTCTGTATAATATTTCCTCGATTATGTAAATATGAATGTTTAATTAATATTAGTTTGATTATTGGCTAACTCGAAAATAAAATCATGAATCTCTTGCATATCCCTGACCACTGTTCCTAAAGAAATGTTTACTAATGTTGCATCAGATGCATTGTTTTGTAGATTGTATTGTGGAACCGATAAACTATGTTCGAACTTAGTACTACAGGTGGTGATGTGATGTGATGTGATGTATTATGGCTTCTCCTTAAACGAAGTCAAGAATATCTCGGCAATAAAGCCCAGATAAACCTGTTAGCCACTTTCTTTTACATTCCCCACTCTAAATTTACCCATAATCTGCTCTATCCCATTTCCACAACATAATTTTTGTCAACTCTATAACCTTTATATCTAAATCCCCCTTATCTTTTCCCAAACCTAGCATAAAAACTAATAATTCACTTTCTGTATAATCACTCTTTTCATATTTATTTTTCCACAACTTCATTATATGTACCCTTTCTGTTTTCAAACATTTACATTCAATTAACAAATGCCTAATATTTTCAATTTCTTCCTTACATAGTTTACAAAATAAATCACCCATATTTTTCCATTTACATGTATATTCTTTTGTAGCTAAAGATCCCGTTCGAGCCTTAAACAATAAACTACTTTCCTTACTATTATCATATATTAACTCACACCTAATATTCTGTTTATTTCTATATATATTTAAACTCTTTTTACTCTCCATACTATTTCTCCATCTCTCTAACTCCCTAGTCTTTATTAATAAATTTATTCTTTTATCCCATTCCTTACTACTATAACACTCAATAATCCTCTTAACACAATCATCCCATCTTTTGTACAAATATACTGATATAAATTCTTTATCCAAATCTTTTGCATACCGCATTACCTTTCTCACCTATCTTGTTACCTGCCCTTTACTCATAACCCAATTAAATACTATTTTAGCTATTCTTTTATTATCCATAAACTGCAATTTACCAAACATTTTCATTTTACTTTTTGCATCTCTCATATGAAAACTTGACCATCCCATTTCTCCTTGAATTGCCTTCCTTGCTGTCCATATTTCTGCATCCAATGCATGTCTTCCTACTTCCCTTTGAGCTTTTTCTAAATAATCTAATATCTTTTTACTAACATATAATGCATCATTACCATATGTTAACCCTGCTACTGCAACTCCTTTCCATATAATTCTAGCTACATCATATTTATTATATGAAAATACTGTTAATTTCTTTATCAATCTCTTTCTTTTCTTTGCTTCATTTATCAATTTTTTCTCCCATTCATCCAAATAATTTTTCTGATTACTTAAAATAATTCCCAAATAACTATATCTATTCACCACACTTAACTTAATATCTTCCAATAAAAATTCTACATCTTCTCTTTCCTCAGTATTAACCATCATTATATTTGATTTTTCTTCACTAAATTTAATCCCCATCTCTTTACCCACCCTTGCACATGTCCTCAACATAACTTCCATATCTTCTCTTTTTTCTGCACACAAAAATATATCATCTGCAAAAAAAAGACCTGACAAAATATATACTCCCTTACTACCTATTAACGGTATCTCTATCCCTCTTCCTAATCTTTCTATTGCTCTTTCCATTTCACTCAAATACAACACAAACAAAATAGGTGACATAGGGCATCCTTGCCTTAGTCCCACACCATTTTTAACTTTAATTGATTCAATATTCTCTAATTGATATATATAATAATTATTTTCATATAATTTCTTAATAATATCTATTAAAGCTTCATCCATTCCCATATTTGCTAAACTTATCCATAATCTATTTCTATTTACTCTATCATATGCCTTCTCTATATCTATAAAACTCATATATAACTGTTTATCTGCATTCCTACTTATATCCATAAGTTGTGTAACTACAAATAAACTATCTCCTATACGCCTATCTAATCTAAAACCTCCTTGCATTTCACCCACTACATTATTCCCTTCCATCCATTTTACAACTTTACTAGATGGTGCTGCAGTTCTATGTGGTGGTCGAATTCTGCACTATGTTAATGAGTCACACGTTTTCTGACTGTTACAATATATATATATATATGTTATTATTATTATTGTTGTTGTTATTATTATTATTATTATTATTATTTATAGTGCTTAAAATAGTATACCTTATTAGAATAATTTCATGCTAATCGGAAAACGCAGTTAATGTGAATTTCATTAGGAAAGAAATTATTTTTTTATTTTTACAATGGATATAATATTTGAGATTGTTGTGATACTATATATATATATGTTTTTTTCTTATTTAAGTATAATAAAGATTTGTTATTGTGATAAGTTTATATGTGTGTCTTGTGTTTTAATATTTTGGACATCTAGAACTTTATACCTTCTTATAAAAGGTTTATTCTATATACTACCATAACCAATTTTATAAACGTGGTATAAATACAATGTGTTAATATCAGATCGCATTTAAATTTATGAATTGTCTTATGTTTGTTGATTTCCATAATTCATTTGATCGTATTTAAATTTATGAACTATCTTATGTTGATTGATTTCCCTAGTTCATTTCCATAAGTCACTTCCATAATTCATTTCCATAATTCAACTCTATGAATTATCAACCAAGAAAGTTTTTTTTTATATATATATAAAAGGGAACGATCATTTCATGTGGAGCAAGAAGGTACTCGATTCATAAAATGTCATAGATTTAAAAAGTACTAGTTAATTTTGGCAAACAGATCATACGAAATAAAAAAAGAGAAAATAGTCAATTGAGATATGTTAAACTTAGTTATTTAATTCGTTGCAATGAAATGAATATTAAAATCCCTTTTCTGCTTTTGGTATTTAATAGGATTCCCACTGGTAAACTCAAATTAAATTTTATTTTAGTAAGTTATGGGATCATATCCATTGGATCGTAATGAGTTAGTAATAATTAATAATTGCAACTCACAAGCAGATCAAAACCTTGAGAAATTTGAATACTTCGATTATTAAATTTAAGAGAGCTAGCTTGGAAGTCAAATAGTGTAAATGCTAAAAAAAATTGGGAAATACTATTTTGATAATAATAATCAATCTGGAATTAGTTGGAATAAAAGGTACATTCCATTCTTGTATGCCTATGTGTGTGTTTAATGCAATAAGATTAAAAGTTGTCAGTTAAGACGATATAAAGGAGAACATAACACAGACATTTAATGTATATAATTGTGACTATTAAAAGTAATAGATGCTGAGAACGAAAGTAATAGTGGTTGGGTTAAATGGGAAAGATTTATAACATTTTTTTTTAAATTTACTTTGAATTAAATAATAATCTAATAGTATATTTCATAAACATAAGTTACGAGTTCTCTGCAGCGATTACTGACTTATTTCTAGTCATTTATATATTAAAAATATACAGAACATTTTTGTGATTACCATTAGAGATCATATATCTATATAAAGTTGTGGAAGAAAGTTGTAATAAATTATCATGAGAGTATTTACATAATTATGATTAAGTTCAAAATTAAGACCATAATAAATGAAATTGGATGTATCAACATTATATATATTTTTAAAGACATTTTAATTACTTTCTTCATTGTATCCTATAGCAATAGAACGGATGATGATCTCTGGTGGGCATTGCAATTTCATAGTTACAATTTGGCGCCTGGGTATACATAATCTTATTATTACTATTATTAGGTAAACACACCAGCATTCCTTATTCGGTTCCAGTATTATTTTTAATCGACTTGCATAAAGTTTAGGTTAGAATATATACTGGAGATCATGTATTCATGTGTATGGGTGTGTATCAGTTTCTTGAGATGCAGTGGAGAACAAATAGACTAAAACATTCAGAGTTACATATATAAGAATCACTTAGTATAAGTAAGTTACATATGGTCTTAGAATTAGATTTTGTTATTAATAATTAGTCTTCATAAATTTTATGATACATTAAATGCTATATATGCAAGTAAATAATTTCATGGTTTTATTGTTTGGAAGTTGGTAAAGGAATTCGAGTGTTGGAAAGGCGAGAATAAAATTAATACAAGAATCTTACGCCCCACAATCTAAAACTGTACTTACCAAACAACGAACACCAATTCTATATTAAAATTGCAAAAAAAATAACTAACGAATCATTCGTCACAAACTCTTTTATTTATATAAGGTAATGAAATCTTCTTTCTTTTTTTTTTTTTTCATTTCTTTTTTCAATCCACTTATCAAAATTTAATATATTTTAAAATATTTTTCTTAATATGTATATCCAATTTTTAATAATTCATTAGAATGTATTTCAATGTTAGAT
The DNA here is from genome assembly GCA_028023455.1 of Epiperipatus broadwayi. Classification (NCBI taxonomy): domain Eukaryota; kingdom Metazoa; phylum Onychophora; class Udeonychophora; order Euonychophora; family Peripatidae; genus Epiperipatus; species Epiperipatus broadwayi. Next base: position 570,222 of record JAQFVV010006624.1, on the reverse strand, counting down.
AATTGATTACTTAAATATTTACATAATATATTATTCCTAAATAAAAATATTTTAAATTCAACCAATTTATGAATAATAGAAACCTTTAAAAAGGGATCAATAATATTAATCATTCTAAAGATTTTATAAACAACTTAAAAATTTTATTTTTCATAAACTTAAATCAAGGATTTGTATTTTTTTAAACTTATCTCACAATTATATATCTATTTAAAGTATTTAACTTTGTTTAGTTTATCTACAAGTAATTTGATTGGGGCTTGTATTTTAATGATAAACTCATCATGCGCGTACACACTTAAATAGTCTTTAATGCCATCGTAAAGAAATTTTTCCAAATGTTTATTCTCACGTATGATAAAATATAATTACTAACAGTAATTTCTTATTCTAGAGTCCAGTCATTTACATTTTATATATGTCTTCCATAACTGCTATTAAATTTTCTTCAACAAACGTCAGTATAACAAAATCATGCTATGAATTCAAACGTACATTTTTCCTTTATTATATAAATATTGATCTATTATTTTCAAGAATTCTTTTCTATTTATGCTCTCTTATAGTTTTCTTATATCGATGGCGAGTGTTCATTCTTCTTGACCTATTAATTAACTTATTAATATTTTTACCAAATTCAAACAATCATGAAATTGTACTTCCCCAAATCCCAATTTATATAGCAAAAGTTTTCAACATAAGCAGCTTGAAAAAAATATCCTACACCTCAAAATTGCATATATATTATTCTCACCTCTCCGATTAACATAAACCGTATTTGTAGTCCAAAATATAAAATTATTTTTCTCTTTTTTCTGTAATATTGTTATACATCTTTTTATATCATATATATATATAAAGTCTAAACTGTATATCATAATATAAAATATTGCGTAAGACATAAGTATCCTGTAAAAAAAATATATCATTTTAAACTATTATCTGTCCACTGCAAGATGAACTGTTTTTCCAGATTTAATCCAGTTGTTCCAATCTTTAGCATTCTTTCTTTACAATATATCAGTCAATTCCATATGTGGATTGTTTTTAGGCCTTATACAATATTTTTGGCTCTGGTTTAAGACTTTCACTGTTTATCTTTTATTATATCTTCGAGCAATATATCCATCCCAACTCTGTTTCAGTCTTCTAATTCTTTTAATTATATCAGTAATTTAATTTATTCTCTCACCCATGCATTTCGTTTCTTACATATTTTTATTACTCCTAACATATTTTTCTCTATAATTCTATAAATGATCTAAAGTCTATAGGTTACTCTTCTATTAGGTGTCCATGTCTTAGATCCATAAGTAAAAACTGATAAAACCCTTTTATCGATTTTTTAAAGCACATAAGTACTTTCTTGTTAATATTAATTTCTTTCTATCATAAAGAATTTCATCCAAATTTAAAACTATTATTTAATTTTATTCATTATGCTTCCGTCTGTATCTAATCTGAACAACATATTTGTAGCTTCTAACTCATTAATGCCAATATATATTTTTTAAAAAAAATCCATTGGATATTAATTGTCTTTTTAGCATTATTCTTAGTCCAACTTACTTTTATCCGATAACTTTTGCAATATTTCTTGAAGTCCTAAAGTATTATTTGCAAAAATAACCCTATTATATGTAGCATCAGGATTAATTAAATAACCTTTTACTTCTATTGTGTTAGCTTCACATTTTAATACACAAAATATTTTTAAAATGTCTGTAAAATTTTTTAGATAATGTCATCTCAAATACATCTGTTTTAGTGTTAAGCTGGTTAGTAACATTATATAATCTTATCACGTGTCATTGTATTTTAATAAAACTCTTCAGAATATATCACTATCTTCAGTAGTTTCTTTATGAACTAAAACTTAGTCGTAATGAAAATGCTTATAAAATCCAATGTTTTTTTGTAATCTACAAATTCATTATATAATGACAACTTACATGCATTGGTTTTTTGTACAATTTTTCTCAATATTCAGGCATGATTCATGGTGATAATAATACTTTTTAATTCATCTTTTTTTTTTGGTCAATTAGAATTCAATGTTTAATCATCTTGGATAACTGTTATGTCCTAATTTTATCATTTTAATATCACTTTATATGTATTTAACAATATTATTACAGCAGTTTTACAATCATCTAATTTATCTTTATCACTTAGAAATTATTAAAATAGAAGACAACCTCTGATAATGCACTATTTTTTAAATATTATAAATCTCCATGCACTTGCCCACCAATAAGAGTTTAACAAACTTAAGTGAGTGACTTAAATTTACAGCTTATTTGTATATACACCAACTCTCACTGACCATGCTTAAATCAGGGCTTGAGTCTATTGTTTATCTGATGTTATAATCCAATATTGAATTGTACAAATTTAGTTAACCTATTGTAGGAGAAAGGCAGTGTCTCATTTTTAACCCCCTACAATTTCAGGACTTGAGTCTATTGTGTCTGATGTTATAATCCAATATTGAATTGTACAAATTTAGTTAAACTATTGCAGGAGAAAAGCAATGTATCATTTTTAATCACCTATGATTAAACTTATACAACTTATAAATGTAAATCTATCATTATAAAGCACTGAAAATCTTGAAATTATTAAAGTGAAATTCAACCTCTGATAATGCACTATTTCTTAAATATTAAAAATCTCCACACACTCGCCCACCAGTAAAATTTAAAAACTTAAGTGAATCACTTAAATGTAGAGAATATTTGTATATACACCAATTCTCCCTGACCATGCTTAAATCAGGGATTGTGTCTATTGTGTGCCTTATGTATAATCAAATATTGAATTGTACAAATTTAGTTAACCTATCATAGGAGAAAGCAGGTGAATGCTTAGAGATTTATAATATTTAATATAATGGTCCGAAAGAAAGGAGACTTAACGTCTGCACTACAGGTTGCCACTAAGCATTTGAACCTAGAAAATTTATATAGTAGGCAGGCACGTAAGTTAAAAAAAATATTTTAATTTATTTTGACTGACCGTTAGCCCAATGCCACTAGCTCAGTGGAACAGCAGAGATTTACATTTTATAATAAATTCTTATCTAAGAATATTAAAAAAAAAAGAATAAAATAAGCTACTGCCAGTAATTAACACACAATCATTTATTTACACATATATAAGATTTAAAATTATTTTAGAATAACTTTTACTTTGGATTTTAACTTGATTTTAGAATTTGATTTTACATTTTAATTTTTATAAGCTATTATAAGTTTGCACAGATGACTTTAGTATTTTTATATAGAGTGTTGAATATGAATAGACTACATAGATTGCATTTGAAAAGAAAATATTCTATCCCTTTTTTAACCTTAGGCCAAAAGTTCGCAGTTAAACCAATGTCAATCCACCCGATATATCGATGTATTCAATGTAATATGAATATGACAGCACCAAATACTATACTGTCAGGAATATACATTTGAACAGCAGGGTTAAGAGAAGAAATTGATTCTCATCCAAATAGGAATACTACATCCATCTGACGAGAAGAGCAATTAAAAAAAACTCCATAGTAAGGGACTGCGTTTTTCTGTCTTACTATCCCTTCCATAGGCAAAATGGGGGTGTGTGGCATATACTGCGATTCTGCATGTAGCGAACCTCATAATACATCTACTAATTACACCAATATATCCAATCCATTGGCTAATTTAACTACGAAATGAATAACCTAAGATTACCCTCCCCTAATAAAACTAATATAACTTTACAAATCTATATAGCCATTCACGCCCGACTTAAGTTTAACATTTATATATAAGCTATTTAAAAGAAGAAAAGAAATCATAATAAAACTTAAAAGGAACAAAAAAAAATGGAAATGATTTAAATAAAACAAAATACATTCAATAAAATAATAACTAATTTAGTCAGATAGGAAATTCTTCTATTTAGAATATTGAAAAGTTTAGCATTTAGAGTTCTTTTTGTTTAGAAATGTTCATTAATTATATATTTCTTACTGTTTTGAAAAATGTCCGTAGTCTCTAATTTCTTGTAATTGAAGGTCTTAATTCCCATGAAGTCATGAGGAAATCGGGGTGCAGTTAACCATTGGTCCTTTATGGTTGATGGTATTCTTCCAGGCCTTGATGTCCTGTGGTCCGCAATATCGGAAAATGATGTTTCATTTTTTTGAACAACTGAAGGAATTGAAAGTGCATCTTTCAATCCCTTCTCCTCCAACCCTCTCTGACTTAAGACATATCTGTCCTCTCTTAATAATAATTAATTTTTATTTCCAAACCTTTCCTTTTATATTAATTTTGCGGATTAACTCAACATCAAGTCACAATGATGATGTCCCTTTCGTTGAGGTCCGATTCCTGAGGGATTTCTTTTTATTTGCTATTAGTTTCTATTGTTTTCTCCTATCTGACCATTGATTACATATTATGAAATGCCCAAGGGCTAGTTCACTTGGACTAATTAAAATAATTATTTCCATTTTTCAATAACATTAATTAATTTTTTTGTACAAACTGAGATATATTTTTATCTTTACTGAAAATTTAGTTTTAAAATACTTTTTTTTTTCTTCTTAATAAAGTTTTTGTTTAATAATTATTTATCTGTGCGATTTTATATATATTATAAAGTTTAGATGACTTTTAAATTTCAAATTTTTTAAAAACAATTTTTATTTGCGAACTTTATATTTTAATTTCATATCTAATTCTTAAAATAAATAATGTAATGGTGTGTGTGCCCATTACATTAAGAAATAGTGCATTATCAGAAGTTGACTTCACTTTAATAATTTCAAGATTTTCAGCACTTTATAATACTAGCTTTATCACTTAAGTATATGATATATCGTTTTTCCATCATATTTTTCTATTTCTTCAGCTACCTTTAAAGTATAAATATTAATTCTATCACCTCCTGAAGTTTTTCTCTTCTCCAATAGATTTGATTGTATGTATCATTTCTTTATGTAAAATGATAAGCTATGAATAACATGTAATAACTATAGTCATACTTTGTTAAATTCTTTATAAAGTTCTTTTGCATTTTAAGAAATTTTTTTTTCATTGCTGAATGAATTTCTTTTCACTACCAGGTTATTGTTTTATACTTTTGAGAATTTTATTCTCTTTTTTAGTTTTTCTTGCCATTTCATAATTATATATTATTATATTACAAGCATATGTATTCAGCCTATGGAAAGGTCAGATTTTGTAATAGCATTTTTTAATTGGTAGCTTTAATAAATTTCAATTATGCATTGTATTACTGTGGAGCTGCGAACTACATGATTTCAATTATGCTAACCAAAACTAAATGTACATATGGTACTATAGCATTTATCCCCCCCCCAAACTAAAAAATAAAATTCAAATGTGAATTTATGTACTGTTAACACCTCAAAATTATTTTTACTCTCCTTTTGTCTTGATCAAAGTTCTTTTGAATCAAAAACATAAATCTCACTAATTAATTTGCTTAGATATCGATCAAGTTCTTTTTGATATCTTTTTTCTATTTAACTTTTCCAAATGAAATTGAAAAGTTTCCATCTTGAAAATTAAAGTATATTTCCATAACTGCATTTATACTTTTTTTTTCTTATATTATTCTAGCTAGCAAAATATACACATGCATTTTCAAAAAAAAAAAATGAGCACACATAACCCCCCCTCTTCTTTTTATTTTAACCTTTTTAAATCCCTATTTAGAATTATAAATTTATATATTAAGGAAATATAAATATGAAAAAGAAATAAATTTAATTAATCGGGCTATATACCGATACATACAGGAAATTTTACTTTTTGAAACAGGAATCGAACTCAGCCCTGTTTCAATACCCCCCTCCCAGAAGCCTTTAAATATGGTCTATGTGTTTAAATGGCTTATGTCTAACAAATAAAACTATACGTATGTCCTAAAATCAATTTTATTTGAGTTTTACTCTGTAGCTATAAAACAAAAGTAAGCGATCATTAGCCTAACGATATACACTGGGTCTGACCACAACTCATGAGCATGTGACATGCTATGAACAAACACAGCCAACTCTACCCTGACCTACTTGGTTAAATGACTAAATGAGAAGCCATTTCCTAACCACACTCTGCTGCTTCCAAGTCTTATGGTTGTGGGTAACTAGGACAAATGCCGGCATCTCCTAACCACATCGGCAATAAAAAGCAGCTATACACAGAATGCAACACACCACGTGCCCGATCCAGCAGGCAACCCCATATTCCTGTCAGACTTAGACCACTTTCCTCCAAAAGCTTCACAGCCACAACTTATTTACTCTCTATACTTACACCAGCAAACCTACATATAAAACATTACTTTGTATATGTCAATATATATAAATGCCCCTATAATAATCAAGATAAATATTGAACCCACAACTTAAAAAAAAAAATAATAAAAAAAAACTTTCAGGCCTACTTTCCCTCCCCCAAAGCACTATGCTGCATACTTAACTTTCCTAACTGACCAATCCATTCGGTTGTCTATTTTCCGATTTCTCTTACTTTAAAATTCAATGAACTAAATTTTAACGTTTGACTACTTTTTTCCATTTTTTTTTTTTCAAAAAAAAAATTTTCAATATATATCCATGTATTTACTTTTCTTTTATGCTTAACCCCTACACTCCATACTTTCCACTCTTCGAAAGCCTTTTAGTTGGGATGCCATTATAACGTGATGTGCCATTTTCCATATATATCTTATGCACATATAAAACCATTTGTAGATTGTGTGTATGTATATAACAATACACGTATATGCATATGGTTAAAAAAGAATATTTATACTTAAAAGTATTTCAAAAATTATTCCATTTATCACCCAGCATATTTATGAGCATCAATTTATAACCTCAAGCACCGATCCTATATTTCTATAAGAATTATGCTGGGAGAGAACCGGAATACCAATATGGAAATGCCATTGACTAGCTCTGCTCAGGGTGGGTGATTATTTAATCATGGGAATATATGGGGGATTATATTATATAAGACACTTTTCAATCCAAGCCATTACATTAATTTTTAAATCTAATAATCTAACTAACTCAAAATTAAAAAAATAACATATATACATAAATTTCATTTTACTTTAATCCTATAGCTTTTAATTTCTATATTATTTATATGACCTTTTTTGTTTTTGTGCTCAAAATAGTGAGAATCGCATGCATACACACACACACACACTGCTTAGAACTGTATGAAATTCAATAGAAAATGAAAATAAACAGGAAAACAATGTCTGATTCATCCAGATCCACAATAATAATAAAAAATCAATTTTAAAGTTCGAAGAGTTAATAAATAATGTTCATGTGGACAGTTTATTAAGTGTAGTTAAAAACATACTATCATTTGAACTATTAGACGAATATAGGTGGTAAATGTGCACATTACCTTTTTCTTTCTTCCTCATGGAAAACTAAAGTTAAAATACATCTTTCCAATGTGTATTGCATCCAACGTAGGTGATTTCGGTGATTCGATCTGTTTTATTGGTTTTCGACCTGCTACTATTGTTGGAGCTTGATCGTGGCATCGGAGTGACTGGTTTCCATTTACAATATTTGCGTACATGGCAGCAACTTCAGTGTCTTCGGGGGCAGGATTGTACAAGCCCTGACATGCTTACGCTTTCTTAAGCCAGCTTGCCCACCATTCTAACCTTCATTTCTCTCCACAAATCTCTCCCACAGCACTCCTTACAAAAATCAGCAATAGAATGAATCTTTATAGCCAGTTCTGCTGCTCAGAAATCCGGATTCTTTTTGAACAAAAACTTTTAACACCTCAAAATTATTTTTACTCTTCTTTTGTCTTGATCGAAATTCTTTTGAATCAAAAACTTAAATCTCACTAATTAAATTCCTTAGATATCGATCAAGTTCTTTTTGATATCTTTTTTTCATTTAACTTTTCCAAATGAAATTGAAAAGTTTCAATCTTGAAAATTAAAGTATATTTCCATAACTGCATTTATACTTTTTTTTTCTTATATTATTCTAGCTAGCAAAATATACACATGCGTTTTCAAAAAAAAAAAAAAACGAGCACACATACCCCCCTCTTCTGTTTATTTTAACCTTTTTAAATCCCTATTTAAAATTATAAATTTATATACTAAGGAAATATAAATATGAAAAAGAAATAAATTTAATTAATTGGGCTATATACCAACGCATACAGGAAATTTTACTTTTTGAAATAGGGATCGAACTCAGCCCTGTTTCAATATATATATTGTGCCCTTTTCCATAGGTCAGTAATAATTCATAACAGTCAATTACTAAAAAATTTTAAATTTAGAATATGTTTTTTTTTAAATACATTAATTATATTAAGTCAATTATATCTTTAAAGTACAATTGAAGCTAAAGAGAATATGTAGTATATAAAATCATTTAAAAATAGTTATATAGAGCTTTAAATATTGTTGCATATGGTTATCAAAGCTGGCCATATTAAATAACACAGCTATAAATAATTAAAAGTATATTTAAAAATCCGATTTTAATAGTGTAAAACATATGATTTAATAAATGCTATATTTAGATTTGTAATCATATTTAAATAGTCAAAATTAATATAGTATATTTTTAAAATAAACTTTGTGATGGTGAAAATTATATCTAATTCTATATTTTCTAAATTATTCTTCCAAATTTTCTATAATTATTTTATATAATATAATAAGTGTATCAATTTTATTAATCTAGACAGAGAAATAGATAGAAAAACGTCTGTCAAAGTTGTAATCACGTGGTTTTTTAATGTATACTATCACAAACTGCTTGTTTGAATTAATAACAAAGTTTAAAATATTTTAAAAGTTATATTATAGAGTTGGATAGAATTATTGCCTATCATAAAAGTAAATAGTATTAAACACTAAGTTAACTATTGTATGTAATGTTTTAAGTAATGTAATAAAGACGAATACAGATATATAAAATTAAATATTTTATTTAAATAAAAATAGATAAATTGAATATTATAAATGGAATAAGTTATTAAATGTTATTTTAAATGTTTAAATAGTCTTAATAAAATAATAATTTATTTAAAAGTAATATTTTAAGTAATATTTTGGATTCATTACGTCATCATTTTTTTTTGTTTTCAAATATAATTCTACTATAAATTGAAAATCTGTAAATTTGTTTTCAAGCGGGGTAAGAATTGACCAATAAGAAATAAGTATCTTTACAGATGATAAATATTGTTGTAACTAAGATAGAGCGGGAGATTAAAAAAATGTATTGAAACCGGAGAGAGGTAAATTACAACTATCAAAAGATAGTATTTTAAAAATCTTTTATTTTAGTCAATTTTTTTAGTACTTTCTTATAACTTTATCTGAAAAAAAAAACTAATTGATAGTTTTAAAAATATATTTTTGCAAAAGAAAGTATAAACTAAAAAAAAAATATTTTAATAATTTCGTTCAACATGATTTTCTAATTTTTAAAGTACTTACCAGTCGTATTTTATCTAGAAGTTTAACCTAAGCTACGCAATAAAAAATGGATATACTACAAAATAAAATGGATAGAAATTGTAATGCTGAAAAAATATTTGAAATATTTATTGATACAGCTTTATTGATATTTAACTGAAGAACTGTTTTGGTACATAAAAACCACAGCTCGGACATTATACGGAGTCTAATGAAAAAAATTAGAGACGCATTATTATTTATAAGCTTATTCAAGATTTTTTTTTTATTAAATGGTAATAAGATAATTATATATTACCTGAATTATTTTATATAGTATAATATTCAAAGGAATAAAATGTTATATCCTTTTTAAAGGTAACATTTTTTTTAAAAAATATTTTCGAGTGCAGAGTTGAATAAAGAACCCGGGAAAATATGTTACAGAAGCGTTTTGTATTAAAATATCCGTTCTTCGAATTATTTAAAATGTACTTGGAAAAAATTTGTTCAAAAGTATTTTGAAGTTTTTATTTTAAAAGAGATGTATAAAAATACCAAGTGAAAGTTTAAATGTATCAAGAAGAAAACAGAGATAAAAGTGAACACATAGATGAATGAAAAATGGATCCATGGAAATATAAATGGTACTTAAAAGTTTATCGAATATTTTAAAATTAAATTAGATGGATTGATGCATCGGATATGCAGAGAATATTGGTAGAGAAGATTAAGAAGCTTCAAGGGATTAATTAATATTATCGTCCTAAAAAATTAAAACCAAGGATTATTTTCTAAATTTTACTAAATGGATTAACAATTATTTTGTTTTAAACTTTAACGCGCTTGGAGAACATTTTTTAAAAACTCTAAAGAAAATAATAAGCATTTTGGACTTATCAGAACTATCGTCAAGAAAATATGTAACTATAGTTTTGATTCTTTTTATTTTGTTAACCTAATTTAAATCTAAAATTTTATATAAGATTAGGAAAAACATAAAAACATTAATTTGTTAATATTAAAATTTTATAATATAACAATCTAATAATTTAGCTAAAAAATATTAATATAAAGTGTATGGGTATGAATTTTTTTTCTATATCTGCAATGCTCAAGTGGACAAAGGAAGCCTACTGAACACGATGACTAGATAAAGGTTATTGGTAATAATAATAACTATTAATAATTTTATAATGTATATTTTTGTTTTATTTAGATCATCCATAAATTGGAAGAATGAAGTGTAAAAGTTTTTAAAATTATATGTAACGCATTTCATACAACATTTTAAAAGACATTATGAGATAGGATTGATTTGAAATATGCATACAACAATTTTTTGATTTTTTTTTATTAGTAATATAATCCAACATAACAAATAATTATGTGATTCTTTTAAAGTTTTTTTATGATATGGGATATTCAAATATTGTCTAAGTAAGTCGTATATAATTAAACATACAGAGCAATGAAGTAAGCAGACTTTTCTTATGGGATAGTAAGATTGTTTAACTATTAATGAATTTTATTTATTGTTTTGTAAATGCAGACAGTTATTTTATCGATGTAAGATGTAGAAAAGTCTTGAGAAATAATGTTGAGATAGTGGCTTGGAAGTACTTAGTGAACAGGAAACCAAGATGATGTATATTTAAAATAGGATATGATAAGGAATGGGAATAATATTTAGTCTTTATGTGGTTATCAGCATAGTTAACATAGCCCTATGACTGATACATATTTTATTGGACAGTGTTTATATTTCTTTAAAATATTTGATGTTTTAATAAAGCTGAAGAAATAGCTTTAACATTGTCCCTGTACTAGAGGATATTAGGCAGATAAATGTCCTACCTCTTCGCACTGTGCCATAATTTTGAGATATGTTAAGAATAATACTCTAGCTATCTTCCTTAATCCTTTTTTGCTATCTTTATTTTATGTAACTGCATCATTTAGTAAGATATTTTAAAAGAAATGATAAATAATTTAGAACTAAGGTTGTGCTATCGTTTTTGGATAAGATTAGTTTAGTTGCTTATAAGGAGCAGAATGTTATAACTTAAAATTGAAGATCCAAAGTATCCTAGGGAAGGAAAAGAATCATAAAATATATTTTGAATTTTATTTCGGAAAGGAAATATAAAATTTTTTAAAATAAGGTATCTAAACAAAGATATTTTTAAAGTGATAATATTTTTAAATGCTTTAGTATATTTTTTTAAGAGAAAATAAGTATTGCATATTTTTTTAAAATACAATAGTACAAAGTAGATTATGTAAACAATATGCATAGTATATTTTTGTTTATTAATTAACAGAAATCTATTAATGATTAAACTTATATCATATTAAAGTAAGGCTTAAAGAAGAATATATTATGATTAGTAAACATTGTGTGATAAATACTAAAATCTAGTACTGAATTTTGAATAATAGCTTATGTAACATCTTTGACTTTGCAAGATGAATTTTTTTAATATGTTGAGAAATCCATACTCATTCTAAAATTTTGTTTTCTATAGAATGTTTTTCTAAATATGAATTGTTTAAAGTAGGATAGTTTAATAATATTAGAGATAAAATGATGTTGCTAATAAAGTAGATAAATTTATTTGTAATAAGTTAACCATGATGAGAAACCAAATAATAACATTTTTTTTTGTCCTAAATCTAAATAAAATATAATTGAGATATAAATTATTTTTTATAACCAGGTAGATCAAACTGTAAAATAAAAAGGGTTAAGGATATCCACTGTAAATAATGTAAATAAATTGTTTAGTTATTTATTGTTAGTAATAAACTTTGTTAAATTTTGTTATTAAAAAAAATTTTGTGTCAGAGTTATTTATTTCTCCACATTGCTGCATGAAAACACGATATATGCATAATAACTGAAACAAATATATAATTTTGTACAAAACATAAATAAAGAATTATTTTAAGAATTTTAAATATTTTATTGATATTCATTATAATTAAATAATCATAATCTTACATTATTTATTGGTCATAAATCAGTTATCACAATATTGTATTAAATTATATGCTATCTGTTGCCACACATATTTTTGTTTGTCAGATTATTAAAATGCTACCACGTCTTTATTATATCATTACATGAAGAATATTATTATTGTTATTTATTATTATTAGTTTAAGTGTAGTAGACTATGACATAAAATCCCTTCTCATATTTTGCTACCGTATATTTAAAATTAACTTAGAATAAATTTCATGAACCTGAGATTATTTTATTGAGCTAGATTATTATTAAATAGAAGATTAAAATTTAATTAGTTTAATCTTATTGAGTAGAAGTTATTAAAGTCGTAAGAATACTATGAGTTTGTTATTTGAAATAGTAATAAGGGGGATAGTGTTCTTATGCCATTGAGGTAGTATCCTGTAGGATATTGGCTCAATGTAATCTATCTTGTCACCTGTATTTTCACTTCAAGTCTCATGAAAATATTAAATATTTATTTAATATATTTTTTATAAATTGAACCTTATTCGAATTTTAAATTTGAGCTAGTGGAATATTTTAATTTTAATGCTGAATATTTTAGTTATTAATTATTAACTGAGATAGAACCTATTTGATTTTATACAATATATTATCCGGAAGTGAAGATGCAGAATTCAAGGTCAGAATATATATGTATATTGATTGTTCTATACATGAGGATCAGAGTGACTTATGGTCAACATGGGTAGGATGAAGGTTGGCACCAATGAGGGCTTTGAGCATTCCATCATCAGATTTTTAATAAAATGGGCATCTGAAGAGTTATAGGGTGGACTGGATTGAAGCCTATCTATTAAAGTATGAAGATTGGATATTTTAATATAGACTGGGCATTGATTGTATATATGTGTGGAGATGATAATCTTGATCAACTGACAAGTGCTGATTTAGCACGAAATAATATATTGGTGATTGTTTGTCATTTTGACATGTGGGATCAAGGGTGTCAGCAATATGAGATAGCATGGATAGTTGAGAGTTGTGTGAAAGTCTGAGTTTCAACCCCCTCTATATTATAATTCCACAAAGCAAAAAAATTGTTAAAGCAACCAATCAAAAAAACTATTACATAAATGATTTCTGATTTAGAGATAAAAGTGAGATAGGACTAAACAGAAATGTTTCCCATAATGTTTTAATTATAGTTTATAAAAGCAGAGTTAAGAAAAAAGTATTAAGAAAGGACCATACAATATTTTGTGCAGTGGTAGGTTAAAACAGGCAAAACTCTCTATACGTATTGCCACTTAGTGCAAGCCAGAGTAATCAATGGGATTCCAGAAGGCTTGTGCATAAAATTCCCATCTAGTGCCTACTCAATCCAGAAACTAATCTGGGGACATTGGATGAGTAGGCGCTAGATAGGGATTTTATGCACAAGCCTTCTGGAATCCATTGATTAATAAGGCTTGCATAGAGTGGCAATACATGTAGAGAGTTTTGCCTATTCTAATAACAGTTAAGAGGAAGCATAAAAAATATTCATCATGTGATGTTCAGGGGTAGGTTGTAAGACTTTTGAGAATAAGGATCCTAAGTCAATTCCAGTTTGGTGCTCCTAGACCTTCCAGGATAAAAGCCTTTGAATTATTCCCAATATGATTTTGTGTTTATGATAGAGTAGCAAAATTTAGAACTAAACATCAATGTGTCATTACCAATGTTACAACTTCTTTGTGGGTTTCTAAACTACAAAGTGTTAAATTATTTTTATTCTGTGTGGTTTAGTGCAGTAGTAAGACATCAGATTCTAGAATATAAGTCCTGAGATTGATTTCAGTTCTGGTGCTTTGAGCATTGAAATAATGTTTTGTGAACCAGAATAATAAAGTCATTTGATTATTTATTTATTTCAATAAATAGCAAAGAAATGAATGTCTCATAAAGGTTTTTTTTTTTTTTTTTCCATGTGTCATAGCATCATCCGGGAAGTGAACCCATTAACCTGAGACAACTGCTTGTAAGGCAGCTGTGCTGAGCACTTGACCACCAAGCTTGTCTCATAAGTTTTTTTTGTTAATAATTATATATTTTTGAATATCAATAATAGGGGACATGATGAAATACAGAGATATGTGGAAATTTATTAGAGAGATCAACAATATTATAGATACATTTTTAGAATAAATAAATATAAAAGAGACAAATGAATATCATTATTTAGTTTTTGTTTTGAGTATCCAAGAAGATTATTTGGATAGTTGGTATTTGAATTGGTAAATGGTAAAAAAAATGCAATGAATATTGTTTAATATAAAATATATGAAGTAAATAAAATAGTATTTGAGTTAAACTATGTATTATTTTTGATTACTTTCCAACATTTTATCGGAATAGCATCTGCCATTGTCAAGTTTAAGTTTTTTTTTAAAAAAAGTCACTGACAATATCAGTAGAACACTAATTTTAACATAAAGATTACCAAGGTATTTATAAATTCTATGTTAACAGTGCTTGAAAAGCTATGTAGATCAATTCAATAGACAAATTAATGTCAGAATTAAGGAACATAAATATGTCTTCAATCAGAAGTTAAATACATCAGCTTTTACTTCTCATGTTTTAGAAATTGATCATGAACCTGATATTGATAATGCTAAAATACTTGCTAATTTGAAAAAGTATAATATGAAAACTATGAGGGAGTTGATTGAAATATTAAAAAGACTAACAAGTTTAAATAAAGCTGATAAATCCCAATGTATTCCACTCATATGAAGTCCATTTACTTTATCTCTTCTAATATAAATGAAAATCAATTAATGATGAAACTAAAGAAAATATATATTTTGTTAATCCACATATTCCAAATGCACAACTACTTTACCCTCAAGCTCATTTAGTATCTCCCACTTAATCTTGGTATTATTTAAAATCAAATGGTTTTTTTTTTTTAAAAAAAAAATTAACTTTGACAATGGTGGATGATATTTTATTGAAACATTGAGAAGTAATCAAAAATAATACATAGTTTAACACAAAAACTATTTTATTTACATCACAAAACCATGAAAACATTAAATATAATATTAAAATGTATGAAATAACACTAAATGTATGAAAAAGAGTTTCTCTACTAAGTTTAACATATGGTTATAAAGCTTTGATACTTTACGTGGATGAAGGATATTCTAGAAGAAAAAGTGAAGCATAAAGAGCCATGTTCTGCATGCGGATTTGTAAACACAAAATAATGTAGTTTGAAAAGAAGATAGGATTGTCAATTTTTTACATAAATATTCCAAAATATAGATTGAAAGTGTGTACTGTAATGATCAGATTCGTCTAACTCGCTAACACACTGCAAAATTCAAACCCCAAACATGAAACTGAACACTCTAGGACGGGTTACCTTCTAAATATACTAAGTTCGAATCTAAAGTCCAAATTCCACAGTGCCACCTACATGATAACACACCTGATGCTACTAATAATATATCCCTTTACCAGTGCCTTGTGGTCAGGGAAAAACAAACAAACTCTATACTACGAGATAAGCGGAGTTGCTAATTAACGGCTATGGATAGTACAAAAGAAATGTATAAAATGTATATATAGACTGAGACAGTGATAAGGATCAATAAAATAAAAGATCAAAATTAGTTTTATAAGATTTAAAAGATTTATTTATATAGCAAGAAATATATATCACGCACCCTGTCTGCTTATATGAGACAGGGATGCTTACTAAAATGGCTGTTACCAGAACATTCCATAAAAATTACAATAAAAGATTGTTAAGTACATAGTTTACACCTCGGACTAATATAGTATTATGATAATGTGCTTAAAAGAGATGGGAAGATATCCGAGGTGCTTTGAGTAAATTATAAAAGTTTAATAAAACATTTGAACATTAAGGTTTAATATAATATTTCTTGATTTCGAGAATAGCACAGATCAAAGCTTATTAAGCGATAAAGTGGGGATGTGATCTAGTCATTTATTTTATAATCATAATTAAAGTTATATTGGGAGGTCGGTATTGCTAATAAGGTATTTATTAAAGGATGGAGGGTGTGATACATTTAAATCACCTATGCTTTGTAAAATATAAAAAAGTAAAATTATAGTGAATATGTGAGACAACTATGAAGGGCATCTCACCGTTGATCCCTAGGAATGTGTTGTCATGGACAGCCAAAGTCTGGACTCATCCAAAACTTAGCAAATGGGTGACATCTAATTCCCAGATGTGACATTTGAGGACACACTCTGCCTGGGAACTGCAGAAAGTGAAATGGGAAATGGTCTTGGCTATTTAAAGCCCTTGGAGATAAACAAAGCGGTCTCAACAACCAATACACTTACTAGCGATACTCGACTAACATATATAAAGCATACAAAAGGGATTTACTTAGATTGAAAAAATGCCTAATCAATTCTCCAATAATTATTTAAAGAGAGTCTGCCCATTCTCGACCTCAATTACAAACTTTGAAATTAAAGCAGAATATATTTTAAAATAGCAAAATGCATGCTTGTGGGTTTGAAAAGAAAGCATAGATTTATTTACACATTCATGCATTTATGACACATTTAATCATTGACCTCGCACATACTCTCATAATAGGTTAAAATCGATAAATGTGGATTTTAAACTATAAAATTATTATACATACTAACTAAGATTAGAATAGTCCTTGAACGAGTGATTCACAAGATAATAAAATTGGGAACTATTTATAATTTTAAAATGCCTTAATATCGGTGTCTTGCTTTCAACAAAGGGAATTATTTACTCGGTCAAAGACTACTCTGGCACACTATCATAATAAAATAAAAAAAAAGATTAACCCTTAAACCGCTAATTATATTATTGGTTGTATGAGGTAAAAATCAAATCTTTTAATTGGCCAACTCACAAACTGAAGACAAAGCCTATTGTTAAAACATATTCGCCTATAATATTAAATTCAACTCAGATACGTTTATAAAAAGTATATTACTAATTTTTCAGGGTATTGAAAGAGAATGAAAGTTCTTTCAAAAATAAATTGCTATTTATTTATTATAAAATATATTCAATTTCGGCAAATATAAAGCGAATGTCTAAACAAAAAAGTGCTGACGCAAACGCTTTTTTTCAATGTTATGTTATTGAAAAGTAAAGATTTCTTTTTGCTAAATCTTAAATATTTTTACTAAAATCTTCAATATTTTTCGAAAATAATTTTGTTTTTTTGGTATATTTTTTAAAAAACTAGTTTAATTTCTCAAATTATATTTTTTTAATACTTAAATTGCATTTGAAATGAAAATCTCAGCGTTTTTCTTTATTTTCTTTGATCAGGCGGTTTCTTTGTTCTTTCCAGCCAATCAGAATGTCTTTTTTGGCTGAGAGCTCACTGACAACCAATCACTGACAATGTTCTTTCTTTGTTTAGGTTTAAATGCAGTTTTTTTGATTTTTTATTTGTAAAATAATTTGGAAGAGGGCACCATCTTACAGAACTTTTAAAAACCTAATCAATACCTGTCAAACGAATATTCTAGCATAAGAACTAGCAGAGTTAGAGTGACGTCAGATGTTGACCAGAAGCCTTG
Organism: Epiperipatus broadwayi; assembly: GCA_028023455.1. Taxonomy (NCBI): domain Eukaryota; kingdom Metazoa; phylum Onychophora; class Udeonychophora; order Euonychophora; family Peripatidae; genus Epiperipatus; species Epiperipatus broadwayi. Next base: position 552,164 of record JAQFVV010006624.1, on the reverse strand, counting down.
TAAGAGGCGGTTTATGGGTTAATAAATATAAAATATTAACCCAAGGATAGAGAGCAAAATTGCTGATTATATTAGAACATTTTAAAGGAATACATGATAAAGTACAGTAAAATGGAAAACAATTTAAATAACTATAGCGTATTAATTATAGGAGAGAATCACAAGAGCTCTTGGGTTAATGTTGGGGTTACCTCTGGAGAAGCATTTGCAGGTAGATTGATTGTCAGCAGGTTTTATATGACTCGGCAGCAAAATCTGGTATTGTTCATATTTCGGCAGCAGCAGCAGTTTCAGGGTTTCCTATGTGACAGCATTAGATGGTATAGAGCAGAGGCTGGCCATTCCCGAGGGGAAAATAGCCTTCTTGCCAGCTCTATTGTCATTTTAAAGATAACAATTTTAAAGGTTGGGTCATTCATAGATATTTCAAGTGGTATTGTAGAACATGGTAAAATTTATTTGAAGACGAAAACTCGGCTTCAAATACTTAAGTTTGCAGGCATGTAGCTAGAAAATCTCAGAACAAATATAGGTTGTCGTCAATGAGCTACCATATACCACTGGATGGCACAGTTATCATGCTAAAACTATAAAATATGATCATTCACGGGCCATTAATTATAATCATTTTGATATGTTTTTTGTAATGCGAAAATAAAAACAAAAGAAAATCGTCTTTTTTAAATATTATTTAATTTTAAATATTATTTTTTATTAATGTATACAAATTAAATGATAATAATAAATGTAAAATAAAATAAACAAATTACAGTTTGATTCGTCTTTTTTAGTTTTCTTTTTATTAGAAAAATCAATTTTCTATCGGAGATTTTTTTACTGGGGTTACAGCTTTTTTTTTTTGTTGTTTACCGCTATTTTTTATTTCAAATAGAATGACAATTAAAAGTAAAAGTTGTTACGGTTAGGTTTAGGGTTAGTTTTAGGGTTAGGTTTACGATTAAAATAAAAAATATCAAAATCGTATTTTTTGTAAATATTTTTTTTTACTAACATCTATAAAATAAATGGTAACAATAAACGTAAACTGTATTCAACAAAGTATAACAGTAGTCGGAGAAAAGAAAGAAACTAAAACTTTTTTAAACAATGACAAATATATATATAAAATGTTTATAATATATGCTTTTTATGACATTTAAAAAAACAGTGTACAATTGTACTTTTCTTATTGGATATTTTTGTGTTAATGCTCTTTTTTATTTCAAAAATATACACACGGTACAATCTTAAAATGTCTTGTGGAAATGTTACGAACAGCACGTTACTTGACGCATTACCTAATTCCAATTTACTTTATACATATATCTCGTCAATATTTACTACTTAAAACTTCAATACACTACGGTGTAAAAAGTCTGTTAATTATTACTTTACAAAATCTTAACATTTCAATACTTTAAAATTAAAAAAAATCCAATGAAAATAACATTTTCCATCCAATTAAAAAAAACACACCCTTTCCCCAAGCTGTAACCATTTTATAAACTGTGCAAATTGGGAAAATGTATTCGCTGTGTAAACATACATGCTGTACTGTGATGTGACATAGCGGCCTGCAATCTGTAGTACAACAAAAAAGTTGTATTATAGAAAATGCAGGTTCGAATGTGTCGGCCGCAGAAACAGCATTTTTATGTGTTTTAGCGCGAAAACAGCGCCATCCAGTGGGATATGGTGGCTCATCGATGACAACCAATATATATTTGAAATCTTGCTAGAATAGAATAATACTAGAGTACCAGTAATCTTGCTAGATTAATCTAGAATATTAGAATATTTGCTGGAATATTACTAGAATGAAGAACAAAAGAAAACCCTCCTATATATAGTGAAATTGCGCAATACAACTGCCCTGGAGTGTTACAAAAATATTCCAAACTTTGCTCACTTATCAGCTGTAATCAATTCTATCTGAATGTCTAAAGGAATTCAACAAAATTTTAATTAATTTCTATTGTTAATTTCCCTGTTGACATTCAGACTACAACTTTGAATTAATTAAAACAAACTTTTGCTAATTGAAAGAAAATACCTTAAATGGACATCTGCTGCATTTCTAGATAAGCTTCTATAACATTAAATAATTAAAACTATTGTTCCTACCAGCCCTCATTTATTTTAAGCAGAAAATATATGGCGTGATTTTTATTAAATCTAAAAAAAAAATTATTTTACTTTTAATTTTCAATATTTGAATCTATTTACGAAACGAATATAAATTTTATTTTAAATCAAAAACAAATATTATGACTGTAATATATATTTTGTAAACAGATTCAAACAAAATAATTTTAAATAACAATTTATTATTTTAACATAAGTTTTAAAATAAATATCACAGTGTGTGTGCAATTACGACCTATATAACCTAATTTTTTAAATAAATCTGAATTATGTGAACATACATGTAATCCATAACATTTTATTTATTTGGGAATGAGTTATACAATTATATATAACACGAGCGTTGTACTCGTGGTTTAAAATTGGGTGGGATTTTCGGTATATAAGCGCATTGCAGACACACTATGATACACTGGGGTTTAAACTAAGGTATGAGGGTAGGAAAAAGGTGAGAAAAGGTGAAATGAAGATCCTACTGTTTCAGTACTAGATTGAATTTTCTGCACAATAATAAAATAACAAAAGTATCTTTAAATTAAAAAAAAATTGGTGAAAAAAATTGTTGGCATATTATATATTGGCAAATAGGGGCTTTGAACATATCAGATTTTCAATTAAAAGTATATATAATATACTTGTTTTTAAATATTACATATTTAGTGGGAATTGTGCCTATATCTCTTCTATGTATTTAAATAGACATGGTTCTATATATGAGGGGTCAGAATGACTTAAGGTCAATGTGGGACTGACAATAATAGGGTATTCCATCATTAGATTTTCAATGGAATGAATGGATGAAGAGTTGACTGGTGGAGTAGATTGAAGCATGTGGATTAAAGTTGGAGGATTTGCTATCTTAATATAAACTAAGCATGGTTTATATATATATATATATGGCAGATGGTGATTTGGACTAGCTAATAAGTGCTGATTCAGCATGGAATATGTATATTGGAGATCATTTATGTTTTTTACATATGTGGTCATGTGTATTGGTAGATGGAATGGATGATTAAAGGAAGCTTAAAAGTCTGGTTTCAAATCACCTCTTATACATATATTGTACCGGTCGAAAATGTATGTCCATCCAACAAGACTTAGAATCTAAGCAAAAGTACCCCGAATCCAATCATGCCAGAGATACACAGGTCAGGAGCAATCATGAATTCTAACCTATTTGCCCATTCCCCAAATCTATAACAGTATGGACAACACTCTACGGTGATACTACATAAATTAATTATTTCTGGGTCAGGTGCTACATCGTTTTGCATGAGAACTCAGCTGATGATGATGATGAGATTGAGTGAACCCAAGATATAAGTTTAAAATATACATAAATATAAATATTAGTAAGGAAATTCGAACAACTGAATTAAGTTTAATATTTATTTTGACAAAAAGTTCAAGATTTTATATATGTATACTCAAACTTCATGCTTTTAAAACTTTATTTTCATTATAGACATTTAAAAAAACTTGGCACAATTATTTTTATTTAGACAGATATGAATTCAGTGTGGCTGTTACAATACTGAGCTGAAATAGATTTTATTTAATATTAAAAAAAAGGGGATTTGGGTGGTTGGTATACTTTATATATTTAGAAACACATGTAAAAATATAATAATAAGAGTTTTGCTGATTATAGGACTTGAATATAATGCCCTTGGCATTGGATACATATGTTCATTTATAAACTTTATTTACAACACTAAAATGAGGATATATTGTGATCAAAATATACTTAAAAACATTTATTTATTTTACATTTTCGACATTTAAAAAATAGAATATAGCGAAACTATAATTGTGGGAATGGCTTATTCAATAAAGGGGAGGGCAGCTTCATGAGAGGTTGGATTTAAACTCCAACGGAAAGTATTACAAAGAAAAAAATGTTTCATTATCACATATCATTACGATTTATTTTGTCAAACAGGCTAAAAGAAAAACGAACAATAAGAAATTGCGGTGTTAGCATAATGGCCGAATATCTGCGGATCCAATATTTTGAGGTGCTTTATCATAATAATATGGAAGAAAACAGTCTAGCCAACTTGCCACCCACATTTTGTGGAATCGGCTGACAAAAGGTCCTCGGACGGAGATACAATGGGACGAACATTTTCGGAATTATTCCATGCATTGCTCTCGTTACGCGAGTATATATATATATAGATATGGTCTAGGGACATTCATCGTCCTGTTTATGACCTGAAACGAAGAGGAGATGACTCAGGCATTCCAACGCACATCTCTAGATGAAGCTTAACATGAAGAGTGGCCTATGCTAACAATGCTATTATATATAATATAAAATCATTGGATTTAAAGCCTAAATATAAAGCCTTAAATAGTTTACAAATACGTAATGATATGTTAAAATAATGACCCGTTTAAGATAGAATCATTAATCAGAAGTTAAAACTATTATTAATGAAGCTTACATTGCTCCCCCTTCTTGAATCAATTCTATTATGTTTAAATATATAAAAAAAAAAACTAAAATTCATGCACTTAAAAGTGCGAACAACAAAACAGGATTTGTTCCCCAGTCTTTTTGGCGATGATGATGAATAAAGAAATTAATAACACTAATGTACACCAAAATCCATCCCAGATTGAAAAATATTTATACATTTTGTATAATTTTACGGTATAATATTTTAAATGAAAAAAACATATATTCATTTTACAAGAAAAACTCCGACTTACGAACTATTTAGAAATAAATAAAGAAGAACTCATTAATTCACTAATGTACACCAAAATCCATCCCAGATTGAAAAATATTTATACATTTTGTATAATTTTACGGTATAATATTTTAAATGAAAAAAACATATATTCATTTTACAAGAAAAACTCCGACTTACGAACTATTTAGAAATAAATAAAGAAGAACTCATTAATTCCCCCCCCCACCCCTTCTAAGTTCATAAAACCGGGTTTGATTTGCATTTAAAAATAAAAGTTTAGTGAAAAATATAAAAATATCAGTTAAAATAAATTATAACCGCACTAATTTATAAAAGAAAGTAAGAAGCGTGAGTTGAATGAAATGTTTTATAGTAGTATTAATTTATGTTATAGAGAATCGATATAAAGAAAAGAATTATTAGTTTTAACGTACTCGCCGATGAGCGAGTTAAAGAGATTAAATATACAGAAGTCATTAATTTAAAGAGAGTTTACTAGTTATAATTTAGGTAATACAATTATAATGACTTCGGGCTGGTTACCTAAACATTCTATGGAATACAGACGAATCTTCTGTGGTAGGCAGCATTCTTTGACATGTCTCTTGGCCTCAGCGGTTCTTGGACAGCATGGGAACACTTGAATGGTAGAAGCTACATCATGCACGGTGAAGGTTGGAGCTGAAGACAGAACGGAAGGCAGCTGAAGCCCCTCAAAAATTACACAGACATGAAGTTGGTTAAAGACTATTGACCTAACTCTCTCTGGCACAATAGATTTTTAGGCCGTATTTATACAAAACTCTAAGGTGTTCAAAGAATGTTTTTTTTTAATTAAATTTTTGATCTTTAATTAACAGGAATATTTTAGCTATTGTTAGTGGAGATGGAATCATTAGATAACTGTCCAAAAATAATTTCAAATCAATTTCCAGATTGGAAATAGATTTGATAAAACATGTTAATCTCTAATTGAAATCAATTAGCTTTGTTTTAAATTTTACTTTAATTTAAAATTTTCTTTTTAATCATCAAACAAAGTAATGTTCCCACCTCTTTAATTATTCTTGGACAGTCGTCTTCCATATTGAATATTTGTATATTTATATGAAGAAAATATTTATAAAATAAATAACACATAGTTAATAAAAAAAATACAAAATTATTTAAAGGATTTGCTTGTGCTTTTATATATATATACATAAAAGCTCCGTTAATATATGTATATATCTGAGTCGCATCCATAAAAGTCAATGTTTAAAATTAAAGAAAATTTTTATTTGAGATTTATATTTATAAACTTTTATATATTTATAGTTTATATACATGTGATGAAAAAAACAGTGGGTTAAGGGGTAGAACAATGGAGCTCGATCTTGGGCCAAGATCGACTGCTACAATATATATATATATATATATATATATATATATATATATATATATATATATATATATCATCAACCATTATCAATCCACTGCAGGATGAAGGTCTCTCCAAGTTTAATCCATCTTCTCCGATCTTTAGCTTCTCTTTTCCACAACACCCCTGCACATTTTCTTATTTCATCCATCCATCTCACATGTTGTGTCTTTCTGGATCTTTTACAATCTCTTAGAATCCAGTTTAAAATTTCAATTGTCTATCTATTATGATTTCTTCTAGCAATATGTCCAGCCCAACTCCATTTCAATCTTTTAATTTTTTCAATAAGGTCAGTAACACCTGTTTGTTGTCTTACCCATACATTGCGTTTTCAATCTCTTCTTGTTACTCCCAACATACATCTCTTCATACTCCTTTGAGTGGTCTGAAGTCTCTGTATTGCTCTTCTATTAAGTGTCCAAGTCTCAGATCCATAAATAAGAACTGGTAAAACACATTTGTTAAAAACCATTCTTTTAAAACACATAGGCATATTTCCTTTTAGTATCAAGTTATTTCTACCAAAAGCACTCCAACCAAGTTTAATTCTATAATTAATTTTCTCCATTATGTTTCCATCTGTATTAATAATCTGACCTAGGTATTTGTAACTGTTAACTTCTTCTAATTCTTCATAATCAATCTTTATTTTCATATTTTGAGCAAATCGATTAAACATTACTTTAGTCTTTTTAACATTTATCTTTAGTCCTACTTTTCTACATTCATCTGCTAAGTCCTGCAACATTTCCTGCAGCTCTGAAGCATTATTTGCAAAAACAACTACATCATCTGCAAAATCTAAATGACTTAAATACTCTCCATTTACTTTCATTCCTTTAGTTTCCCATTTTAATCCACAAAATACTTCTTGCAACATTGCTGTAAAAAGTTTTGGAGATATGGAGTCACTTCGCCTTACACCTTTCTCAATGTTGATTTTTCCAGTATCATTATGTAATCTAATTGTTGCTGTTGCATTTTTATAAATATTCTTTAAAATATGACAATATCCTGGATCTATACCTTGATGATCCAATGCTTTAATCACTGAAGAAATGTGTATAGAATCGAATGCCTTTTCATAATCTACAAATCCAAAACATAATGACAACTCATATTCATTTGTCCTTTCTATGACTTCTCTCAATACCTGGATATGATCTATTGTACTAAAACCACTTTTAAATCCAGCTTTTTCTCTTGGTTGGTGGAAATCCAAAGTTCTCTGTAGACGAATTGTAATTATCTTGGTAAAAATTTTATATAAAACTGATAAAAGACTGATAGGTCTGTAATTTCTAATATCTTCTTTATCACCCTTTTTAAATATTAATATTATTACTGCATTCTTCCAATCTTCCGGTACATCTTTATCATTTAGACATTTGGTATATAACTTTGCTAAAATTGTTTCTATTTCTTCACCTCCTTCTTTTAATATATCAATTATAATTCCATCATTTCCTGGAGCCTTTCCTTTCTTCATACATTTAATTGCATGTCTCACTTCTTCATTTACAATTCTGGGCAATTCGGAAGATGTAATAGATATAGGAGGTACTTGTTCTTTATTACTATATAATTCTTGATAAAAATCTTCTACCAATTTCATAATGTTATCTCTCTTTTTAGTAATAATTCCATCTTTTTTTCTTATTGCAGATATAAATTTCCTACCAATACCAAAATGTTGTTTAACATTCTTGAGACTTTTATTTTCTTCTACAGCTTTCCTTGCTATTTCACAGTTATACTTTCTTATATCATTTTCAACTCTTTTCCGTACCATTTTAAAAAATTCGAGATATTCAATTCTTTTTAATACATCATTTTTGTATATCTTCATATTCCTTCTTTTCTTCATAAATTCGCTAGTCTCAGTAGAAATTTTATTAGTCAATTGCGGCTTTTTTCTACCAGCTATCTTTGTTGCAGTTTTTAAAAGTGTATCAGTTATTTTCATATTAATTTCATTCAAATCTGAATCATGTTCAAAATTTCCTAACACTTGAAACCTATTTGTAAGTTCTAATTTAAATTTATTAAAATGTTTCTCAAGATTAGGAATATCAACTGTAAATATTGTTTTTCTTAATAATTTTTGTCTCTCTAGTTTTACATTAACACATAACTTACACCTTACTAATCGATGATCACTTCCTGTGTTAAATTTATTAAGAACATTACAATCTTGAAATATGTATTTTCTGTTAGTCAAAATATAATCCAATTCTGCTGTACCTTCATTTGGATGCTTCCTTGTCCATTTCCTTTTAACATTTTTCACAAAAAATGAATTCATAATATAAAGTTTTTCTTTTTCTGCAAACTCCACCTCTTTCATTTCTATTACCATAACCAAAATTACCTACAGCAATTTCATCTTTCATTTGTCTACCAATTCTAGCATTAAAGTCTCCCATAACAATTTTAAAATGTTGTTTACTCTGATCAAAAGCCTTTTGTACATCCATATAAAAATCTTCTACTACTTCATCACTATGAGAACTTGTTGGGGCATAAACCTGAATTATCTGCATTTGGTATCTGCTATTAAGTTGTATAACTAATCTTGCACCTCTGTCCGATACACCATCAATCTCCATAATATTGTTCTTCCACTTTTTATTTATAATGAATCCTACTCCACTTGTATTTCCAATATGTGTGCCTTTATAATAGAGTATATGTCCACATTTTAAATCAATTGTTTCTTCACCTTTTCTTCTAACTTCACAAAGTCCAATAATGTCCCATTTAATATAAGACAATTCTTCTTCTAATTCTTGCAATCTTCCTTCATTTGAAAGTGATCTGCAGTTGTAAGTACCTAAATAGCAGAAATGAGTTTGCTATTAACTGAAAGGAGACCCTTTGATTCCTCTTGGAGGCCTTAAAGGAACCGAGCAGGGCAAATTCCTAATGTCTATTCCATACGTTCTTGTCGTTGCAGCTGTTATTACTATGTGATTATTCATATAGTATACGAACATGGATGGGCTCCTCACCAACACACATTAGCCAGTGTGGTGAGTTTATTGGCTTTTTACCTCTGAGTTTAAGATCAAGAAACACCATGGTCTTTCTTCTCAGTGCCTGATAAGGCAGAATGAATGTTTGTGTAAATGATAAATATTTTTCCAATACATATGTGCAATTATATATATATATATATATATATATATATATATATATATTACTGGAAAGTGGTTTGAATCACCAGTTCATATCACCAAATTCTTATATCAAATTATTATACTGGAATGCCCTCAATTGGAAGGTCAAATTCTTATAGCAGTAAGTGGTTTGAATCATGAGACCATTACATTGATTGCCAAATTATTATACTGAACTCTTCACGCCTGAGTTAGTTCATCAAGCTGGAGTGGGTGTGAATTCAGGTGATGGCTGATCATCATCCCACAGCTAGGTAGCTAAATTATTGTAACAGTGTGGTATCACAACTATCTAATGGTTGAGTTGGTGTTGTACCATAAATCATAACCTCTATACACAAATACGAGGTCCATTACAATGTAACTAGTTACTTTTAGTGTTTTATTATTCAGGATGGAATGATTGATATTCATTTCTTGAAACATCATCTAATTCCTATATTTATTAGATAAGCTTCCACATCTTCAAGTTACTTTGCCTATGATAGGAGATCAACCACTAAGCTAGCTTATAAAAAATAAGACGTATGCACTACTATTCTGTATATATTATCCCTTCTTTATAAATGATTTCTGATGATAATAAGATGCCCATATTTTTTCCAAGGCAACGAAAGAGAACTAGATCCTAAATACTTATTCAGCAACTAGAGGTTATTGTAAGCACCACATACATATCTCTATGACTAAGATTTTACACATCACAACTAAAATTACCTTTTTCATATTTTACAGTGGTTCATAATATATTCTTATCTGATGATGACTTAGGAGAAACATTTCTAAGGAGTTTTGTGATTTATAAATAAACACATATAAGCAGTTTAACTTCAACATCTGATTCATGTTTTATTCCAACATTAAAAATGTGCTCATTCGCAAAACAATTAATCGTAATAAAATTGATTATAGAATTACTAAACATTTAATGATTAATAATAATAAGAAAAAGAAAAAAAAAGGCAAGCATCACACATCTTATAATTCTGGTATTAAATGCCATTTCCCCTGCTAAATGATTTAGTCCCACACATCCCATCTTGTCAGTAATATTGTAATGTAACTATTCCCTAATTACTCTGTATCCATTCGCAGCTCTGCCTAATTTCTGCCTTTACTAAATCAATACTAAAAGAAAAATAAATCTCTCATCTAGTTACTATTATCATTGTATATTCCCTTTATCATTTTATTTTAGCCTTGTCCACTACGTCCATGCTTCTATGTACATACACACATCGTTTAGAGTTTAAATCTTCTCATCATCAAAAAGTATTTACATAAATATTTCAATCAAAACAAAAAATGAACATCTATTTTAAAACAAACTATATCAAAATACTCAACATATATGTGTACAAGTAAATATATATAATACTGAAACAGTCAGCTTTGACAATCATACTGTTTCACCTACTATATACTATAGTAGTACTTCTATCTATGTAACTAGCACCAAATTCTCATATATCAGGTTAAAATTGTATTAAAATCAGGCTAAATTTAAACATAAAGGTATTAGTTATGTATGTGTGCATATATCTTAAGCCTCCAAGATAACAATTGTATCTGTATATGTAAAAACCCATATATACACACACATATATTTCTAGGAGCGAATTAATGAAAAATGCATTGTATGTGTAACACGAGACTACATATATGCAGGAAAAAATAATGTTAACAGATTTAAAACATTATAAATTTCTTTATTTAAATTATTTATTCTGAAAAAGGTAATATTTGAAATTATATAGTTCTGCATATAATGCTAAATTAAATTAATCGAGTTACATATATAACCAGGTGTTTTCAATCTGTAGATTTGTTTTCGAAAAAAGAATGATATTATAAAACTTAATCTTTTGCGCTGTAGTGTGACCTAATTACAAAATTAAAAGTAACACTAAGTTGTAGAATAAATTATCCTGAGTAATTAAAAAGAAATCGTCGATGACCAGTTGTAAAACTCAGCTGTAAATAATAAAAGCAGAGATGATTCCACAATTCTGGGAATACAGCACGAAAATTAGCAAAACAAATCTAAAAACTTACTATTACCGAGAAGAGGGGGGTAAGCTGAGAATATAAGCCTCTGCACCCATTTTGGATAGATTCGGACATTATTTCAAGTCAATTCGTTGACAAATTTCTTTAAATTTGTTAATTATAATGCAATCTGAGTAGAAGGCATTTTTTCTTGACTTCTGAACCCGGGAAGTCTACCATGCCATGCAGAAAGCAGCGAGGGAAGAGCCATAAGAAGCAGATGCCTGTTTCCAGCCATTCAACATGAGACCAATTTGTGAGCAGAAAGAAGAGCGTTAAAACATTCCTCTACTTAAATTTAATAATTCAACTAAAATGCGATAATCCCTAAAGCTAGCTAAATATAAACTCTATGGCCATAGCAATAATGTACTTTCACTCCACTATGAAAATGTAATTTTGATTTTTTTATTTTTCATCTTAAAACCACTACTAAAATGTAATTTTGATTTCTTTTGTTTTCACCTTAAAATCTTGCCCGATTTGAGTTAATAACTAATTTGATTTTCATACTGAGTTAATATCTTATTTATTGATTTACGTACTCCATGTATTTATTAATTTATTTGTTGGTTTGCTGAGTTATCTCTGATTGATCTAGTTCAACATATTTACTTTATCCCGAGTTATTAAAAGTTAGTTAGTCATTACTTACTTAAAACGATTGATTTTAAATTAATTATTGTAATTTTTGTTACGTATAGTTTTAACTGCTTCATTCTAAAATGATAATTAAGTTTTTAGATTATTTTACATATTTTAACTTACTGATATTTGATTTTACATATTTTAACTTAATGATATGTGCTTTTACATATTTTAATATAATAATAATATTTGCCTTGATTAATTCTTGTACACTACTTAAGTTTGGCTTGAACTGGGTCTATCAGATATAAACTAATTGCGTTGCAATTTCCTTTTTAAACTATGCTAAAACATCAATATTTCAGATTTCACTTAAGTGATCTGCTCACTAAACTTACATTTCTTTCTAAGTAAATCTATGCCAAGTTCTATGATTTTCCATTGCATAGTGGTTTGTGCTATATTTGTTCAAAGCGGGGTTTTACTATTGATTAAATGCTTAGTGAGGAGCCATTACATCTTCATACATAGAGATAATAAAGCATCTAGGAATGTGAAAGAAACTCATTTTGAAAAGGGTATAATATCTTGTTTAAGAGATAATTAAAAGTTTACAGCTGTTTAAAGGTAGATTCGCTTTCGAGATAATATTTAACTAATGTTTAGCCGGAGTGATTGAAATACAGCATAAAGCTATAACTTTGTATCTTGATGCTCAATAATGTGCTGTACTCCTCCTAAAGTTATAAATCTCTATATAGATAGCTTTACAAATTAGATTTCTAAGTTTTCCTTAATAGCATAATTGTAGATGCTACCTAATGAATTGATATATGGTAGTTTCATGAAAGAAACTAGTGTTAAGCATCATAAAATTTTATTATATAATGTAGTCAGTGGTGCGAGTGTGTTTTTAAGGAATGCTACGGCATATATATATATATATATATATATTTGTACGGCATATATATATATATATATATATATTTGTTGCTGTGCATATTTTTAATGATTGTATGTTTAAGGGCTACATCATTACTCTCTTAGTTCGGACAACTATCTCTTCCAGATGGAGGTTGGCTATCCCACCCCATTCTGGATCCTCAGAAATGGAGCATGAGACTCCCATAGTTTAATTAGTTGTTCGATCACCAGACTAAAAAGGTAGCTTATTTCCACAGCAATGAATACGGTAAAAAGGGAACCGTTACTTGGTAAGAATCTCGTGAAAAGGCACTCTCGAGATGCAGGGGCTATCAGACTTTATATTTTCTTTATGCCATGGTATCTGAAGTCTGACTGCCAATCATCAGTTCATCCCACCATAATAATTGTATTTTCAGCTTTGATCTGAACTCGAGTCTAATTTTGTAAGCACATAAGCTACATAGAGGATATTAAGTATTCGCATTTAATAAAATGTCATACTCTTTGTCAATGTTTATAATCACTTCTGCTAGCTCTAGAGCAGATCTAGACCCTGTTATATAGCATAAACTAGGCGTAGATGGTCATGAGCAAATTAACCTCGATGTATAAAGTAATCTTAAGGCTCATGAAACTGTAATTTTACACATATAATTTCTTCATCATTTGCGAGTGATATCAATATATAGCAAAGTAAATTAAATGATTTGTAATCCAAACTACAATCACCTGCACGTGATTGGAATTGCTATATAAACAGTAAATGCTCTTATTAAAATCATCACCTATGAGTGATATATGTATCTGTAATAAATCTAGTAATGTAACTAATTTGTAACCAGAATAATTAATGTCACCTGCGAGTGATTTAAATTATCACATATGCATATGTAAATTAAAGCCACTTGTAACTAGGCAAACCATAAATGATTATAACCCCAGTCATCACTTGTGTGTGAACCCAACCCCAAATATGAAATTGTATCCCTAACTTAATCACCTGCATGTGAGATAACCTATATAGCCACATTATAATCATTATTTTTATTTATTAATTTTAATATTTAGTTTTCATTAAATTGGTTTTGAATTTAACTTTTGTTTCATGTCTCAATGTTGCTCATTGGTAAGTCTTTATTGATTAGTTAATCATTAGTTAAGAATCACAATCCATATTTTATAATTATGTTCTGCCACACACATTGTCTATATGGCTATACTAGTTAATAAGTCAATTTTTTATGGTCTTGTGCTTTACTGATGTGCTACTGCTGGCATGTGAGGAATGAAGATGCAGCTGTGGCTTCATATGTGTCATCCGCAAGGTGGTAAATCTTTGAGCATTAGTAAAGGAATTGGGGCTATATCAGACAATGTGGTTCATACCACTCTATGCTTGTCAGCCTTGGGATGATTTGCTAAAACTCTGGATTTTGTTATGCAAATGTACAGATTTGACTGTTACAATACCTTTGATAAACAATTGAAATAAAAATAGGAAAAAAGCCGTCAAGCGTTGTTAGCTGAGAGGTCATCGCAGCCACCTTGCAAGCAAGTCGTTGGTTACAGATGGTTGTGGGTTCACCTCCTGGTCCATGCTATGACATATAAAAAAAGTAGCATGATATTATTTAGCAATAACAAAATTCTTACTTGTTAATATTTATTTTAATATGGAGGGAAGAGAGAGAGGATTGAGGAAAAAAAATTGAAATGTTAATAGCTAATAAAATTTGTTTAATTTTTTGAATTTCTGCATTCATGAAGTACCGTTAATTAGCTTTCAAACAGGCAATATGAACAAGTATATGTGAAGAAGACACACTGATTATCACATGCGAATTTCCTTGATAATAATATCAGAGGAAAAAAGAACGCAAAATGTCTTAATGCGCACACTGATTACTGCATGCAAATTTTCTTCAAGTTAGCCTGGTTACTATTTTCAACATGATTGTTAGGATGATAGAAAATTTATAGTATAGATATAAACTAGTTGAAGTCTAAACTTATTCACAGACAATCCTGAATTTGAATCAGAGTAGACCTTCTTCATGATTTTCCCTTCCTCTGAAATTTTCTTTTCCAAAGTGGATGGAGGTAAGAGGCATTGTAGACACTGTACTCATCACTTCTTATGTGGTCAGCTCTGGATGTGTTTCTCTGGTTTCCCATTTAGATGTGCCTGGACTCCAGGACCTTCAGCTCTTTGGAACAAAATGATCTAGCATTTAGCACTGCATATCTTTTTAAATTTTCCCCAATAAAATGTGTTCAATGAATTGATGACAACAGTCCTGGAAGAAACAATAATAACATCCTTGTTTCAGCTTCTCTCTGGTATTTATTCATTCTGTTCTACTGACAACACCGGTGCCTTAATTATACTAGCCTCTTAATGGTAATATGTGATTGGAGTATCTACTATCCATCTTGGGTTATTTGAAATATTTTTATCTTGAAACTGTCAACTTATGATTAATTAGTAGCTCAGTTCAAATTAGTTTGGTGGTCAAAAACAATCATTAATGGAGTCTTTGATTTCACACATTTGCTAATCAGCTTCTCTCTCTTTCTTTCTTTTTTCTCTCTCCTTTTCTTTCTAGAATATTAACATACAAAAGTAGAAATAATATATAAATAAAAAAAACATCTGATTACATAGAATTAAAACTTGAAATATTAATTAGAAGGCATTTAAGATAGATTATTCAAACAAGCACATAGGTCCACACACAGCCAGAAGTGGATTCCTAATATATAGTTAAAATTAGCATCAATCTTGAATTTTATCGCCATTTCCTTTCTCTTCTGTATTCTATCAGTGATTTTTAATAAAAATATATAGCTGAATAAAACCGACACCCACAAAAAATTTCTCTCTACTACTTTTTTTTCTGGAATAATTGGGGTTTTATCTACAATATATATATAAACAAAAAAAAGACTTATAAATCCAATAAATAATATTATATTTCAACCAGAGGACTGGTTTTCATCAGAAAGAAAAAAAATACACAGTAAAATGGCGATAATCAAAAATTACAGATTTGGTAAAAGATTAAAAATTTAACAAAACCCCCCTGATTGGTCACAAAATCTAACACAGAATATCTACCCAATCAATAACAAAATTCAAACAAAAAAAAAAAACTACATTCCCTCCTAATCAAGCTTAAATTCTATTTAAATTAAAATATAAAAATAAAAAATCCAAAATTAAAAATTAAAATATACATATGTGCATACATAGAAAAATTAAACTATGCTCACATACAAAAAATAGCTGTGCTCACATTAATATTCATTAAAAACTAAAATACTTATACATTTTAATATTCTGTGTTAGATTTTGTGACCAATCAGGGGGGTTTTGTTAAATTTTTAATCTTTTACCAAATCTGTAATTTTTGATTATCGCCATTTTACTGTGTATTTTTTTCTTTCTGATGAAAACCAGTCCTCTGGTTGAAATATAATATTATTTATTGGATTTATAAGTCTTTTTTTTTTGTTTTTATATGTATTTCCTTTGGTTAGTTTGTTATATATATAAATAAAGTAGTTTTTGGGTTAAACAATGTATTAGTTTTAACTAATCCACATATTCTGAATGCTCAACTACTTCATGCTCAATCTTATCTTTATCTCACACTCAATCTAATTACTATTTGAGATCTAACAGCTTTTCTTTGAAAAGTTAACCCTGACAATGGTGGATTTTATTTCATTAATACGTTGAAAATTAATCAAAATTAACACATGATTTAACACCAAAATGATTTTATTTACATCATGTAACCATGAAAACATTAAATATAATATACATATTGTAACTTTAGGAAGAAGATGTAATATAGGAAGATGGCAAATAATTATCTCCAATGAATAAATAAAATGAAATGTAAGAATTAGCATAGAATAAAATAAAGTAATTATAATAATTATAAGTTACATCACCAGCATTAAACAAAAGTAATCAAGAGTCATTCTTTGTAACTAAATTTAAAAGAAATACAATATAAAATCTTATTATCCAGACACTGCCCAACCCAAGGCAAACCATAAAATAACCATCTGCATGCATCAGAAAAAATAATGCTATGATTCTGATACATGCTTATCATCATCAATCCTCTGTCCATAAGTGTATGGGCCAACTATCAACTTATTTGTAATTTGCATAAAACTAAAGTACAGTGAATTGACTTTAAAAGTGATCTTGACCTTTGTGCTATTCAGGTAACCATCTGGATATTCAAATATAAACACATATACCCACATACAAATAAGTTGACCATTGTTATTCTAGATCTATCTCAGGCTACTGATTATATCAGTGAACCAAAGAAAATATAAATGCATACATTTAATCTATGTTAATGTAAATAATTTTACTGGAATCTTTTATAAGACCATTAAAGCATCATGCTATAGGGAAATCAAACCACATACTTGCAATTCATAGAACAGATAGCTAAAAGAATAAAGACATTGAGTATTACTTTTTAAACAATTATTTAATAAAAAATAATCAATAAATTAATTCAGAAAACATATATATTTTTTTCAAAATCTTAAATTATTTAACCTTTACTTTAAACAGAATTATTTCTTATTTTCAGTGATTAAAACTGGAAACAACATTTCCCAGTAAAAATAGAATTTAAGATTATTTAAAATCTTTTTTTTGACAATGGGAAGATCCTATACCTTTTTTTTTTTTTTTACAAATTTTGAAGGAAAAATAAAATAAATAAATAGAAACACATTTCAATAAAAAAAACTTAATTAAAATTATTTATTATGACATATATTAAAAATTATTTATAAATGTAGATATGCACTCTACCATACATTACATTACTATAATTTCATTTTTTGAGTCTTTCATTTTAAATTTATAATTTTAAGTTTTGTTCCAGATCAGCTTTTCTTCTGGTTCTCCAGATGTCTAAATTGTAGAATCAAAAGTACTTCCATTAACTTTTTTTCCTATAGCATCAAATTTCCATTAGGGAATCACAAATTTAACCATTTTACAATATAATAATTTTCTGTTTAGTACAGTTAAATTTATCCATTTTTAATATATTTTATATCAGGCTAAAAAAGTCATGCTTTTGATTGAAATACAAAGCTCTTTGCAGATTTTTTTTCAGTGTATTCTGTTACTTTTATATTTTCTACATGTAAACAGGCTACATGGTGAGGTCTAGTGATGCTCAGCTTCTAAATCAAACTTACTACATGGCTTTTTTTAAATCCATTTTAAAAACATTTTTTAAAGTAATAGTGTAATTAGTTTTAATTCAGACTAAAAATTTAACATCTTGTTCTCTTCATAGATGAGCTATTACAGTTTTGCTTCTCTCAAAGACTGATTCAAAAATAACTTTCTGACTAGAGTAGATATTAAAGTCTAATAATTTTTTTGTCCTCCAAATTTATTTTTTAGAATATTCTTGTATTCATGAGATCACATATTATCTCAGACATGATAACATTAAACACTGATCAATTGAGTTTATTTTTACAAATTATTTCTTTTTTTCTTTGAACTAAAAAAATCTGATATTGAAATTTTTTGTAATTATTTTTCTATCAAAAAAACAGTACAATCCTTTAATTATGCTTTGATTTAAAAATATATTATCTTCTTAGAGATATAGAGAGAAAAGAGAAATTCAACTTTAATTTTATAAAAAAATTCTTTGACAATATATTAAAATTTTATATATATATTTTTTTCTTTTAAGCACTGATAAACATTACTTAAAATGTTATCCATCTTATTACTTTTATAAAAATTAAAAGCAGTAAATAAATAATGTTATTGAAAAGAAAGTAAATTATTATTTGTTTATTATTATTTATACTTTTTACTTTCTTTTACAATTAATCTTAACAAAATATAAATATTCCCATTCTTCAATACTTTTTTTTTCCTTCTTTATTTTCTTTTTTATATAACATATAATAACAACATTTTACTGTAAAGAATAAATAAATATATTTTTCTTTAAAGTATAAAAAAGTGAAATGTTATTATATTCCCATTCTTATTATTTACAATAATGTTTGGAATTTTTATATTATTAGTTAAGAAACACAAATCTTTAAATCATTTAATAATTATTTTCAAAAATATGAAAAAATATTTTTATTTCCCACATATCTGTCATGGCTATATTTGACCACTGTCTACTATATTACAATACCCCTCCCTTAAAATGATGAGTCAATGAAATGGAGATGAATATTTTTTTCCTCATTATTTTAAATTTATACCATTAATGGTCATCTTTTGAAGCTGAAAGAATCCTAGTTAATGTCATGTACAACTATACCATAATACATTCTTAGAAGCAAACTGACATGTATAAAAAATGAGAATCAATGTTATAAGACCAACATGTACATTTAATACCCCATACAAAAAATCAAATGGATTATTGTTATATATCATGTCTTCTGCAACAGAGGTTGTACCAATTACTGTTATTCAGACAGCTCATTAAGCCTCACATGAGAGCATATCCAAGAGAGGGTTTATCAGCCCTCTATATAAGAGAGCACATTTGGTTTACTCATTACCACACCTATATTTAATTGTGACACTATTTGCACCTCTCTCCTAGATGATCATAGACATTGATACTACACCCAACTACTTCATTCATTTTTATAAATCTCTAAAGGTTTTAGTATTTTATATTTATTTAGGCAATTAATGTTTTACTAAGGCAATAAACCTAAAGCATGTGTGGTTGAAAATGTGAAGATAGGGACCTCTACAGGTCTTAACCACAAGCTTATGTATTGGAAGAAAAGAGGGGAATCCTTCTTTACTTCAACCTACTTTATATATAAATAGGTGAAGCTGAAGCAGTTAGATCTGAGAGCATGAAGCTATTCAATACTTCACTGATTAAGTCCACAATTCCTATTATACATTAGTACTCATGAAATCTTTCGATTTACAATGGGTCAATAGAAAGATCTTATAGTTAGAAATCTATTATGATAATTTAAAGTTGTAATTATAAATTTATTTAACGCACATTGTTTATGTAAGTAATATTTACTAAGGCAATAAACCTAAAGCATGTGCAGTTAAAAATGTGAAGGTAGGGACCTCTACAGGTCTTAACCACAAGCTTACACATTGGAAGAAAAGAGGGGAACCCTTCTTTACTTCAACCTACTTTCATATATAAATATGTGAAGCTGTAAATAGAAGGATTGTGTGAGTACTAATGTATAATAGGAATTGTGGACTTAATCAATGAAGTATTGAATAGCTCTGAGATCTAACCACTTCAGCTTTATCTATTTATATAGAAAGTAGGTTGAAGTAAAGAAGGGTTCCCCTCTTTTCTTCCAATGTGTAAGCTTGTGGTTAAGACCTGTAGAGGTCCCTACCTTCACATTTTTAACTGCACATGCTTTAGGTTTATTGCCTTAGTAAATATTACTTACGTAGTCAATGTGCATTAAATAAATTTATAATTAGCCAATTAATATTTTTTTTTTGTTTAGAGAGAATAGACCGAGTATATTAGCATATCTTACTCTCCTTAATATGCATCATGATTCTGTTCCTAAAAATGCTACTCTTCATTCAATTTTTATTACTATTAGCTCTTGGCTAGAATCATGGACTGTGGGCTATTTTATTGTTTTACATTTTTCAGACAAATGTTAGCGATTCATAACTTTGAATTTTTGTAGAAAACTGAAATTATTTTTATGTCTATTTTGGAAAGTCACATTCAGGGTTTTAGTCTCTCATTTTAATTTACAAATTATGTATTTCTTTAGGTAATTCAGCATGGCTAAAATCATTTTATGTTAAAACCAATCCAGGGACATTGAGATAGAAGGCCATCATTGTTTTTCTAAGTTTCACCTTTTTTCTTTGTCTTAAAAGTTCTTGAAGGCATATGTGTTCTCATCCTCAAATATTTAGATTATCCTCTACCATCTTCATAACCACTCTTCATCTCCTTATTCTAGATTTGATTTTGATCCTTTTGCTTTCTGATTCTACTTCATTCTGTAGCTTTATCTGGTGATTTATCAGAAGTACCTGGTTTTCTGGCCTGACTATTTTTGTTTTCTCCATACTACCTGCACTTCTTCTTTTTTTTTTCTATTTTTGCAATATGAATAGAATCTGTAGATGTTATTCTTATTAATACACCTAATGTATGCTTCAGTTTGACATTTATTTATAATTTTTTCTGATCATTATCATCTCTTTCATGGGATTTACAATATTCTGTTGGTTCATTACTTAGATCTAGAGTAACGTGCAGTTCAACTACCTGCTCAAATGAATCACCAATCAGCACCCAGTGAGCACCAGTTCAGCAAAAATAGGCAAATTATTACAATTCAAATGATCTCTGTCAGTTAGAGATTAAAAGGCTCCCTTTGTTTTGCTGAGACTTATGTGTGACTCACACTACCAGCCTTGTAGATAATGTATTTCAGACCAAGTCAGGAGTAATTTATCAGGAAGGTTTGTAAAATTTTGCCAATTTTTGGCACATAAATATTCTTCTCTAGCATTGATTGGGTAAATTCACGTGAGAAAATTGATACTAAAAGAAACCCTTTCTAGGCAAAGATTATACATGCGTATGTTTTAAAATACTAACTGAACAGTGCATTATAATGAGAAAGTGGTAATTAAAATGCCAGCAAGACACTTTGTAATACCTACTGTTTTAATTTATGAAGTATTTAATAATAAGAAATAGAGATAACTCATATATGGACAGACTTAAACAATTATTTATTACATTTTGTTATTTTAATTTTTTTTAAAGTGTTGAACATTTCTGCTGTCTCATCATATTTTAAAAAACAGACTTACTTTTTCAACGTTTAATTTTTTTTTAAGTAGAGTTTTTTAAATGTCACTCTAAGGCTAACATTTTTAAAAAAGTGAAGCCATAAAGATCAAAAGGTGATCGAATTTTTAACTCCAAGGAATTCAATTTAACTGATTTCTGAAGAAAGAGTAACCTTCACGTTAATTAAATGAGAATTAAATTATAATAGAGAGAGAAGTATTCATTTAAATTAAAATCAAACTGAAAGAAATTAAAGAATAAAAGTATTATAAAATTTTAAACTAAAGATATAAACAACTCCAGTGTTGAATCTAATATTAGAAGTCATAAAAATGATTGATTAATTAAAATATAAAATGATAATAAACGTATAAAAAACAATAATTTATTATTAAAATAGCATATGAAAAGTCATTCCAAAAAAACTATTTACAAACTTTTACTTATATAGAGAATTTTATCAGGCACTTTTGGTTTACTTTAAATACAGGCGTTTAGAGACTACATTATTGTGTATATTGTGATTTCCTTTTCAACATTTTTTTTTCCTTTTTCAAAAAAACAACAACACATTTTTCATAATGCACTTTTACTATGATTTATTTAATTCATAATTGACTAGCTGGAAGAAACAATTTTATTACAATTATCTTTTGTGTCTAAAAAATGGTGATCATGTAATATTTTGTATCATTTATTCTCCATCATTACATAAGTATACCCCAAACGGGTATATAAACGTGTTAAACATAGTTGTGCACAATTCTCTATCTTCTTAGTATTTCTAAATGAAAAAAAATCATTTGTAGAATTTTGTACATTAATTTTCGGTATGTTTGTTGTGTGCACTATCTGATAAGGGCATTGAAGATTTTGTGTAATAATTTTTAATTTTAGTCATAGGGTTAACATTATGTTTTTTGTAAAATATTTGCATTTGTAATGTTTTTGATGGTAGGTCTTTGTGAAAATAAACTAGTTTGCATTGGACCATTAAGAAGTTGTGCCAAAATTGTGTAATCAATGATTAATAATAATAGTTTAGTTTTCTAAATAATATCATAAATATACACTTTTAAAAAAAATTCGATATAGCTTTAAAAATAATGATTTTATTAAATTAAATGTTGCTTAATTAATTTCTTGAGGATATGTGATACTGGAATGTAGAAACCTCATAACTTTTATAAAATGTACTGATTTAGAATTAGTTTTAATCTGTTTGTAATAAAATTATGTTTTAGGTCTAAAGAAAAATGCTAACTAGTTGAGAGATGGCATAAATTAAATAAAGCACTGTGAAAATGAAAAGATTTAATAAAAGCAATACAATAATGAGGGAAGTTTTCAACTAGTTGGTAATTCTAAATTGACCAAACTGGTGGTCATGTCTGCTTTATCTTTTATCATAATCTGCCTCCCAAAGAGTTCAATTAGTTGTATTTCTCTTAAATCAGAGAGCATGTATTCTAATAAATAGCCTTTATTTCACCAAAATCAGGAATCACAAAACTACTAAAAGAACCTGTTGGTCACCAGAATATTTATCTGTGTTTGACTGAAAGTTTCTAATGGTGACATTTTATTTGTAATTATATGTTGAACTATGTCCATCAGCTAGGATTAATTGTTAAATGAAATAAAATCCAAACTTTATTTGAATTTTCAAATACATTCAAATGTTAGTAGTAAGACATACATTGATATAAAATACAATATTCAAAATGTTATTCTTTTTCTTTCTTCATAAGGTATTGCTGGCATGATCAGTGAGAGTTCTAGCAAAGGAATTAAACTTGGAGCTATTAGATTCATGCACACTGAATTTAAGACTATGCTCTAACTAACAAGACTATTCTCTGTAAGGTAGAATAAAAATATTTTAACCTTTATTGTCTTTTAATTAACATCATATTTCCTTATTTTTATATCATTTTCATAAGATTATATTTGCATATTTAAAAACTTTAGAAGCCATTCTTCTTAATACCCCTATCAACATAAAGACCAAAAATTTGCTTTTTTCAGACTTTCTGTTTGTATTTACAATCTACTAAGAAATGGTTAATACTTACTATATTTTTCATACAATTTACAAAACTCAGGCTTCAACTTATTATACTTAAATGTTTTGTGCAATTTAATGGATTGTCAGAATATCAGTCATTCTCTAAAATATATGATCTTAAGAATAATTCCTTTACCTGCACCTCCTAAACTTGAGTGACTTATTTTTTTATTATATCCATAAAATGATTCACTCCCATTATTTTGTTTATATCTATATTAAAGTCTTTTTTTATTTTCCATATCTGTTCTCAATCTTTCAAATTCTCCATTAATATAAAATGGATAATGTTACATAATATTTGGTTGCAACTGGCAAAAACTACTAAATACAAATATTTTGCAAAAATAATCATAAATGTTAACTAACTACAGAAAATATATGCTGTCATTGTAAAATATTTAAAAGTGTTCATATGCACTCTTGAACCAGAGGATAAAGAAAATACCGACTAGTTGAGTTATCATCTTGTTTGCAGTTCATTCCTCTACTCAATACAGCTTTCATGACATTTCTTTAATTAATAAATTAATATTATTTTAATTCTAGAATTTGCCACAAAATGAATGCAAAACAAACAATAAACATCAAAAATAACCATAAGAGAATGAGTTAAAGCCAAAGAACAGGAAATCCATCACAAAACCCGAAAAGATTTTGAAATTACCATAGTAAAAGTTAAATAAGAACAATAATAGTGAACATATTAAAAAAAAAAACTAACATTTTGCTTTGATATATTTAATATTGCATTATGTCTAAGTAGGATGTGATTTATGAAAATGTTATTTTAATATTTTTCATGCTTTGAAGTTTATCGTATTAATAATAACATCATTATAAAAATTTGAGATTTAAGATATTGTTTAATTTCTATTTTTGAAAAAAAAATTATCAAAATTTTATCAGATCTTTTATTTATATTTTTAAAAGAAACTAAACATCATATACATGATTAAAAAAATGAACAATTATTTCATCCAAATAGATGTACTAAAAATAAAAAATAAATTTTTTTTAGTTTTCACAAATTTCAAAATTTAAGTTTTTAACTATTTTTTGGTGAAATTGTTTACAAACTCTAAAAAATGTACTGTTATCATGAATATATATATATGATGTGTGAAACAAAATTCAGTGTAATTTCAATATTTGGTGTAATGTCAGGCATAAATTTTTTTTTTTTTAATTTTCTAATTAGTTTTAACAGGAAATGCAATAATCTAAGAGCATTGAAATAGATTGCTATGACAATGGATATTAAAACAAGAAATGCATTATATTTGCAACATAAACTTATAAATTAATTCTATTCATTTAAAATACATATGTTAATAATAACATTTACAATTTTGATAAACTTATTCCTGTTTTTTTATTCTACATATTTTATTTACTGCATTCATAGATAGTAGATCATAAATAGTATATAATAAGTTCAATGTCTATATTAATATGTTTATATGTTATATGTAATATTTTATTAGAATAATATAAATAAAGAATATATTTCCAATGCAATATTGTGAGAATGTATTGTAAATTGTTTTAGTTTGTGTTGAAATAAGAATACTATTTGTGTTGAAGTGTAAATATTTTTTTTTGTATGTAATGATTATAAAATATTTTTTTATTTTATTATTATTATAAAAGAGATTTTAAATGGGAGTGCAGGGTGATTTTGATATTAGAATGAAAAAAGACTGTAAACTTGGATTTAATGATGAAAATGATATCAATTGTAAGAGGTTATAAATAAGACAACAATTACAATTCACTCTTTAATATCCCGACTTTCATAGAAGCAAATCTAAGTTCTTATATTCATTGGACCATTAGTAAAAGTGGATTTCCACGCTTATTATTAAAATGTGAAAGGTTGTCTTGACAACAGTGAGAAATATTGATTACTATCTACATTGGTATGTTTAGGTGGTTACTGGTTTCTAATGGTTATATTTATTTATTTATTTTAGAAGTATTTTCTGGATAACTACAAAATGGTGGACTAGAAAAAATTATATTTGTCCAGAAAACCGGATTGGATTATCAAATACTTGTTAAAAGAAAAAAAGTAATTTATGGCTTTCAAATTTATCTTTATATTTTCTCATTAAAAATTATCGTCCTGTGTGAACAAAACATTTTAATAATGAAACATCAAACCTGACAAACTACTGCTGTATATAAGAATCATTTCTACTAACAGATATTTTATAATATCAATGGAGTATTTTAACAGAATTTAAACCAATTCATTTCTACATGGTATCATTGTAAACGGAGATCAGCATTTGTTTATTCAGAATAATATTATATCAAAGATTTGATAAATCTAAGATAAAACAATAATACTTTGAGAATATTGGAATTTAACAAATACACACTGTTTTGGATAACTGTCCATGATATTTTTATTTTGTTTGAATTAGTGAATATCATTAAACTATAGCTCATGGAATAGACATTGGAACTTTCTTTGGAGTGCCATTCAGGAGAATTGTGTTCAGGTCACTTGTTAATAAGTGTTTTATTTATATATTCATTTGTATAATGTTTTAAAATTATTGATTACTATATTTTAAGTTAGTTAATTATTTGTTTCTATATGTATAAAATAAAAGAAAGTTAAACTTAGTTTAGATGTAAATTTATAACCTAAATTGTAATGATTAAAATTTTGATTTGAAATATTATATATTTATCAGTTGACTGCAAAATACCTTTGCATATAAATGTAAAAAGGATTGTATTGTAATAATTACTCGCTGATTTCCATTTAGAAAATAAGATGAACGAATAAACAATCTTAATCAATTACTTTATTGCGAATATTATAGCATTAGCTTTCTTATATTTTAAATAGAGTATGTGTGCAGTAACATTTTTGTTACACATAAATTTTATATATCATATATTAAACACTGAATAGATGAAATTTTGTTGTATATGCACCAACTTTTATTAATCTTAATTTAAATGGATAATATTTTTCATGATATTTAATTAGAGTGTAGGTCACAAACGTTTATTGTCTATTTATCATTTTTTATATTCATTGTTATATTAATTCATTTGAACAAATAAACTTGCTTTAGTTCTCATTTCAAAACAGTGGTATCAAATGGCTGGATTGGTAAGTGTATGTATTATTACATATTATTTTCTCTACTATAAATACAATATATTATCCTTTGAATTGGATTTACACCTTATGTGATAATAGATTAATTAATTTGAGATTGTCAAATGTTTAATAACTAATTAGATAATCACTATAATTATTTTAACTGTTATATGCAATAGTAATTTTTGGATAAGAAAGTTATATCTGAACTAGTTCAATAGTTTATAAAGTGTACATATTTTAAATATTTAGGGTAAGCAAAGGCGATTATAATTGGATGCCTGCATATTATTTTAGACTATTATTTAAAGAATGTATAGTATAGTTATTTATTGTTTAGTTAGAAAGATAGTAATTTTATGATGCTATAAAATTAGTAATTGCATACATTGAAACTGATATTTGAATTACATTGATTTACTTTGCTTAGATTTAAAGCTCATCGGAGTGGATTATATATTTAATTTAAATATTAAGCTTTTAATATTACAATTTGCTTACGATAGGGTATTAATAATACTATGCATATTGAGGTAATTATAATTTAGAATTTAATAACTGGGCTTTATTGATTTGAAAAATAATTCGTTATCACTAATCAGTATTTATATGTGTCAAGTAAAATACTTTCATTTATATCTCTTGATGTTATGATTTGAATATTGTAAATTGTAAGATTATTTGAAGTATTGACTTTCATTTTATATTATTATAAATTGGCACAAATAGGAAGGTATGTTAGATAAGTCAATTTTGCATTTGGTGTTTTATTATAATTTATATTGTAAACATTTTATTTCAAAACAGTTTGATATTATAATTTATGAGGTTTTAAAAGAGAAAAAATATACTAATACTTGAAACCGATTTGTAAGTTCTAATTTATATTCATTAGAATGTTTCTGAAGATTAGGAATATCAACTGTAAATATTGTTTAATAATTTTTGTCTTTCTAGTTTTGCATTAACATGTATCTTACATCTTACTAATTGATGATCACTTCCTGTGTTAAATTTATTAAGAACATTACAATCTTGAAATATTTTCTGTTAGTCAAAATATAATCCAATTCTGCTGTATTTTCATTTGGATGTTTCCATGTCCATTTCCTTTTAACATTTTTCTCAAAAAAAAATAAATTCATAATATAAAGTTTTTCTTTTTCTGCAAACTCCACAAGTCTATGTCCTCTCTCATTTCTATTACCATAACCAAAATTACCTACATCATTTTCATCTTTCTTTTTTTTTTTTACCAATTCTAGCATTAAAGTCTCCCATAACAATTTTAAAATGTTGTTTACTCTGATCAAAAGCCTTTTGTACATCCATATAAAAATCTTTTATAACTTCATCACTATGAGAACTTGTTGGGGCATAAACCTGAATTATCTGCATTTGGTATCTGCTATTAAGTTGTAAAACTAATCTTGCCACTCTGTCCAATACACCATCAATCTCCACAATGTCATTCTTCCATTTTTTTATTTATAACGAATCCTACTCCATTTGTATTTCCAATATTTGTGCCTTTATAGTTGAGTATATGCCCACTTCTTAAATCAATTGTTTCTTCACCTTTTCTTCTAACTTCACAAAGTCCAATAATGTCCCATTTAATATAAGACAGTTCTTCTTTTAACTCTTGCAATCTTCCTTCACTTAAAAGTGATCTACAGTTGTAAGTCTCTAAATAAAAAGTCAACATCAAATGGCAGCCTGAGTCTGCAATCAGGGGATTCTTAGTACCCTCTGCCTTTAGCCACAAACAGCTGCCTTGGTTGGTGACTTTACAGCCTTCTGGGAATAAGGACCATGATTTATTTTTGTCTGGCATGATTGTATATATTGGGAAAAAATATTCTTAAACTCCGAGGTAAAAAGCCAATAAACTCACCATGCTGGCTAATGCATAATGGTGAGCAGCCCATCCATGTTTGTATACTATATGAATAATCACATAGTAATAACAGCTGCAATGACAAGAACATATGAAGTGGAACATTAGGAATTTGTCCTGCTTGGTTCCTTTAAGGCCTCCAAGAGGAATCAAAGAGTCTCCTTTTAATTAATAGAAAACCCCTTTCTGCAATGTGTGGGTAAGAGAACAAACAGGTGTTACTAACCTCACTGAAAAAAATTAAAAGGCTAATGTGGAGTTGGGCTGGATATATTGCTAGAAGAGATGGTAATAGATGGACAATTGAAATTTTAAACTGGATTCCAAGAGATTGTAAAAAACTCAGAAAGAGACCACATGTGAGATGGATGGATGAAATAAGAAAGTGTGCAGGGGTGTTGTGAAGAAGAGAAGCTAATGATAGGAAAAGATGGATTGAACTTGGAGAGATCTTCATCCTGCAGTGGATTGATAATGGTTGATGATGAAAAGAGAAAATTTTACATATATTTTATTAACAATAGGTTAGTGTGCATAAATCTGCAGGGTAACAAAGCATCTTATCATCATTAAGTATTTTTATTCTGTTGTAATTGGTTTACCCATTAGTATTTATGAGATAGTGTTGCTGTATTAATATTATTCTCATATTTTTCTGTTACAAATGGCTTCCAAACTTGTCACCTGAAATATTAGCTTCTCATATTTTTATTCCATTATGAATGGTGATCAATGATAAAAGCTATATTTTTATTATGTTACAATTTGTATCTCAACTTCACAGGTTATATTAAAGTCTTTCCTATTTTTATATTTTTATCCTGTTACAATATATATACATAGTTTATCTTTTTCGATTTACAGAAAAAATACACACACAGACAGATATTTACATTTACATTCTCATCACCACCCAACTCATATAGTTTCTGTAGCCAAAACTCTTTTAAATAGAGCAATTAACCTTTCAGATAAGTCATATCTGAAAGAAGAAATAGATCATATTAATAGTGTTTTGTTAGCAAATAGTTATAATTATAAATTTATATAAAAAAAGCATTATTTCAAGCCCAAAATGGACAAAATAGGAAACAAAAAGATGATAAATCAGCTATTAGGATTTGTGTTCCATATGTAAAATGAACTACAGACAGTATTGGATGTATATTAAAATGCTATAATATATTTCTACTCATCAAACAATCAGCAATATTATAACCAAGACTAAGGATTCAATCCCTCTTGAATCTCATGGTGTTTATCAAATCTCATATAAAAATTGTAAAGCTTCTTACATAGGTATGAGTAATCATCGCATCAGTGTTAGGAGAGATGAGCATGCTAATGCAGTTAAACAACACTCATCATCATCAGCACTCTCACTCCATACTATAGATTCAGGTCATAAAATTGATTTTTCTAGTACCAGGATCATATCCAGATGTGATAATTTCTACCAGTGCAAAATTAGAGAAGCCATTGAGATACTTAAAAGGCCAGATTGTATCAATAAGTGAGATGATACAAGCAAACTTCCTCCTATTTGGAAAGATTAAAAAAAAAAAACATTCTTAATTTAACATTTTTGCTATTGGTTGAACTTTAACATTTTTTTCAAATCACTGATTGTAGCACCTCTACAACCATCTTTCTACCTTTTATCACCCAGTGAATGACTTGTGTGATCAAGTCAAAATGTCGGTATATTAATATTTAAATTTTTTTAACATGGATGAGCCCGCAAAATATGTCATATATATACTTTGATCTACCTACAATTATCCACTCTATCTTATATAACTTATACACATAACCACATATGAGTAAAAAGGTAAATGATCTCCAAAATACATATTTTGTGCTGAACCAGCACTCATCAGTTGGTCTAGATCATCATCTTCTACACATATATAAAATCAGTGCTCACTTTATATTATGATAGCAAATATTCAAACTTTAATGAACAAGTTATATATAGAGCTCACAAATAAGCTCTTAACAAGCTTTGCAGAATATCCCCAACAGCAGATGGGTTTCTGCTACTGGCTTCCTCAGTGACATGCTAGGATATTCAAGTATTAGATTTAAAATATCAGGACAAGCCCAGAACCTTATCTAATGGATAATTATTAAGTAGAAAATCTGAAATTTTCAGGCATTCATATGTCTTCCAATCCAACTATCTAAATTAAATAGCCATATGGGACTAAACCAAGTTCAGATACACCATATATTAATAAAATTAGCAATATAAAATTGCCAAAGCTTTAATAGCAAAAAAAATAAAATTTACAAAGATATCAAGTCATATATTACATGACCTAATTTAATAAGCTTGTATTACAAATATTATATATAGAGCTTGCAAATAAGCTCTTAACAAGCTTTGCAGAATATCCCCATCCCAGATAGGTGGATTGGAAGTCCCAATATGTGCTGTTTTTGTTTTGGTATTTTTAATACAATACTTAAATATTCTAGCACCTCACTGAGGAAGCCAGTAGCAGAAACCGGTCTGGGATTGGAAATATTCTGCAAAGCTTAAGAGCTTATTTGCGAGTTCTATATATAACATTTGTAATACAAGCTTGTTAAATTAGGTCATGTAATATATGACTTGATTTCTTTGTAATTTTATTTTTTGCTATTAAGGCTTTGATGATTTTATATTGCTAAATTATTAATATATTGTAAACAGTCGATCTTAGTTTAAGATCGAGTTTCACTGTTCTACCACAACCCATGTTTCATCTTGCTTCATTTTTTTGTCATATGTATATAAACTATATGTATATTTCTGAGAAGCATCTACAAAAATTTATAAATATAAACTCAAATAAAAATTTTCTTTAATTTTAAATATTGGCTTTTGTAGATGCGAATCAGATATATATCATGTATACATATATTAACGGAGCTTATATATATATATAAGTACAAAGAAATATTGTAAATAATTTCGTATTTTTTTTCTTAATTATATTTTATTTATTTTGTAAATATTTTTCTTCATATAACTACATAAAAATTCAAGATGGAAGATGCAGTTATTAACTGTCCAAAAGTAATTAAAGGGGTGGTAATGTTACTTTGTTTTATCGTTAAAAGGAATTTTTTAATTAAAGTAAAATTTAAAACAAAGCTAATTAATTTAGTTAGCTATTAACATTTTTATCAAATCTATTTTCTGAAAATTGATTTGAAATTTATTTTTGGACAGTTATCTAGTAATTGCATCTCCACTAAC
The DNA here is from genome assembly GCA_028023455.1 of Epiperipatus broadwayi. Classification (NCBI taxonomy): domain Eukaryota; kingdom Metazoa; phylum Onychophora; class Udeonychophora; order Euonychophora; family Peripatidae; genus Epiperipatus; species Epiperipatus broadwayi. The sequence goes on along the minus strand of JAQFVV010006624.1, from coordinate 519,942 downwards.
AATAGAGCAAATATTTCTGTAAATTCAAGATTAATTAAGAGTTAAGAAGAAGTTTAATTAAAAGCATTCTTTGAATAACTCAAAGTTTGTATAAATAGGGCCAAAAAATCTATTGTGTCAGAGTTTGGTCAATAGTTGCTAGTCGACTCCACATCTGTTGAACTTTTGAGGGGCCTCAGTCACCTTCACCTCTGTCTTCAGCTCCACTCTTCACCATGCAGAGATGTACTGCTCAAGAGTGCCCATGCCATCAAAGAATGCCACCTGCCACAGAAGATTTGTCAGTATTTCATAGAATCCTGAGGTAACCAGCCCAAAGACATAATCATATTATTTAATTCTAACTTGTAACTTTGTAAAATTAATGTTTTCTTTATGTTAAACCTCTTTTTAACTCACTAATCAGGAAGCATTTTAAACTAATTATTTCCTTAGTATCAATTCTCTATAACCTAATCTAATCTTGTTATAAAACTTTTCATCCAACTCACGCTTCTTCTCATCCTTATAAATTAGTGTGGTTATGATTTATTTTTAATGATATTAATATTTTTTCTTTAATTTTATTTGTAAATGCTAATCAAACCCAGTCTTATGAACTTCTTCTATATCCCACTGTGGAATAGAAAGGGGGGGGATTAATGAGTTCTTATTTATTTATTTCTAAATAGTTCGTAAGACTGAGTTTTTATTGTAAAATGAATATATGTTTTTTTTTAATATATTTTACCATAAAATTATACAAAATGTATAAACACTTTGCAATCTGGGGTGGATATTGGTGTCCATTAGTTTTATTAATTTCTTATTGATCATCATCGTCAAAAAGCTATTCACCTTATTCTATTTTGTTATTTGCACTTTTAAGTGCATGAATTTTGGTTTTTTTAATATGTTAAACAAAATAGGATTGATTCAAAAAGAGGGAAAAATGCACACTTCATTAATTATAGTTTAACTTTTGATAAATAACTTTATCTTACATGGGTTATTATTTCAACATATCATTATGTATTTGTTAAACCATTTAAGGCTTTATTTAGTATTTAAATCCATTGTTTTATATTCTTCATTTCAATAAAAATTTTATTAACAATAAATAGTGATTACATACTAATAAAGGATAAATAAATGAATAAATTGTACAATAATATGATTATATAATGTTCTATTTGTCATCTGGCTAGATTATGTTATGAGAGATGTTTTATATTCTTATGATAGCATTGCTGGTATATGTCAAATTATTAATAAGCCACATATGGATCTGATCTGAGTCACCTGTACCTCATTCCAGGGGTTCACTATCATCTTCGTTTGTTGTTATTCTCCTCCAAGTATATATTTATATACTGCTTTGATTCACCTATACCTCATTCCAGGGATTCAAGGCTTTCCGTCCTTTTTTATTGTTCTCTTTCATAACAGGGGTCTCAGTTTACCTCTGAAATATGCAGGTTAGTGTAGATGAAGCTCTGTATGGCTTTACTGAGATCCAGATCCATAGCAACTTCCTACTGACCTTTTTCTTCTTTCAGTACCACTCCAGCCTGAAGCTGGTGTACCACCTTCAAATAGAATGATGTCTCCTCGACCAAATGTCTCACCCTCTCTCTCACTGAGATAATGTTAGCACTGAAATTTCTTATAGTTTGTATTTCTTTTAGCCTGTTTGACCAAATAAATTGTAATGATATGTGATAATGAAATTCTTTCCCTTTAAATATTTTTCGTTGGAATTTTAGATCCAACTTCTCATGAAGCTGCTCTCCCCTTTATTGAAATAATCAATTCTCGTATTGATAGAGTTTCACAATATTTTCAAGTTAAAGGTTGAAAATGTGTAAAATATAATAAATGTTTTTAAGTATATTTTGATCACAATGTATCCTCATTTTAGTGTTGTAAATAAATTCTATAAATGAAAATAAAGTTATATATCCAATGCCAAGGACACCCCATTAAAGTTGTCCAATGTGTTTTAATGTATAAACGTCTGTCAATCACCCAGATACATTTGTTTTTGTAACATTGAATAAAAACCTATTTTAAAGATATGTTCAGTATTATAACTGCCACATTAAATTGATATCTATTAAAAGAAAATAATTGTATAAAGATTATCAAAGATTTGTAACCAAAATAATAGTTTAAATGCGTGAAGTTGATTACATATATAAAATCTTGAATTTTTGTCAAAATAAATATTTATATTTTTAAACTTCGAATCTCCTTAATAATATTTATATTTATGTATGCTTTTAACATATCTTGGGTTCACTCAATCTTTCATCATCACCTGAGTTCTTATGCAAAACGATGTAGCACTGGGCCTGGAAATAATTAATTTATGTAATATCATCATACGTGTTGTCAGTAGTGTAATAGGTTTGGGGAATGGGAAAATAGGTTAGAATTCATGATTGCTCCTGACCTGTGTATCTCAGGCATTGCTTAGATTCTAAATCTTGTTGGATGGACATACATTTTGACCAGTACAATATGGTGTATCTGAACTTGGTTCAGTCCCATATGGCTATTTAAGTTAGATAGCCAGATCGGAAAACATACAAATGTTTGAAAATTTCAGATTTTCTACTTAATAGTCATCTATTAGATAAAGTGCTGGGCTTGTCCTGGTATTTTTAATCTAATGCTTGAATATCCTAGCATGTCACTGAGGAAGCCAGTGGCAGAAACCAGTCTGGGGTTGGGAATATTCTGCAAAGCTTGTTAAGAGCTTATTTTCAAGCTCTATATATAACATTTGTAATACAAGCTTGTTAAATTAGGTCATGTGATATATAACTTGATTTCTTTGTAATTTAATGAACAAGCTTCAAACTTTTCCACCTTCCAACTCTTCAGCCATCCATATTATTGAAAATCTGATGATGAAATGCTCAAATCCCTTGTTGATGCAATATTATTGTCATACCCATGTTGACTTTAGTCACTGTAACCCCTCACATATACTACTTTAATATGTCCATTTAAATATAAAGAAGAGGAATAAATAGAATACCATGTATATGGTCATGTGTATCAGTTGTATAAGAGATAGTGAATAGTTGCAGAAATTTGAATGTCTGGGTTCAAGTCCCATCTAATTACACTAAATTTAGTATAGGCAATAAAATTGTATTTGAATATTATATGTACATATATGAAAAATTTCAATATAAATAAAAGTTGGGAAGTTGATAAAAATTGAGTTACAAGATTTTTCAGGCAAAGAGGAAAGAGTAATTTTAAATCCAAATCATATGAAAATGATTAAAAATCTGCCAACAGTTGACATTTTTTTATAATCTTGGTCAAAAAATAATTCCTCTGAAACATTATAGAAAATAATCAAAACATTGGTGAACTTTTTTGTTTATATATATATTTATAATTGATCTCCATCTAATTACACTAAATAAAATATCAGCAAAATCTATCTGAAGAAAGAGAAAAAAATTTTTTTAAATCACCAGAGGTCACCAAATTCGCTGCTGTAATACCAGAGACTGTCATCAGTATTTCCAGAGAAAAAAACAAAATAACAGATTAAAAAAATCAACAAAACCCATTCACAAGCAGATGAAAATTTCAAACTAGATGAACCTTTAATATCTACATCGTTCGAACATTTCAAAACAGACTCACAAATACAAACCCTTCCAAAAAAATCTATATCCTACGCTAACGCTTTAAGTATCAACAAAGACATTAAAACCGTGGAGACTAACTCGGTCAGCAATATTAATGAAATGCTTATAGGCATATCAGAATATGAAAGAGAAATTACAACAGAAGACAATCAACACCCCAATCAATTAAGATATTAAATTATAATAATATTACCGATGAAATGCATCAAAACATAAACTATAATTTCAACAAAACTATTCCAAACATGCTCTATAAATCTTTCCAAAATTATTACAATGACAAAACTCTAATCCTAGCAGTAACAAGTGAAAACTTATCATTATACAAATTCCCCATGGAGCATTTATATTCCGTAATTAAACAACATGATTCAGAGTTGAGAATTTATCAAATACTAACACACCCTAATGACAGATATGTGGCAATAGAATTTAAGACCTGGGCAGACAGGCTCCAATTTAAAAACAATATTAAAATACTGGGAAATAAAATACTTCGCACTGTAGAAATGAACAGACCTATGATACTACAAGAGAAAATCAAAAACTGCCTAACAAGATTCACTGAACAAGAGCTCCAAAATATCCTCAATCCCTACGGCACTGTTTCAAAATTTAAATTCCTTCCAGACCCCATCTTGAACGGAAACATAATATCAAACACAGCAATCTTCTCACTAGCCATGAAAAAAAACGTTTCTCCCACTGACATCCCTACTGTAGTTAATGCAAGAGGTTCACCAATGGTCCTAACATTCAGGGGGTGCGGCCTCAGTGCTTTCATTGTTTACAAAGGACACACTTTATAAAAGACTGTTTGGCACGTATCTGCACTATCTGCAATCAAAAGAAAGGCAAGTTCCACCACTGCAGTGGAAATAATATAGAAACAACAACAACTACAGACACCAAACAGTCACCTAAAACAGACAATAATATTGAAAACCACACTGATAAATACAGGGCTACAACATCAAACTACACTGAATCTATAGACATAACTCCCACAGATATAACACCGGACCACAGAATATCTAGAGATGAAGATCAAAATGATAATCTTTCCCAACAAACTGAAATGGAATTCCACAGCAATACAACCAAAAATAGAAATGATACACAAACAACTACATCAAGTACACCTCATCTCATTTCAAACCAATACACAGATAATATTCATCAATAAACAGTACAACATTGGAAAAAAAAGGGCTATGAATCAATGCTTGACAATCCTTCAGACTTGAAATCACTTCCAATAGAAGAAACAGAGACCAGAATCAAAATAGACAAAAATAACACCCAATCACCTAGAAAGTCACAAAGTAAACAAAATACAATAACTCCACATCCTCAAAAAGAAAGTAGCAAAACCAATAAACCAAGGAAAAAACTCAACCCAGCACACACCAAAACTCCAAACCTGGGGAAAAAGAATGGTTTATCTGGACATTGGAATTAGGATCTTTCACAAGAAGTAGAGCTAACATGACAAGCTATACCAAATATTAATAAATGGAAATCAGATGTTCCGGATAAATCAAGCTCAGATGACGATATGAATTCTGGGTTTATAACACAACTACCTACATTAAAACCAGATTCACAAGAATCACAAAGTAAACACAAAGTGTCATGGGAAAAAAAGAAAAGAAAAACCTCTGAGCACTCTGATACTGATTCAGCACCAATGGAAGATGATCCCTATTTGGAATTACCAGATTCTATGGAAAATGAGGACCTTCCAGTACTCATGGAATCAAATCTACATCAACTCTCATTGGAAGAAGCATCAGATCAAGAAACCAATTATAGTCATTTACTTCCAAATTCTCCCCGAGACCAGGGACTGGCTAAGGAGGCAGGGACACTATATTATGAACTATAAAATTGCAGGGATTAATGTCCATGGCCTCAACTCATTGGCCCGTGCTCACGCAATTAGAAATTGGATAAGTATTAACTCTACCCACATCCTTCTAATGGTGGAAACCAAATTCCATAATAACACTGACACTAAAATAGAAACATTAATTGCCACTATGGGCTTCACTAAATTTTCAGTTGGACATTCAGCAGCTGGAGGGGTTGGAGTATTAATTAACAAAAAATTTCCTCCAAACAAATTCTGTATACTCTATTTGGATAACAACTTAATCTTATTAGAAATAGACTATTGGGGCTACAGCATAAATCTAGTTTATATATACACTTCAAACAATCCTACTATCTATCACAAAATCATTCAGATTTTAAATGCTATCCTTAGCAACAAATCAGGCTCTTTACTTATATTGGGAGATTTTAACTCCGCATATGATCGCTTTAACTTAAAATTTCTTCCACTGATAAATACTTGATGTGTGAGGAAGGATTCCTTCCTCCCGGATCCTACTCCTTTTACACCAAATTCCACCAAACCCTAATAGACCTATTATATTATTCACCAGATTTACATTTTCATCTGAATGCAAAACTTTTACCGGTTTCGTTTTCGGATCATATGGCCCTTGTAGTTACTCTTGAAACCATGGCTGGCCTCCCAACCCTAGAGACTCTTCACAAAACCATGCAGATGGTAACAAAATCAAACATGACAGAGGCCATAGTATCTGAATCTTATATATATTTTCACAAAATCAACATCTTTTCAAGACCAGCTGAAGAAGCCTGGTTTTCATTTATAGGCATCCTACAGACAATATTAAAACACCACACCATGAAAGTCAAAGGCCCTAATGGCCTCTTCAGAGATATTCTACAAATAGAGAATCAGCTTCAGATGCTCCAAAGTCAACCTATCAAAACACAAGATATATATAGTCTTAAAAACATATACCAATCAAGACAAAAATCCCTGGCAGAATACCTATCCATTAGGAGAGCCAAATGCTATTTATCACAACAACATCACTGGACAAAAGGCTACTTGAGATGGGAACTTGGAGGGAAAAATAACAAAACCACTCCCACCTCCATCATTGCAGATGGGAAAACCTTACTGGGAACACCTATGATGAACACAATAAAAGAACACTTCCGGCAAAGAATGCAAACTGCAATCTTCAATGGCAGACAATCCTGGTCTGAAGTTGATCCACAGGCACCACATGAGATCACAGAAAACCTACTCCAACAGAAAATATCTTCCCTTCCAGATGGTGTACATCCTGGATTACATGGGATTCCCAGATTCCTAATCCTACACCTCAATCAATTTGCAATTTCCATAATGAAGAAGATGGTGGATTACCTAGCAACTGGTAATAGAGTGATACCTAACCTTTACCCAGTGGCACTAGTTCCATTTATAAAAAAAAATCAGGTTATGGATCTCTCAAACATCAGACCTATTTCCATGACACCCCTGCTAATTAAAATTGTAGAGTCCATGATCAAAGACCTCATCCAACCAAATGTCTTAAAGCACATATCTAACAACCAATATGCCAAAAAGGTATCCTCTACTGCACATGCAATGGGCAACATAATCTCCATCATTGATTATGTCAGAATCCACTGGAAGTCAGGGCCGATAGCTATTCAACTGGACATTGCTACAGCCTTTGACTCAGTACATATAGACATACTCTTAAATATTTTTGCTGAGTATGATGTTCCTGCAGCTGCTGTCCAGATCATAAGCAATTTACTATACAACAGGGAAATTTTTATCACTATGGATGGTAACATCACCTCCGGATTTAAACCGACACAAACTCTCCCTCAGGGTTCCCCCTCAGTGCCCTATGCTTCATCACATATATAAATCCTCTCCCAATGGATTTGGAAAAAAAATCTACCAGGTCTTTTTATACCCAATTTAAGCAGAGAATTCAACATGTTTGCCTACATGGATGATGTAATGATCATCCTACCATCAAGAAAACATATTCCTTTGCTACAAACAATATTAAGCCGCTATACTGAAAAATACAGGCTGCAATTCAACCCCAGCAAGTCTGCCTCCTGGCAAATTGTTTCAGGAAGGAAAATTAACACCCTCTTCTTTGCCAAGCCACAGAGATATCTTGGGTTTTCCATATTCAAATCTACCACAGCAATGACCAAAGAGATTCAGGATAACATCCTAGAAACAACAAACAAATTCATCACTTCCTTGTCACAAGTCTACCTTTCCTTCCCTGGCAATGTAGCACTAATTAACATGAATGTGATGCCAAAAATAGCATACTTTCTTCCATTTATCAAATGCAACAAAAGCTTCATAAAATAAATGGCTGGTGCTCAAGGCTTTTCTGGAAAGGTAAAACGGTCATGATCAGTATCAAAGGCACTCAGCGACCAAGAAAGCTAAATGGTCTTTCTCTCCACTCCATTCAGGCATTGATTTATCAAAAAACCCACAATGTCATACACAACTTGGTAGCATCATATGGTTTTAACACAGTTCTCCAAAAAACTATCCTTCAAAAGGTAACACCCACTGACCAACCCCCACCAGACAAACAAACATGGATCACTAGAAACACAAGTCTTATCAAACTGCACTGCCCAATAAACGACTCCACATTCAATTCTAAAATATCATTATGGGAAGCATACACAATCCTCCATCCAATCTTACATCCTATAATCAACACATTTTATTACAATAATCAGAAACTGATATACAACTTTAAAAGATGGAGTCTAGAGGCCAAATACCTAGACTTCCTCATTAAATACAACATTAATGGACTATCTACTAATCACTTGTTCTTTTACAAACATGGTCACAACATAGACCCTACTTGCAGTATTTGCATGGACAGTGATGAGACATTGGAACACCTTTTCTCACAATGTATGGGATTCAGAGTGATCCGAGAAATCATACTCTCCAACATCAAGATAGATTTTCACCTGATCTCATCTCTGAAAGATAGTATCAATAATAAAACCTATCCAATAATATGTCTCTCAATATTTTTGAACTATGCCATATGGGTTACACATTGTAAACTAATCATGGAACACCCACAACCTACTATAAAACAGGTTTTTTCCAAATCAATGATTAAAATCCAGAAGAGAGACCAACTCCTAGCATCGTCAAAAACATTTGAGGACACTTGGACATTATACAATATGCAAACTAACAACAAGGCAAAGGGGGGGGGACTAACAATCAGATAACAAGTATGTGAAAGATCTAATGTTCACACCATATTGGACAACATAGACTCATCAGAACCCAAATGAAAATAACAAGATAGTTAGAACAACAATGTAAACCCCAATTGTATGATTACACATCACTGTATACATTAGAAATAATAAATTATTAATGAAACTAAAAACTATATTTTTTCTGTTGCCTGATTGTTGGTGAATGTTTGTCCAAAGTCACATGTCAAATTTACAATAACTATGTTTATGGGAAGAAATTAATTCTGCTATTAAATAAAAAATGCTGGGAAAAAATTAATACATATTTCATGATAAAGACTTCCATCCAGCTGCAGAAATAGCCACAAATGCCAATTTATAATTTGATGTTAATGGTCTGTCCCCTAATATAGTTCAGATGAACAATTTAATAAAAAACATATTTGCATTAAATCTTTAAAAAAGAATTGTTAAAGCAACCAATTAAAAAAATATTCAAATATTATATTTAATAAAACATATTAAAAACATGATTGATATTTTTGTATTTGATGTTAATAAATGGTAACTATTAATAAAGCTAAAAAAACTTACAATTAGTCATAACCACTATCAAAAAAAATTAATTTTTTATTCAGAGGGCTCTAGAAAATATATATTTGAAGCTGTAAAGATAGCAAACATAACATATATATTTTAAAATGTTAGTTTTAATTTAGCTTTATTAAAATTTGGAAATTTATTTATACAATATTAAATGTTTGTTTAATTTACATTAAATATTTAAAAAAATTTGTTAAAGCAACCAATTGTTATAAAAACAATGGCTTGAAAACCCAAAGTCTTTGTATTCCCATAACAACAGTCTTTCAGTACAATTTTCACATTTAAAATCTTTTGTGTAATTTACATTAAATCTTAACAAAATTGTTAGAGCAAAACAATTAAAAAAAAACCATGGACCATTACAAGGCCATGTATATTTCTTTAACAAAGAACATATTCACTTTACAACTTTACATTGCTTAGTGAGAACAATTGGTCCCCTAAAAGTCATCACTAAACAAGAATATCATATGCAGAATAAGCATTTATAATCATTTGTAGGGAAATATTGGACAGTTATTTAGGCTAAACAATAATACTATAAATTGAGAATATTACATTAAAAAATAATTTATTGAGTATATACAAAAATATTAAAAACTTTTAACATATGTTATATGCTTGTGCAAACTGTGTTGTGTGTATTATGCAGGTGTTCACTTAAAAATATGTATTTATGATAATATAAATTAAATCTATGTAAAAATAAAAAAACACTTAACTAAAAGTTGTTACTTTCTGTGATTCATTCACCAATCCTCATTATCCAGTTTGAATTCCAAACTTCAAGATTTTCTTAGATGTTTTTGGAGTCATATTAGTTGTTAAGATAACTTTAAACAGAATCCTTTAAAAATGTTTAATATCACTAGAAAGAAGTGTTTTCACTGTTCAAAAGTACAGCAAAATAGACCGAAAAAGTGAAACTAAACTAGCACCTAACAATTTTTTGTGTTCTTTCATGCAATTTTTTCTTGGCTGCAAAAAAAATATCCACAGTGAAGTTTAATTTTTTTTAACTTGTACTACTATACTATATTACTTATATAAAATTGTTTAGAATTTTTTTAAAATGTTTAGTAACAAGTTATTTGATTATAAAGACTTGTTATGTATCATTAGTGTAAGAGTAGTAAAAATGGTGTGCTGCACATTGTCAAAACTATTTTAAAAAATACACATGTATTAAAAGAGGAAAAAATGTAGGTAACGCATTCTGTGTTTGCATATTGTAATCAATATTAATTTAAGGCCTTTTTTTACAATATATGATATACAGATTTAAATAAAAATCACTTTATATGGTTTTTAAATATATACACTAGCAGTGAATTTTTTTTTCATGAGGTGTCACCTTTTATTAAGTTTGGTAGGCTTGTTCTTTGAAATAACTTAACAATTTTTTGATTATGTGCTATTGAACTATTTAACTATATACTTTCAGTTTATCTGTTTGCAATTTTGCATATGTTTATTAACAATTATATAAAATCCCCATTTAGTGCCTACTCATGAGTAGGCACTAGATGGGAATTTTATGCACAAGCCTTCTGGCATCCATTGATTACTCAGGCTTACACTGAGTGGTAATATGTATAGAGAGAGTTTTGCTTCTTTTAATAACAGTTTAAGCAAGCATAAGAAATGGTAATCATGTGATGTTTATTGGCTTAACAATTTTATACTGAATAATTTTTTTTTTTATTCTTCATTTTTGTAAATGTGTGATAACATTATAAAATGTTTTAAAATTGAGTTAATAGATTATGTTATTTTTAATTTAGATTTAGTAATTTTTGATCATACAAATTTCATTATTATGAACCTTTTTTTAAAATAACAATTACCATAACTAAATTCCAATATGATGAATGTGTTATTTTGCTGTAAGCAATGTAATATTAATAAAACATTTTAATCCATAAAGATGAGTAAATACAATGTATAGTTTTTAAACTTATGTACATATTTTAGAATTTAATAGGATAATAATGTATTTGGTTGTTGTATGTCATTAAAATGCACTTTTGATTATTATACTAAATGAAACACTTTCTCCAAAGTTTTATAATCATTAATGATGAAAATCATTATTTTGGATATATCATTATTGAACTGATTGGCTTACAAAGATGCAGGATAAAAATAAAATACTGTACATTCATTAATCATATTTTAAGTATATAATCAAAATGTTCTATACAGCACTAATATTATGTACTGAATTGTGTATTACGAATAAACTCTATACTGTACAGTTTCAGTATGAAAGTTATTATTTTGCTTTTGGATAACATAGCATTAATAACTTTTCTATGGCATCATCAATCTTACCAAATACCTACAAAAATTTAAATTTTTTTTTTTTTTATGATTATTATGGTGAAAATATTGGAAATCAAAATAGTAGGTACAAACTGATAATAATAAGTATTGTGAATCCTCACTTGAAAGTCAAATGCTAAGTGGCATAAAGGTAAAATCTAAAAAAAATTGTTAAAGCAATCAATTAAAAAAATATTATTAATATGAAAAGGTAGAACAAAACTAATAAGAAAGTCTGAAAACCACTGACTTTCTTATTAGTTTTGTTTTATCTTTTCATATTAACTCGAAGAGTACAAGTTTGGGAGAATTACATATTTGTATAAAAAGTGTATATACTATTAAGAATTAAATATTATATTTAATAAAAGAATATTACAAAAACAAACGGTATTTTTATATTTTGACATTAGGAAATGCTAACTATTAATAAAGTTAAAAATATTATGATTAGTCATGATTGACTGTCGAAAAAAATAAATTATTTTTTCATTCTGAGGATTCTCCAGTAAATATATATTTGAAGCCATAAAGCTCACAAATATAACAGATATATTTAAAAATGCACATTTTAATTTAGCTTTATTAAAATTTGGAAATTTATTTATATAATATTAAAATGTTTTATTTAATTTACATTAAATTGTAAGATAAATTCATTAAAGTGATGTGTTGAAAGCTTTGAATTTTTGTATTAAAATTAAATTTATTTCTTTATACCTTTTATGTGTGTGTGTATATATATATCAGACTCAATATACATTTATACAAAATTTGTTACTATTTGTTCAGTAAATAACTAATCTTTTAAATACTTCATACAATCTATTATCATTTTATATTTTTTATATGATATTTTAATTTCTACAATTATTTATTGCTTTATTTTTATTAAGAAAGTGCATTAACATTTACATAAAATTGTTTCAACTTTATAAACTGCACATTCAGACGCAGATATTTGTGTAACAACTAATTTAAAAGAATATTATTTTTAATTTCTTAGAGTTTTCTCATATCTTTCTCAATTTCATGCTTCATAATCTGATTGCTTTTCTCACCTCACACCACAATTTTTCATCTGCCAGGTTTTCAGAAACAAGTTTTTTTATTCTTATTTTTATTTTTAAGTGTTAATTGAACATTTTTTTTTGCCAAAAACAAAATTATATATTTTTCTATCTAAGTTATAAACTCTTCAGATAAAAGTGCTTAAAAATCGTTGATGTCATACTATATATATATATAAAGCTATTATTAAAAAAAAGACTGGTATTATATATATATTTAAACAAAAAAAAAACAACAACTAATACATATTCATTAATCTGCAATCTTTGGTTTTAGGATTTTTGGGGGGGATTTGTAAATTTTTTGGATTTTAATAATAAAGTTTTTCTATATTCATTATAAAACCAAACTCTGTTGAAAATTTAAAATAAACTTTAATGAATAACTGCGGCTTCATTTGTATCAGATATCAATGCAAATTTGATCTTTAATTACTAGAATAATTGAGAGATGGCAGATATAAATGATGGTTCTATATTTGCAGGTTTCCTAATAAAAAAATAATAATATTGATAACATATAGTAAAGAAAATCAGGTTCATTGCCTTGCATAAAATATTTTTATATACAATGCATGCACTTATTGCATTAATAATAATATACATGCTTGTAAAAAAAAAATACAGAAAATGCTTATATTTATGCAATACAAAATTAAAACTAAGAAAATATCAAGGACATGTGCTTGTGCTAATGATAAATTACTATGGTCAAATACCCTATACAATTGATTTGTCCCTAATGCTGCCACAAATACATAAATAAATAATCAGTCAAAATAACATTGAAATAAATAGTAATAATCATCCATTAAGCTAATGCACATGTGCTTTGTGGATTTTAACTATATAAATGAATACTCTCACTTTCCAAACACAAGATAAAGTCTTTATGAAAAGAAAGAAGAATGGATTCATTCTATCTTTTCACAAAGACTTTATCTTGTGCTTGGAAAGTGAGAGTATCCATTTATATAGCTAAAATCCACAAAGTGTATGTGCATTAGCTTAATGGCGGATTATTGTTATTTATAGTTTAAAAACATCATGCTATATAAGATAAATGCTTATTTTTGTAAGACTGAAATAAGCAACTATTAATAACTATATTATAATATTTATTGAACCGGCTTTATATATTTAGAAATATTCAAATTTTATTTGTAAATTATATATATATATATCAAACTATGGTATTAATATATAGATTATTATGGAGTCTAATGTATTTAAAGTGATATGTAATACACTGTATAGGCTTACACACACCTGCACACATATAATGTAATATATAAGGGATTCAAAATCAGACTTTCACATGACTCTCACCTCTCTATGCCATATCATATTGCTGAACCATCTGATCATTTACATGTTGTCAAGATAAATAATCACCAATATAAGTATTTCATGCTAAACCAGCAATCAACAGTTGGTCCAGATTACTATCTCCACACATATATACAATCAGTTCTCAGCTTTATATTAAGATAGCCAATCTTCATACTTTAATGAACAGGCTTTAAACTACTCTAACCCATAACTCTTCAGCTATCCATTTCATTCAAAATCTGATGATGGAATGTTCAAAGCCCTCATTTTTACTTTTTTATACAATTATAACTTGACCTGCAGCAGCTAATATAAAAACTAAATTAATGATATTTATATTCATAAAATAGTGAATTTTAAGATGATACTTTAACCAACTAGATTATTGTATGAAAGGCTGAATTGGTTCAGACATCAACTCAAAATCAATAGTTAATGATATAAAGATTTAATTTTATGCTACATATCATTTTACACCAGAGAAATATCTGAAGAGGATAATAATTTTACATGAAATATTGTGCACATAATTGCCTATATATTTTTTTAAAAAGTTACTGTTTAATGATTGTTTTTAAGAAATTTAATATTCTAGTTCAGTAGTAGTCAACCTGGTCCCCGCCCACTAGGGAGCATTCTAGCCTTCATGGTGGGTGGTAGCAGTTTTGTCCAACACTGAAACACTTTATTTTTTTAATATAATCGACTTTTTAAAAAAAATCATAGAGATTTATATGCTTTATCTTGTTGTAACTCTGTTTTATAAATTTCATAAAGAAAAGTTACTTCCCTACTTTATAAATTGCCATTACTGTGAAACCGATGGGCAGTTACAAAATTTTACTACTAACAGAGATACAAAAGTGGGCAGTAGGTATAAAAAGGTTGACTACCCCTGTTCTAGTTCAACATATATACAAAAGGAAAATGCCTTCATTTAAACTTTCAGATAATCATTAAGTACACATTGTGAGTTTTATTTAGGTTTTTCTTATTTTTTAATTATTGTAAATATAAATAATAATAGCTCTCAATAAATTAAAGCAGATGTTACTGTAAACCTCCAGTGAGATATGTATAAGGTAATACAAACCCATTAATAAACAAAAAAAGAGTTGAGTGCACACACCAGATCTTTAGCTCAGATAATAGTTAAGCATTCAATTATTGACATGTTACAAAGCAGATTATTGTACTGAAATCATGTTCATATACATAATTCATTCTCTGCATTACAACACTCAATAAATTGAATGTTTGAATACCACCTGAACTAAAGAATAGAGGTATTGACTCATGTTTTTTTTTTATTGGCAGGCTTTTATTAGTTTACATATATCTCATTAGAGTTTACAGTATCTTCCACTTTAATTACTCTAAAATCTGTGCTTACATACTTTGCTGAATAGACTTGTATTTCAAATGTATGTGTGAAAATATGTCATTAAAAATTACTTATTTTTACATGGTTCAAAGAAATTTTACTTTTTATATACTTTATATTAACTTGTTCTACCTGTTTGTGTTTCTGTTTGTGAGCCTGAATTTTTAAATTAACAATGAAAAAAATAAAATAAAACTCACATTCTTTTGCTTCCCAAGAAAAGTCCTTAGCAACTGAACCAATGAAAATATTATGTTTGTAAATAAAATTTTGTTAATATTGATTTAACTCTTAATTAATTAATTAAATTAATTTTTTTTAAAATCTGTTTAACATTTATAGCATAAAGTTTATAGTAAAATGACTGCATTGTATTCATAATATTATACACAAACAAGGATGATTGAAAGAGATTGGTGAAAAAATATATTTTATTTAATTTGAAATTATAAGTTTTATTTATAACTAAAAAGTAAAAAAATAATATTAAAAAAAAATTTCAATTATGCTCTTATTTTAAACAGTAGACTAAAATGTAGAAAAATAAAGTAATCTTACTAAAAGCATTTAAGGCCATAGAAATCAAAACGGCTTCAATAGTCACAAGTGTTTGAGAAGTTTGCACTCTTTCAATTTAATTTTAAAATACTTTTATAAAATGACATGTTTTTTAGTCAGATTACTTTGTTATTTTTCTACATTTGTTCAACTATTTACATAAAAGCATTATTAATATATATATATATATATATATATTTGAAGAAATTTTTTAAAATATCTAAACAGCTACAATTTTTTTACTCTTTTGAGAATAAGTAGTAATGGTTGATTAATATTTCAGTTACTTGATTTAGAAAGCTGTGAAATGGGAAACACTATTCTTGTATTTTGTGAACCACAATAAATTATCAATTTTAATCCTTATCTATCTAACTGTAAAATAATAATATCTCCAATGTGATTTTTTTAATCCATAGCTTTTTTAAATTTATGTAACACCAACAAACTTTCTTATTTCAACCATTCACCTTATATATAATATATTTCTAGATCTTTTACAATCTTTAGGAATCCAGATTAAAACTTCATCTATTTACAATCCAACTGTCATGCTTTCTAACAATATATTCAGTCTATCCTCATTTTAGTATCTTTCATTTTATATGATATCAATAATATCTACTTGCTCTTCACTCCAGATATTTTGCTTTTGAGCTTTTCTCATTATTCCCAACATACATTTTACTCTATTTTTTAAGTGATTTGAAGTATAATGGAATAAATCCCCTCCCCCTCCAATTAAAATTATTTATCCAGGCTGAGTAATAGTTAAAATGAGTCAGAATAAGGCATATTTTGGTTATGAGTGGTCCACTATGTTTCTGGTCATTCATTATCCAATTCTTAAACTAAAGATTGCTTTAGGATAACTTTCATTGCAGAAAGTAATGATTTAATATATTATTTTAGATAGAGGTATTTTATGTGTAAAATCTGAGTCAGATTATTTTGAGATATTGAAGAGTCAGATATGGATTCACATTTGTATTTATTCTGTGATTCATTTTTTTGACTCTACAACCCATCCTATCATTTATCAGCCTCTTTCATTAATTTTCAGGCATATTCATATTCATTTTTGATATTGTCAATTTTTAAACATTAAACAATATGTTTTCCGTAAGATTTGCGGTGATGGTATTTTAGATGTGATAGTATATTGGACTATTTTCATCATCTACCATTAAATGTTGAATGTCTAGAAAAGTTTTTATAAGTTCAAAAATTTTCTAGACATTCAACATTTAATAATATTTTTTCTAGACATTCAACATTCAATTTTAGACAATGAAAATAGTCCAACATATTATCACCTTAAACTGTATGATACAGTTTGGAAATTGAAACTCTGATTCCTGTCTCAGTAATTTGATCTTTATTAAACTTGGACTGTTATGACCTGTTTACTAATTGAAAGACAATTAAAGCAGTAAGTGATGTATACATAAATGTCAAATTGTCAAAGATTATCCCTGTAGGCAAATGAAGCCAGCCATCTCATTACAGAACAATATATTCTTCTTTGAGATTTTAAACTAATGTGTTTTTTATAAGGGAAACATTGCCCGCTTTTCCAGTATAGAATAAATTTCTATCAGAATGTGGTTGATCTTCTTCAGCAATTTATTGAAATTAGTACCCTAGAGGTATACAAATTCAAATTTTTACATTACAAAATCAATTTATAAACAAAAAATTTAATTGGAACTATTACAATAATAAATTTATGCATAATTATATGTAGTGCTTTTACACACTTAATTTTTTCTAATATCATTTATATTTTTTTACATTTTAAAATCTGGTGTTCCCTGAGCTCTGGGACCACATGCCATCACATATTTAGTTTAAGTATATAACTAGGTTTGCAAACATAACATTTGATAACATAGCTATCGTTTAAAAAAATAATAGATATTTATAAATTCAATAATTAGATTGAGCTTTTCTAAAACCTATTAATAATTCTACTAAATGATTGAATTGGAAAACACATAATCATAAATTATTCTATATACAATATTTATTTTGTTTAGATTTACACACTATTATGAAGACGTATCCATTTCATATTTAATAAATTCTAACAATTTTTACATTTTAAATATTTATATTTTATATTATTATGATTCTGAAATTTATATTATAATTAAACGTATACATTTGATTTACATTTAGATTGACGAAGAATAAATAGAAGTATATGTGGTTAGAGAAATAGCAGGTAAAATAATCTGTAACTGATATCCATAAATATTTATCTAAGCAGTAATTAACTTCAGCGAAAATTATGTTTTCTAGTTACTTCTATAATTAAAGCACATACATGAATTTGGAAAAGATTACATATAAAACATTAAATAAAGTGAACATATCCAAAATTGAAGATGAAATTTGAAAAAAAAAAAGACCTATATTAATATAGTATTGAAAATATATTTATAGATTCGTGTGTTGTTTACTGAATACATCTTATTCTGAGAATATTTTAAATATTTTCGGATGTTTAAAAAAAAAAGATATAAAAAATAAATGTTATTTTTAAGTGCACTAAAAAAACTATTTATGTAAATAAATATCCACACGCTTATTAACAGCATGTGTAAGCATATAAAATGGTGGGTCATGTGATGTTTTGATGGTTTTAAATAAATATTATGTTGATATATATATAAGAGTCTGTAATAAAAGAGTAATGTAATGAATGAGAAGGAAATAATAGTTTTAAGAATTCTATACAGAGAAAAAAAAACATTTAAAAAATTGCAACACAATGACATCGATTATGTTGTCTAAGAGGTATCATAATATTTACTATATAATGCAGAGAAGAGATCGTGACATCAATGACATCTAAAATAAGATACAGGTAGTTTGTTGTTTACTATAAAGATTCTTATAAATATTGTCTCCAAAACATATTAAAAGTGTCATTTGCAGTGCAAATAATTTTTGAAATTAAGTAGGTATACAATTGGAACATATTTATTATATATACAGTCTGATATTCATCAAGCAGATGTGGTGTTTCATTAAATTGTAAAAAAGAGTAAATAGAGATATGTTGAATTGTATAGAGTCGTGGACAGAATTGTGGTGTGATAGTGCAAAATGGTGCATGGCATATATGCAGCACGATTTAGGGGAGAACACACTGTTAAAAAAATTATTTTACTATCTAATTTTATTATTACTCAATGTTCTAATGCTACTCCAGGTTGAAATGTTGCTGTCAAAAATAATATATATATAATCAATAAAATAATTTATTATTTAAGCATTAGTAAACATCGTGGCTTCATTACTACCTTGATAATATAGGATCAGGGTCTCCCACATGCAGGTGTGCAAATTCACTAATGGAGGTGCCAAATTAATAATATAATTAATAAAAATTATAAGTAAATGAAAAAGTTCAGATTTATGAATCACTCCCTTGAGTGAAATATATTTTTAGTTAATGTAAGATAATTACTTTTTTTATTTAGTTTTATGACTATGTTCAAAATATACTAAATAATGTATCCCCTGCCATTGCAGTAAATGAAACTGATGGATGTCATTTAACTATAATAATTAATAAAAGATATATGTAAATAAAAATGTTTAGATTTTTGAATCACTATATAAAATACACACTACTATTAATATAATGTTCTAATTATTTATTGAGTGCACAGTCAGTATGTAATTAAAAAAAGAAAGGCTTTAACCTTTTTTCACATGTGCCTTAAATAATTGTATAATAGTCAAATGATGTAATTTTTGATTTTAGAGGGACCTCTCAAACCTCAACACAAGACAAGGACTTTATAAAGATAAAAATGACCATCTTATTTTCAACCTAAATTCTTATGTATATAAGCCAATCTGAAGCATCTTAATTTGTGAGCATAAAGATATTATTCTCTTCACATTTAAATCCATTATTTTCTTTCACAAATTAACTTACATGAAATCTTAAGATTTAGAAGAAGTTAATATTAAAATCTTTTTAATGGAAATATAGAAACTAATATAGCATTCTAATTACTTTTTTAATGTATAGATAGTATGTAATTAGAAACAGAAAGGCTTTAACCTTTTCTCACATTCACTTTAAATATTTGTATAATAGCCAAACATTGTAGTTTTTCACTATAGAGGGACCTCTCAAGCCTCAACACAAGATAAGAGTGACTAAAATTCTTATTTATATTGGATAATCTGAAACATTTTGATTTGAGAACATAAAAAAGTCTTTTTTTAATTGCTATTAATAATTTATCTAAAAATAAACTTATTTTAAAAATATTGCCTCATGATAATTATAATAATTCTGAATGATTTATCATAGCAGTCATAATTCTATTTATCAGTCATATTTTATAAGATTTTTTCGTATACTTTCGATGTACCATAGTGTTAGATATTAAAATAAGCTAACCAAGGAATAATTGCAGCTCAGTCTTAATGGGTTTTTTTAATACTATTAGCCTTTTTCTTTTTTTAATGCCAATATTATCTTTTTTTTAATTATGGATATTATTTGTTTTGTTTGTTTTACTATTTTGCTTTTTCTTGGATTTGGGCTGTCTTGGATTTTGTTACCTACCTAAAAACTCATAATTTATTTTGTAGGGTCACCTAAAAACTTAATAGACCAATTCTAAAGCAACAGAATTCCTAAAAACATTTTTTAAAAAGATATTATTAAATGAATTTCATTGAAATTATATTATCATTTAATGTGACTGTTGATTGGGACAACGACACAACATTGTTTGAATCTGCTCTATTGGCAATATGCAAAAGTCTTTACCTGTTCTAGTGGAAGAAACCAAATGGTTGTTATTTTGATTCATTTATTATCATAATCTATCATTAAATAAAAAAAAAGTGCAAGGTATAGTAATGACTTAAAATTTATTAAATAAACAATGTAAGTATAAAAATGTTTTTCCATAGGTAATTATAATGTAAATCCTTAACCTCTAGATATAGAACTGTATAGCATGACCAAATTATTATACTAAAATAATGAACACACAAAAAATTAAATCATAAAGCAATGTAAATATTTTATTATTGAATGAATATTTGAAAAGTTAACTTTGTTAATAGAAAATATAAACAAGTTTATGAAAGATTTTGAATAAAATTAAATAACAAATAAGAGTGGTTGTTAACTAACTAATTAATCTAATTAAAGCTAATTATTATTTATTACATGAAATTTTTATTATTATTTTGAGGCCACCAAAGTCAGAAAAGTTAATATGTAAGTAAAAAGATAAAAATGTAAATAATTATAATTTTGTAATATTCTACTGCTTTTGTGTTTTTATTAAAATGAATGGTATAGAAGTCATTTTTGGTTTTAATTTACTGATTTTATTTCATGATCAGAGCCAGCCTGAAAAAAGATGCTGGCTGATATTAAAAAAGAATATGTTTTACTTGCAAATATAGATTGATTAAAATTGCACAAATTGGTACTTATAATGTATAAATAATTACATATTTATTATAAATTATAAATATGATTTTGTGCAATCAATATAAGAGAATACAAAAGAAAATACATATAATGCAAAAAAATATATTTTATTTTCTTCAATGTTTTATTGCAATCCATTAATAACATTATCCTATTTTTTTTTGTGAATTCTGATTTAACAAATAAAAAATTAATAAAGAGAATTGTTCTTGACTTATACTGATTTCACATTAACATGACCAGAACATTTCAGAACATTGCAAAATATTTAGGTACAATTGTATTACTTCGCATGTGATATTCATTGTAGAGTCAGCACATTACAGAGTTATAGCAAATAAAAAGAAAATATATTTTTACTTAACCTATGATAAAATTACAAAAAAATCAAGTCAGATGTCACATGACCTAATTTAATAAGCTTGTATTTACAAATGTTATATATAAAGCTCACAAAATTATATAACATTATAAATATAATATAATATAATGATATAATGTTGATTATATATAACATTTGATGATGACTTTTTATTTAGATACAACTGCAGATCACTTTCAAGTGAAGGAAGATTGCAAGAATTAGAAGAACTGTCTTATATAAAATGGGACATTATTGGACTTTGTGAAGTTAGAAGAAAAGGTGAAGAGACAATTGATTTAAAAAGTAGACATGTACTCTATTATAAAGGCACAAATATTGGAAATACAAGTGGAGTAGGATTGATTATAAATAAAAAGTGGAAGAACAACATTGTGGAGATTGATGGTGTATCAGACAGAGTGGTAAGATTAGGTTTACAACTTAATAGCAGATACCAAATGCAGATAATTCAGGTTTATGCCACAACAAGTACTCATAGTGATGAAATAGTAGAAGATTATTATATGGATGTACAAAAGGCTTTCGATCAGAGTAAACAACATTTTATAATTGTTATGGGAAACTTTAATGCTAAAATTGGTAAACAAATGAGAGATGAAAGTGCTGTAGGTAATTTTGGTTATGGTAATAGAAATGAGAGAGGACATAGACTAGTGGAGTTTGCTGAAAATGAAAAAAATTATATTATGAATTCTTTTTTTGAAAAAAATGTTAAAAGGAAATGGAGATGGAAGCATCCAAATGAAGGTACAGCAGAATTGGATTATATTTTGACTAACAGAAAATACATATTTCAAGATTGTAATGTTCTTAATAAATTTCACACAGGAAGTGATCATCGATTAGTAAGATGTAAGATACGTGTTAATGCAAAACTAGAGAAACAAAAATTATTAAGAAAAATCATTTTTACAGTTGTATTCCTAATCTTCAGACACATTCTAATGAATTTAAATTAAAACTTACAAATCGGTTTCAAGTATTAGTAGATTTTAAACATGATCTTCAGACACATTCTAATGAATTTAAATTAAAACTTACAAATCGGTTTCAAGTATTAGTAGATTTTAAACATGATTCAGATTTGAATAAAATTAATTTAAAAATAACTGATACACTTTTAAAAACTGCAACAAATATAGCTGGTAAAAAAAAAGCAGCAATTGTCCAATAATATTTCTACTGGGACCAGAGAATTTATGAAGAAAAGAAGAAATATGAAGATATACAAAATTGATGCATTAAAAATGATTGAATATCTCGAATTTTGTAAAATGTTACGGAAAAGAGTTGAAAATGATATAAGAAAGTATAACTGTGAACTAGCAAAGAAAGCTGGGAAAATAAAAGTCTCAAGAATATAAAACAACATTTTGATATTGGTAGAAAATTTATATTTGTAATAAGAAAAAAAGATGGAATTATTACTAAAAAAAAGAGATGATATCATGAAATTGGTAGAAGATTTTTATCAAGAATTATATAGTAATAAAGAACAAGTACCTCCTATATCTATTACATCTTCTGAATTTCCCAGAATTTTAAATGAAGAAGTGAAATTTGCAATTAAATGTATGAAGAAAGGAATGGCTCCAGGTAATGTTGGAATTATAATTGATATATTAAAAGAAGCAGGTGAAGAAACAAAAACAAATTTAGCAAAGTTATATACCAAATGTCTAAATGATAAAGATGTACCAGATGATTGGAAGAAAGCAGTAATAATATTAATATTTAAAAAAGGTGATAAAGAAGATATTAGAAATTACAGACCTATCAGCCTTTTATTAGTTTTATACAAAATTTTTATCAAGATAATTACAACTCGTCTACAAAGAACATTGGATTTCCATCAACCAAGGGAACAAGCTGCATTTAAGAGTGGTTTTAGTACAGTAGATCATATCCAGGTGTTGAAAGAAGTTCTAGAAAGGACAAATGAATATGAGTTGCCATTTATGTTTTGGATTTGTAGATTATGAAAAGGCATTTGATTCAGTAAACATTTCTTCAGTGATTAAGGCATTGGATCATCAAAGTATAGATCCAGGATATTGTCATATTTTAAAGAATATTTTTAAAAATGCAACAGCAACAATTAGATTACATAATGATACTGGGAAAGTCAACATTGAGAAAGGTGTACAACAAGATGACTCCATGTCTCCAAAACTTTTTATAGCACTGTTGCAAGAAGTATTTTGTGGATTAAAATGGGAAACTAAAGGAGTGAAAGTAAATGGAGATTATTTAAGTCATTTAGATTTTGCAGATGATATAGTTGTTTTTGCAAATAATGCTTCAGAGCTGCAGAAAATGTTGCAGGAGTTATCAGATAAAAGTAGGAAAGTGGGACTAAAGATAAATGTTAAAAAGACTTAATCAATTTGCTCAAAATATGAAAATAAAGATTGAGTATGATTAATTAGAATTTAACAGTAACAAACACCTTGGTCAGATTATTAATACAGATGGAAACATAATGGAGGAAATTAATCATAGAATTAAACCTGGTTGGAATGCTTTTCATAGAAATAACTTGATACTAAAAGAAAATATGCCTATGTGTTTGAAATGGAAGGTTTTTAACAAATGTGTTTTACCAGTTCTTACTTATGGATCTGAGACTTAGACACTACTCAAAGAAATATGGAGAGATGCATGTTGGGAGTAACAAGAAGTGATCGAAAATGCAATGAATGGGTAAGAGAACAAACAGGTGTTACTGACCTCATTGAAAAAATTAAAAGATTGAAGTGGAGTTTTGCTGGATATATTGCTAAAATAGATGATAATAGATGGACAATTGAAATCTTAAACTGGATTCCAAGAGATTGTAAAAAACCCAGAAAGACACCACATGTGAGATGGATGGATGAAATAAGAAAATGTGTAGGGGTGATGTGGAGAAGAGAAGCTAAAGATCAGAGAAGATGGATTAAACTTGGAGAGACCATCTTATAGTGGATTGACAATTGTTGATGATGATGATAAATAACATTCAAGTTTATTAAATTAGGTCATGTGACATCTGACTTAATTTTTTTATTTTATTTTTATTTTTGCTATTACAGCTTTAGTGATTTTATATTGCTAAAGCTATTAATTTATGGTGTATCTAAGCTTAGTTCAGTCCCATAGGGCTATTTAAGTAAGATAGCTGGATTGGAAAACATATGGATGTCTGAAAATTTTCAGATTTTCTACTTAATAGTTATACATTACATAAAGTGCTGAACTTGTTTTGGTATTTTTATTTTAATGCTCAAATATCATAGAACCTCACTGAGGATGCCAGTAGCAGAAACTGATCTGGGGTTGGAGATATTCTGCAAAGCTTGTTAAGAGCATATTTTCTCTATATATAACCTATGATAAAATGTTTTATTTTTTACTGTTGCAGATATAAATCTTGCAGTTCTAGGTTCTTGAGAAATGCAAAATCTTGTGTCATTGTACTGCTCTTAGACCAGTTCTATTTATGGCAATATGAGCACTGGAATTAGTTTGTAAAAAGGCATTTCTTATCCATGCAGCAGCCTGCATATCAGCCACTTACAAATTTAGCTATTATAATAAAAAAATATAATATATAAAAGTTTATATTTGGACATTATTGTGAAAAAAGTTTCATGTATGAATGAAAGAATAAACTTGTAAGCATTAGAATTGTAAATATATTAATGTTTTGAATTTTGTTCAATATGTTTCCGTTTACTTGCACTCAGAGCTATGCAGGGTCACAAACTCTCAAATCAGCCCTGGCTATAAATGTGTCTTTTTCTTTTCTTTAAATACTTTTGCCAATAAAATAATGAAGATACTTAGAAAAAAATAAAAATTCTTATGCAGAAAGATTACAGAAAATGTCAAAGATAACTTGTGTTGGGTAATGTTTTACAGGGTTAAGTCTTTGTTAATAATTTTATAGTTCAACTTTTATCATGAATACAATCTTGTTTTTATTAAGATAGTAGTGTATTTGTGTTCTCTCATTCTCTTACAGATTAAGTTAGCTTTTGTAACACATATTAGTAGAAGTTTGATGAGATATGTGTGTGTATATATAGAGGTAGTTCTCTTTATAGTTATATGTGCTTGCATGGTGTCTTAATGTGAAAAAAAGTTATATATTATTTCGTAATAGATTTAAAAATATATATTCATTTTAAACAGATGTAATTAAAAGGTAATAATTTAATTTAAAGGTATCCTATATATATATATATATGACCATTTTCTATTGCTTATCAAGTCATCTAGTTTTAAAATATTATATAAAAATGACTAAATTTTTTATATATCTATATTTTAAAAATTTGCATATATTTGACTATATTTGTGGAGTAAGATACTTGCTACTCCACAAATATAGTCAAATATATACAAATTTTTAAAATATAGATGCAGCTGTTATTGCTATGTGATTATTCATATAGTATACGAACATGGATGGGCTGCTCACCAATACGCACTAGCCAGCGTGGTGAGTTTATTGGCTTTTTACCTCTGAGTTTAAGATCAAGAAACACCATGGTCTTTCTTCTCAGTGCCTGATAAGGCAGAATGAATCTTTGTGTAAATGATAAATATTTTTCCAATACATATATACAATTATGACAGACAAAAATAAAGCATGGCCCTTATTCCCAGGAGGCTGTAAAGTCACCAACCAAGGCAGCGGTTGGTGGCCGAAGGTGGAGGGTGCTAAGAATCCCCTGATTGCGGACTCAGGCTGCCATTTGATGACGACTTTTTATTTAGGTACTTACAACTGCAGATCACTTTCAAGTGAAGGAAGATTGCAAGAATTAGAAGAAGAACTGTCTTATATTAAATGGGACATTATTGGACTTTGTGAAGTTAGAAGAAAAGGAGAAGAAACAATTGATTTAAAAAGTGGACATATACTCTATTATAAAGTCACACATATTGGAAATACAAGTGGAGTAGGATTCATTATAAATAAAAAGTGGAAGAACAATATTGTGGAGATTGATGGTGTATTGGACAGAGTGGCAAGATTAGTTATACAACTTAATAGCAGATACCAAATGCAGATAATTCAGGTTTATGCCCCAACAAGTTCTCATAGTGATGAAGTAGTAGAAGATTTTTATATGGATGTACAAAAGGCTTTTGATCAGAGTAAACAACATTTTAAAATTGTTATGGGAGACTTTTTTATGCTAGAATTGGTAGACAAATGAAAGATGAAATTGCTGTAGGTAATTTTGGTTATGGTAATAGAAATGAGAGAGGACATAGACTTGTGGAGTTTGCAGAAAAAGAAAAACTTTATATTATGAATTCATTATTTGAGAAAAATGTTAAAAGGAAATGGACATGGAAGCATCCAAATGAAGGTACAGCAGAATTGGATTATATTTTGACTAACAGAAAATACATATTTCAAGATTGTAATGTTCTTAATAAATTTAACACAGGAAGTGATCATCGATTAGTAAGGTGTAAGTTACGTGTTAATGTAAAACTAGAAAGACAAAAATTTTTAAGAAAAACAATATTTACAGTTGATATTCCTAATCTTCAGAAACATTCTAATGAATTTAAATTAGAACTTACAAATAGGTTTCAAGTGTTAGGAGATTTTGAACATGATACAGATTTGAATGAAATTAATATGAAAATAACTGATACACGTTTAAAAACTGCAACAAACATAGCTGGTAGAAAAAAGCAGCAATTGACTAATAAAATTTCTACTGAGACTAGCGAATTTATGAAGAAAAGAAGGAATATGAAGATATACAAAAATGATGTATTAAAAAGAATTGAATATCTCGAATTTTGTAAAATGGTACGGAAAAGAGTTGAAAATGATATAAGAAAGTATAATTGTGAAATAGCAAGGAAAGCTGTAGAAGAAAATAAAAGTCTCAAAAATGTTAAACAACATTTTGGTATTGGTAGGAAATTTATATCTGCAATAAGAAAAAAAAGATGGAATTATTACTAAAAAGAGAGATGACATTATGAAATTGGTAGAAGATTTTTATCAAGAATTATATAGTAATAAAGAACAAGTACCTCCTATATCTATTACATCTTCCGAATTCCCAGAATTTTAAATGAAGAAGTGAGACATGCAATTAAATGTATGAAGAAAGGAAAGGCTCCAGGAAATGATGGAATTATAATTGATATATTAAAAGAAGCAGGTGAAGAAATAGAAACAATTTTAGCAAAGTTATATACCAAATGTCTAAATGATAAAGATGTACCGGAAGATTGGAAGAATGCAGTAATAATATTAATATTTAAAAAAGGGAATAAAGAAGATATTAGAAATTACAGACCTATCAGCCTTTTATCAGTTTTATATAAAATTTTTACCAAGATAATTACAACTCGTCTACAGAGAACTTTGCATTTCCACCAACCAAGAGAACTAGCTGGATTTAAAAGTGGTTTTAGTACAATAGATCATATCCAGGTATTGAGAGAAGTCATAGAAAGGACAAACGAATATGAGTTGTCATTATGTTTTGGATTTGTAGATTATGAAAAGGCATTCAATTCTATACACATTTCTTCAGTGATTAAAGCATTGGATCATCAAGGTATAGATCCAGGATATTGTCATATTTTAAAGAATATTTATAAAAATGCAACAGCAACAATTAGATTACATAATGATACTGGAAAAATCAACATTGAGAAAGGTGTAAGACAAGGTGACTCCATATCTCCAAAACTCTTTACAGCAGTTCTGCAAGAAGTATTTTGTGGATTAAAATGAGAAACTAAAGGAGTGAAAGTAAATGGAAAGTATTTAAGTCATTTAGATTTTGCAGATGATGTAGTTGTTTTTGAAATAATGCTTCAGAGCTGCAGGAAGTGTTGCAGGAGTTAGCAGATGAAAGTAGAAAAGTAGGACTAAAGATAAATGTTAAAAAGACTAAAGTAATGTTTAATCGATTTGCTCAAAATATGAAAATAAAGATTGATTATGAAGAAGTAGAAGAAGTTAACAGTTACAAATACCTTGGTCAGATTATTAATACAGATGGAAACATAATGGAGGAAATTAATCATAGAATTAAACTTGGTTGGAGTGCTTTTGGTAGAAATAACTTGATACTAAAAGGAAATATGCCTATGTGTTTGAAAAGGATGGTTTTTAACAAATGTGTTTTACCAGCTCTTACTTATGGATCTAAGACTTGGACACTTAATAGAAGAGCAATACAGAGACTTCAGACCACTCAAAGGAGTATGGAGAGATGTATGTTGGGAGTAACAAGAAGAGATCGAAAATGCAATGTATGTGTAAGACAACAAACAAGTGTTACTGTCCTTATTGAAAAAATTAAAAGATTGAAATGGAGTTGGGCTGGACATATTGCTAGAAGAGATGATAATAGATGGACAATTGAAATTTTAAACTGGATTCCAAGAGATTGTAAAAGACACAGAAAGAGACCACATGTGAGATGGATGGATGGATGAAATAAGAAAATGTGCAGGGGTGTTGCGGAGAAGAGAAGCTAAAGATCAGAGAAGATGGATTAAACTTGGAGAGACCTTCATCCTGCAGTGGATTGATAATGGTTGATGATGATGATGATTTGTGGAGTATGGAATGTACTTAATGTTTTGAATGCAACATATAAAAATTTTTATTTAGTAATTAATATTCAAATAATAGAGCCAAAAAACTTTTTTAATATTAAATGCTTTTATTGACTGTGCACTAAAAAGATATACAATTGTTTCTTCAACCACAATTGGAATTTTTAAATTTAACTTGAAAGAAAAGCATGGAGGTCCAAAAATTAATTAAGTCAATCCCTATTTTTTTATAATAAGCCATAGACTTAATTAATTTTTGGATCCCCCCCCCCCATTGCTTTTATGTCAAGTTAAATCTAACAACTCCAATTGTGGTTGAAAAAACAATTATTTTATTTGTTATTCTTAGTGCACAGTCAAAAAAAGTATTTAATATAATTTTTTTATCTCTATTAATTTTAAGTTTTTAGTATTGATACATTTATTAAAAATGTAAAACTATATCATACTTTAAATAGATTGGATAGTTACAGTTATATATTGGTAGATATTTTTGTTTAAGAGTTTAAAATAGTTTTTAAAATGTTATTAAATTTTTAAAAAAAATTATTCTGCCCTATTGTGATCATTATTTAAACCAAATGAAAATTTTAAAGATAATTGTTAATTGAATATTTTTCATATTTTTCCTGCCTTCTGTTTCATATCTATTAAAATAGTTGACATCTTATATTATAACTTAGTTATATATCAATTTTCAAGCAAGTCTATTGAATTTAAATATACTAAACTTTGATTTTAAAATTTCATTCTAATTTGATGTTCCAAAATGAATTAAAGCAGAACTCTTTATTATCCAGTGATTGAAGGAAGTAAAACAATTAGCAACCTTTAGTGTTGATAGTTATCTAGTTGAGGATGTAACCCAATTTAAATACCTTCATAGATTTTAAATAGTACAGTGGACTTAAATATTGAGACACAGCACAGACTCCAATGTATTTTGATTTGAACAAGTTAAAGGAATATTTCATCATGTGAAATAACTATTGTAACTAAATAAGCTATATGTAGAGTTGTTATTTTACCTACATTATTGCATGGAATTGATATTTGGACACTTTATTGTAACATATGAGCATTATAACAAAATTACTTAAGGCCATATTATAATTTTTAAAAATATCATGTCAAGATATTCTCCAACATTCTACTTGTGATAATATGGAGTCCTTTATTATAAAATCATATCCTCATTGAGTAAAGAATGAATAAAACCTTACTTTCTGAATGAGTGTTTTATGATGAATATGAGAATGGTTTTAAGTGAAAGTCAAATCCTGTTTACTTTATAAAAACTGTCTCAAAGACATTGTAAAAAAAGTGTAACATTGATCATTTTTATTGGGCAAACATGATTAAAAATTTGATCCATGCAGAAATAATTCAGAAATAAAACTTTTCTGATTAAGATATGGAAATAATTGCATCCCAAAATATCAAACCAAATAATAGATCAGCATATTCTTTATGATGCTGCATTTATAATTTACTTGTATGAAAAAGATTTTTTAATAAAGGTGCTTACCAGTTCCTACTTATGGATTTGAAATTTGGACACTTAATAGAGGAGCAATACAGAAACTTCAGACCACTCAATGAAATATGGAAAGATGCATATGAGGAGTAACAAGAAGAGATCTAAGATGAAGTACATGGATAAGAGTACAAACAGGTGACATTGAAATTTTTGAAAGAATTAAAAGTGGAGTTAGGCTGGAGATATTAATAGAAGAGGTGATTAGTAGGTGGGCAGTTAAAATTGTAAACTGGATTATAAGACATTGTAAAAAAAACCTAGAAAGAAAGCACATGTGAGATGTATGGATGAAATAAAAATATGTACTGGGGTGATGTGGCAAAGAGAACCTAGAGATTGAAGAAGATAAATTGAACTTGGAGAGACCTTCATCTTGAAGTGAATCGATAGTGGTTGAAAATGAGGATGAATTGATTTGCATACTCACTGCAAATCTATCTTTAGCATATTACTGTCAACTTGAAATAACCTTACTTGATTGGAATAGCTTCTAACGATGGTGATGACAGATGCATGACCCTCAACAATGGTCTCTTCAACAGCTTCCCAGAGAGAAACAGGAAAGGAGAAAGCCATGCACACCAAGTTTGGGAATTGTCAAGTAGTGAAGGTTTTTATTCAGTAATTAAAAATAACTGAATATTGATCTGCTATGCAATAATTGATTGTTCTCTTGGATTGTTATCGATTAGATATTTTAAAGAAAAATCCTAACTCTATTGCATATTTTTTTTGCTTTGTTATTCTAAATTTGAACCTAGGTTATAAATATAAAAATCTAAAAGGTATGTCAATATGTGTTGCTTTGAATAATTATTAAACTTTTAAATATAAACAAAAGGTTGTTTTCTCATCCCTGGTGTTCGCCACAGGATGGCGTTGATGCTAATCAAAAACATATACATATAATGATTCCGGGTCGGACCTAAATGATCAATTTGATCTAAAAAGATCTGATTTCTTAGATTTGTAATAAAATATTCTACTAACTAATACTATTATATGATGTTAGTTTTTTTCATTTTTGTAAATGTTTATTAATCTTATCTTGTTTTTGAGTTTGTGTGTGTGTGTCTTTAAAGTTATGGGGCTTTTTCTCTTTTTTTTTTTGGACTTTATGTGTGTCTTTTTAAAGTTACGGTATTTTTCATCAAGAGTAGATCAATCATTTTATTAAAAAAGCAAGACGTAATTCTAAATCTATCAAAAGTAATGTAATTTATATACTACAATTTAGAATTGATACCCAACTACTATTAGTAAGGACCGTCATTGAAAGACTCGTTTGAAAAATGATACCCGACTAATTTCTGTTTTCTTTTTTTTTTGGGGGGGGGGGGCAGTAATTAATCAGAAAGTGGGTTGTTTTTGTTAAGTCTGTCTATATAAAAAGGGTACCGTTATTGAAATACTAAATTTAAAAATGATAGCCGACTAATTTGCATTTCTTTTGACAGTAATTAATCAGAAAGTGGGTTTCTCTTTTTTGGTAAATCTTGTGTATATATAAAAACAAACAAACCATAATTGAAAGACTCCATTGAAAAAATCATACCCCATTGAATTTGCTTTTTTTTTTTTAAAGACAGTAATTAATCAGGAACTGAGTTGTTTTTGTTAGTGTGTAGATATAAAAACTAACCTTATTTTGAAATAATAAATGTAACAAAAAAAAAATAATACCCGACTAATTTTATTTTTCGGACAAGTAATTACTAATAATTAGACACTGGGTTGTTTTTGTTTGTGCATATATATATAGCAAAAGTAACTGGTCACGGACGAATTCTCGCGAAAACGATACTTTTCGCGTGATCCTTTAATTTTTTTCCTTTTCAAACCCTTAAAAGCAATTTTTGAGGGCTACCCCTTCGTAATGAAATCTTCAGGACATTATTACTAAACTTACAACAGTAAAGTAAGTTACAACACATTAAAAAAAATAGACGTCTTATCAAATTTAAAAAAACTACAACTGCTTCAAATACACACACTCTCACACGAAACTACAGAGAAAATAGATATTCTACTATTATGAGAAAATGATGAACAAAATCAACTACTATGGCAGCTGATCAAGGCATTTCTTTCTCTTTGCTTTTAGCATAGAAAAAAAGCCATAACCAGCAGCCGTCGGGAACTCTTTTTGTGTTTTATCATAGAAAGAAGTCTCTTTGTGTTGGCTTCTGTCGCTGCCTCCTCTGTCCAACATAACATGTGGACTTTTCTGTGTTTATAATGTAAAAAATTCCTTTTTTGTTGGGTGAAGGCCGGTGAAACAGTATATTTCTAGGAATTGACCTAGAAATAGCAACATCTTGAGGCGAACACCAGGGATGAGAAAACTATTTAATCCTTTGGTGCAGTTGCAGAATGGTAGACTTGGAAGCAGCCCAGTTCTGACATTTCAAGTAGAATTTCTTATAAAATCTCAGCAAATAAACCATTTCATTATTACTGATATATTACAGTAAAGGTCATTGTGCTATTAACAAATGTGTGGCTAGCTCATAATTTTATAACTAGTATATTGCATTATAAATTAAAGTATTGCTAACTATAAGACCATCACTATATATATATATATATATATATATATATATATATATATATATATATATTGGATTAACATTATCATTTATATTTATATCACACCTACAATATACTATCAATAGGCAAATATATTCACAAATGGATTCGAAATATATGTTCACTTTTTTTATCTTTGAAAACCTTTGCATTAAATGCATTTAAATATACTAGAATCATAAGATATAAAATTATCGTCATCATGTACAACCATTATGATCTTTCCAAGTATAAACTAGCTTTTTTTATTAATAGCCTCTTTTCATACCAGCAAATGTCCCTACTTTACCTATTCATTTCGTATGTAATCTTTTTCAAAGTCTTTACATTTGCATGTAATACCCTTAAAATTTCAACTGTTCATATATTATTATCTCACTTAAAATTGTATCCAGCCTGGCTTCATTTCAGTATTTTAACTTGTTTGATCTCCCGCCCAAGTATTTATTTTTGAGCTCTTCTTGTTATTCCAATATATCTCTCCAAACTTTGTTCAGTAGACTTAAATCGCTGTATTGCTTTTTTAGTAACTGTCCAAATCTAGATTTATAAGTAAGAGCTGGTAAAACTTCTATTGAAAACATATCTTACTAAACTCACAGACCTATTTCCTTTCAGCAAATACACACGAGTATATATAAAAAATGTTACACCTATATTTACAAATATCAAACTGATTCTGTTTTCTCTATAATTGCTATGATGTCTAATATCTTATTGATAAATAATTATTAATATTGTTCATATTTTTAATTACATTTACATTTTTTATATAAACTTACTTTTATTTTTTAGGGGAGGAAATTTCTTATAATGATTTATTTGTTTATTTTTAGATACAAACCCATCCACATTTTTTAAAAATATATATAACTTTTCATGCATTCATAATTATAAATTCATGTTTAGATCTTAAGAAAAGTTTGTCATCTTAAATAAATTCTTATTCTGAAATGCTTTACAAAACAGAATCTTTTTTAATATAACCGCTTCCCTTTTTAAAGTCAGATTTAATAAAAGAAAGTGAATGCACATTTCAGCCTAAAACTAATTTAAATATTGGTCGCCATATTTTAATAATTCATTTTAGCTTTTTGCATATCAAAAAGATAATTTTTTTTGTTTTCAGTAAACAGATATGTATTTATATGTGTGTGAATATAATATCAGGCTTATAGTTAATTATTACTGCATTAATGTATTGGAAAAGTGGTGGACTCTAACCCCAAATCCATGGATCGCGATCCCAGTTGGTTACTTCTGGTTGTCAAACTTCTTATAAAATTGTGATCAATAAACTATTAAATTATAAACGGTATTATGAAATTCATAAAAGAAAAATCGAAGTCATTTTGTTCTTTGCTAAACTTATTATTTTAAGAAAATCTCTAAAAAAGAGAATTCTGCTCTTCTGGCACTAAATGTTCCTGACTTTTTTTGTGAAAGGGTGTGCATATGTGACTGTGTAGTCCTTCCTATATCTGTAAAATTAACCTGTCCTATGTTAACAGCCGGTTCGTAGTAGTATTTTTTTTGCTAAATTCAATATTTTTTATATTATAAACTGGGTTGTGAAAATTGTAATGAAAATATTTCAATTCATATTACTTCATAACTTATAATTTGCGTGGGTATTTTCAATAGTGCACGGATATATACAGAATATATATTGAATAACTAGTATATATTCATATATTCTTTAATATATATATATATCAAGACTTTAAGATTTACAATATATTTATACAGATCAACTCACTGACATATATATGCACCTATGAGTGTGTGTTAGCATATATTTTGATACAAAGACGTGATAACAAAATGATTTGGACACTGACCATAAATCCATTAGCTGACTTTTAAATTCAAGTAAAACATGGAAATCCTTTAAATAAATCTTCTTTGATAACTGAATATTTCCAAGCAAGCTTAAGGGTATTTTTATATTGATTAATCTGGTATTACTTAGTTGTATACCGAAATTCAAGCAATTCTATTGAATTTACATGTATTAAACCTCAATTTTAAAATTTCATTGTAATTTAAAATGATCAAAAGTTTACACATTAACATACCAACAAACAAAGTGATTTTCCAACTTCAATAAAATATTTCAAAATAGATATCTATAGCATTTTTACACAATATTTAATCCAAATTTATTTAAAAAATATTCAATGCTAAATACAGTATTAGATTTTATGTTCCTTTAAATTTAAACATATTGATTAATAATTATGAAAATACTATTCCTAAGAAGCAGAATAATTATATACTGGTAAATCAAGATTTACAGTGGGGGAAAAACCTAAAAAGACACCAACTACCATAAAATCATATAAAAAATGCTATAAATAATAAGTTTAATACTGTTTCACATTTTTTTGATCCTAAAAAATTTTACAATTTTAAATTTATCTTTAACCCAGATCATACAAAAATATCAAATGAAGAAGATATCATTAAAAAATGAAAAATTAAAAGGCAAATTTTATAAATAAATTTAAAGATTGGATAATAAATAAGCTGTTCTTTTATCAATATGATTTCAGTTGATAATACTTACATTGGAGTTGAAAGTTCTGCTTAAATGAAATATTATTGTTTTTATTTACCATTATTATAAATAATTACATTCTAATTTATATATGTTTTGAAGCAATCAATCTTAGCTTAAGATTGAGCTTCATGTTTCCACCTACTAACATGTATTCAAACTTCATATCCCATCCTGCTCCTTTTGTCGTGTATATATATTTTATGTATATATTTGAGATGTGCGCCTAAGTTATAAAATTTTAACGTTTCAATAACATTTTTTAAAATTATTATTAATTATTTTTTATTAATTATTAGTTTTTTTTTATTAAAGTATTATAGGTGTGGCTCAAATATATATATATAGGAGCAAAAACTTACGGAATAATATTGATTTTTAAATATTTTATTATACGTCATTCTTTAAACTTTTTTTTTCAAAGTACTTTTTTTCTATTAAACTATACTTTTCTTTTTAAATCCAAAATGGAAGATGCAATTGTAAATTGTCTAAAAATAATTAAAGGGTTGGAAACACTATTGTTTTAATCTGGGGAAGGTATTTTTAATTAAAGTTTTTACTTAAAATGGGATTAAGATTAAAGATTTTCTTTGTTATAAACATTTTTGTCAAATCTATTTCTAATCTGGAAATAGATTTGAATTTATTTTTGGATGTTATCTAACAGTTGCATATTTTAAAAACAATGAACTAAGTAATTAAAAGTATTCCAGAAATACCTGTGCAGGGTATAAAATGATCAGGTTTTAAATCAGATAGATTAGCTACTATAGTGAGAACTTATTGTTAACATCGCTGTGAAACTAAAAATGATGTAGTAGTAAATCCACCACCCTTCTCGGCCCTGTTGGGTCATCATCTTCCACAGCCATATCATTCTGCTGCCCAAGAGTGAAGTAAAAGCCTGACCTAAGAACTTTAATGCTAATGGAAGCTTGCTGCCACTGAAGAACTTGCATTTCAATTGCCATGCATGTGCCATACTTTAAATTGGGCTTTTAAAATTGCAAGGTAATTTTTCAACCTATCAAAGTCTAGCCTAATTCATCTATCAAGATTTCTTCTAATATGTGATTTAACTTTGTTTTGTTTTAATATGTAATTTACTCTTAAGTCATTTCTATAAATATAACTCTCTCTCTCATATGCTCTTAACTTTTCTTAACTTTGGTACGGTCATTTATTTATTACTTGATTTTATATGCATGCTTTTATTATTAATATGCCAATTTCCAGCAACCTGGCGAACGTAATTTCTAAAATCATGTTTGTCTTTCAATTAAATCTCCATTAATTAAGGATTTAACATCCCTAAAAATATAATGTATTGTTAATTAATATGCTCACCATATTGTTTTACAAGCCAACATTTTATTTATGTTTTAGTACAAAAAATATATTTGTTTAACTCTGGATTTTTTACCCAGGGTGAATCCAGAACCCAAGCTAATTAATACTTTGAAACCTTATTTATTTTATAAATGTTATTCAATTCTTAAAAGGTGACTGATTAGTTTTTTTATAACTGCTAGTTTTATTTTACATACTCTTAAAATATCAAATACAGTACTTAAATATTCTCAGTTGTTGTAAAATCCACGAAGGTGGGATTGAATTATTTTAAATAGTAGAAAAGGGAAGTGAGTAAATCTTAATGTTTCTTTTGCTGAATAAAATCTTCAAGTATATTTTAGTAAATGAAATCTAAATCTCTCTATATGTATTATAACTGCATAGCATATTATTTGTCTAAATTATAGTACTCAAACATGGGTCATTTATTTTAAAGCAGTAAAATTTATTCAGTGTCATTAGTGACATTTATTATTACTGTGTTACTGATATTTGGCTATCTTTGTATATAGATATATTATGTGCTTCTAGTCTTCTAATCTGGGGGTTGAGACAAGTTCGAACCCATAGATTTCTTCTCGTATCTTGTTCCGTAGATAGTTGAGCTATCTGGAATCATTTATTTCATATAAAAATGCCTCTGGTGGTGATTTCCATAAGTTTGGCACATGCTATGCATATCCACTTTCTTCATATAAAAGGGCCTCTGGTGGTGATTTTCTAAGTCTGGCACTCACTATGCATATCTAGGCCTGCACATCAGCGATGACCATGGCATGCCTATCCACTTTGTCTTTTGTCCAGAAGCACGACTTTTCCTGTTATTTTTTGGCTATTATGTCAGCACTGCAAACTTCTTCCTCTTATTATTCTTTTGCTTCATGACCCAATTTTAATGCTGTAATATTAAAATTGCACTCTGCTTAAATATATATATATAAAATGCCGAGTATGACTACTACGAGTTTTATTAATTAAATTTATCTTATACAATCCCACCATCATAACTTATTTCTGTATTTAAGAGTATCTATATGCCTTGGGGAAAATAAAGCATTCTTTTTCATTTCAACAAAAATTTTATTAACAGTAAATAGTGATTACATACTAATAAAGGATAGATAAATGAATAAATTGTACAATAATATGATTGTATAATGTTCTATTTGTCATCTGGCTAGATTTTGTTATGAGAGTACAATTGTTATACTCTTATGTGGTTAGGTATAGTGATGAGATTCTAAGAACTTGTTTAATGGAATAAGCATTTTTTATATAAACATGAATATTTTCTTTTAGAATTTCCTATTTTACCAGCCCTAATTAAAAAACATTTCATTATGTATTTTGTTATATAATCAAATGTTTTCAAATGTATTTTATTTATTTTCATGACTGTAATGGCATGAAAATAGTTTATCTTATATCTGTAATGAATCCCAGAATGCTCCCCGAAGTAATATGTTAGTCACCATGTTTCAGAACCATAAACCAAAGCGTTAATAGCAATTTTATGTAAATTCTTTCTAATAATTGATTGACATCTTAATATTGAACCCACCAAAGATATGTGTTTATGTATAGTATATATTATTTAATTAACAAAAGAGCATATGAGAAATAATAGCATGAATGACAATATATAATTATCTATTGTTTGGTAGATCGCTTGCTCATTCACACACATACTAATGTACTTAATTTATAAATGTATGTAAATAATTTGTCATTATATTAAACTATTTTTTTATTATCCAACTTGTCTGAGTAGTTTAAATTCCTCTTTTCTCCACTTCCAAAATTACAGCCATGCTCATACATATTTTAGTTTAGTCATAGTAAGTAGATGTCTCATTGTCTTCTCCACTCTCCTAGTCAGCCAGATTAAGAATTAATTCTCATGCACAATCACTATTATGTTATCCATTAGGTGTTTGATCTGGGGCTTAGAGAGTGGGTTCGAATCCAGGCTGGTCACTGAACTAAATCTCGTGCTTGAGTGGATTTGAAGTACAGTTTGTGAGTTCCAGCTCATGTTTGATGGATAAACATGTTTTGACCAGTACAGTATATTGTGATGGGATAATGATGATTTAAACCCACCACAAGTTAGTCTCTTAATATGTTAATGAGTTAAATAAAAAAATCCTCATGTAGACAAACATAGATTGAGACTCAATATATATATATGTTTATAGACTGAATATATATACATACACCCAGCATGTTTATTTTATTCATAAACATAATTGCATATACATTTGAAAAAAATTGTTTTATGTGAACAAAAATTGTATTATTATCACAAAGAAAAAATCTGGATATACTATTATGTTTTATTTATCTAAAAAATTAAAAAGTTAAAATTAAGTCATGCTTTTTATTATTTTGTAAAAGTAGAATTCATGGAAAGATGGTAAAATTATCAAAGAATTTTTTTAATTATTGTTCATATAATTTTTTTGTTTTGTAAAACAGAAAAGATTTTTTTTCCTCTTATAAACTTGGTGACTTGAAAAATATATTTATTTTTTTGAATGCATTGATTGAGATATTTTATTTTATTAATTTAGAAATTTATCTGGGGAGTTCATTAGAAAAAATATATAGGGATAAAAAAACAAACTGATACATATTTTTATGTGCATTGCTATAAATTAGATTTTTAAAATTAAAGTTGAGAGATTTGTTTTTAAATTGAGGTATCTGTATGTTTGAATGGAAACATTAGGCAGGAAGTTACTTGAAATTCCATTCTAAAAAATTCTGTTTTTCTGGTAAAAACTGCACTTTCATTCATCAATCACTTCCAGGGAATAATCATTGTTATTGATTGGATTATGAATTCCTTTCTTGCCAGAATTCTGTTTTCTAAAATGATTAAAAAAGATGGAATAGAAGAGCTAATTTTGATACACCAATCTTTTTTCTTCATCAACATGAAGCCTATACAAAACAGTTATGTATCTAATGTCTGCCTAATAAAAATAACTGATTATGTAAAGCAGATGTGCAAATTTGAATACTTATGCTTCCTGTTTTATAGTTTTACACCTAAAGAGTATGCTGGAAGTCTTGAACAGTGCATCATTTTTTTCTTTAAAAGAGCAGAGAAAGGAAGAAAAAGTATCATAACAGATTAAAACTTTTTTTCCTTTGAAGAGAACTTAACTCCAGATATCTCTTTATTTTTTGGCAAATCAAATATTTCAAATAGAAAAAAAAACATACACTCTGGGAAATATATATTTTTTTTAATTTTAATGGATTTTAAACCTTTTTAATACATGGCATTGATTTATTTTTTTATATAAATACAATTTATAAATTAATCGATATGTATATACACATACGAGGCACATGACATAATATATCATTATTTTAAACCTCCTAAAGAAATGTCATTAATGTAGTTTTTTTATTGTAAGTGCAATTAATAATTCAATCTTTATATACATATATGTATGTGTGTGTAAATGAAATATTATTTATTTATTTTGTATGGAAATATTTAACCTTTTAAAATTCAATGTACTTTAATTATTTGTTAATTTTTGGTAATATATAATGCATTTTAATATATATATATATATATATATATATATATATATATATTAAACATATATTATATATATATATATATATATATATCTGTGTAAGTCAAAGAATGGGGATAAAGATTTTCACATACATCTTAATGTTGTATTTTAATAGTACATTATATTGTATTCATTTGTGGTTATGGTTTTATTTATTGTAATAAATTAGTTACTAAGTTGAGTCAACATTTGTTGTTCAATTTATCCGATCATCTCACTCCACAGTGAATATAAATTCCACATTAGATTTTGTATAAATTTTTATACTGTAACCCACTCATCTTGAGGATTTAAGAATAATACTGAGCTTGAACCTGGAATATGCTCTAAGGAGCTGTATGTAGAGGTCTCTGTAAGGACCCTTTTAAAGTATTCGTTTTTTGAAGGGAGAAAGTGGTACATAGAATCCATGTGATTTGGGTTTTATAAAAATACTTTATTAATGGCATGTTTTGCTAATTCTTATAGGGATTGATACTAAAAAGGGATCAGAAAATGTAACTAATGATTATTAGTTTGATCTGCTTTTTAATAATATAGAGTTTTATTTTCCATGTATGCTTTTTTAATTTGCTTGAAATAATACCATAGGTGGATTGTGGATGTGTCATTAAGTTGACTTGTGTTCTCAACATATAAAGCCTGTAGTTAATTTAAATAAATAAATTAAATATGGATGTCACTGTATAGAAATTTATGGCATCTTTTGTAGAACTTGCATTTGTTGGGCAGAAATACAAAGTAAAATGTAGTAGAGGGAATGGTAGGTTTCCATTGCAGTAAATAATGGCATGCAACATAATAGGGTTCAAAACAATTTGTGAAGTAATATCCAATATAGTAAAATAATGGTGCACAATGTGATAAACCCTAAAACAATATATAGGGTCTGATATAGGGGGGGGGGAATTGATTAAGAAAATCACAATGAGTTGTTTAAATAAAAATAGAGTGTGATGGAGATATTTTATTAATATTATTTTTTTGTTTTGTTTCTTGTTTGTTTTGAGATATACATATACGTACTATATAAAATATAGATGCATAAATTAAAATAATAATAAGCAGTGAATTAATATATGTTAGAGTAGGAAGAGATTGACACTAATGGAATAAATAAAATAATGTGTAAAACAAGTAAAATATATAAATATTAGACAGGAAAAGTTGAAAAAAGGAATTGATTTTTTTTTATTATGTAAAAACAAAAACAGCAGAACATATATAGTGCACCCATGGCATGTAGTAATTGGCATAGTTAAGTGTGAGAGAGGAAGAGTTTGGTGTACTGTTTTCAATATATAGATATATAAAAAATAATAATTATATAATAAAGATTCAGATATCTCAGTAAAGATAAAAATTTAAGTAGAGTAGAGTATTTACTGATATTAGATCAAGTGACAATAATATATTTTACATATACTTTAAATAATATCAAGAGCTTGTTTCAGGAGAATGGAGCAAAAGCAGCTTATATTTGGAAATTATAATCACCCAAATATAAAAAAGTAAAAATAGAAAAGCTTGTACAGCCAATAATGCCTGAGCTGAAATATCAAGAATCAAATCAGATATGGTTGATATGAAAATGTTATATGTATAATATGCAACAAAATATGAATGATAAGCAAAATGATATGCAACAAAATATAAATAGTATGAAGAATGATATGCAATAAAATATAAATATGAAGTTCCAAAATATAAAAAATGCAAAACAGAAAAACAGAACCACATCCAACAAAGTATGAACAGTAGGTTCTAAAATATCAAGGACAGCAGAAGACTGAAAAACACTATAAAATATACATCAGAGTAGAACTAAAAGTCTGATTGTTGAAAACTAATAAAGCTTACATATTGAGTCTCTAATTGTGAGAAGCAATGAAGCTTGGATATAAAACTTTTAAATATCAGAATGAGGCAAAAGTTAAAGACACAACAAAGCATTAAGCTGAAAAATATGAATAAGACACTGCAGCAAATGATGATAAAATTCATAATATAGAATAATAATAATGTATAAAATTACAAATTATTACATTAATAAAAATAGAGCAAATAGAAGAATTCATAAAGTTGAAAATATATGAGATAGAATATGATAAGATAAAGATAATTCATAAACAATAGTTTTAGAAGTGATGGAGAAGGTGAGAATGAAAGCCAAAAATGTCATTATAGCAAGAGCAAAGAAAAAAGAATAAATAATCTTACATTAAAAAAACTAAACATTCAGTCCCATAAAGAATGTTAATAGTAACCATGCAACAGATAGAGAAAGTTTTTTTGTCTTAGATTAATAAAAAAATACCTGGAGAGAGGAAGGTCTGGTCTCTGAGTAGACAAGGAAGGCCAATATTCATAACTAACTCAGAATCTGTTAAGTGAGCTAACAGTTTAATAAAAAAAAGAATAATTTCTTTGAAAATTTAAGATAGAATATCATTGAAAATAATAAAATCAAAATATTGTGACTACATAAATATGGTAATATAGTTGACTCATAATTTAAGAAAAAATTTTTTTTATTTGTTTTGGAAGTTCAAATAATAGTCAATGTTACCTTTTAAAATGTCTATAAAGAATCTATATATGTAGGGTTAAGGAGAAAATGAATAATAGAATCAACAAATAGATCGACTTATTCATTTTAATAGAGTTGGGTCACTGTTGTGTTTAGTCTATTTTTTCATACCTTTTGTTGTTGGAAATGAATGAGGATTTGGAAATAAGTTAAAGATATGTGTGTAGCTAAGCTAATCTGTGTAGCTGGTTCATGTTTTACACTAATTTTGTTCATATTTAATTAATACCCACTTAATCTACAGTAAGTAAGGCTCAATGATTATATCCTCATCATACACTCATATAATAACTAAGAATGTTGACATGATGTTGGGGTTTGGTGGTTAAATCATTTACATTGAAAAAGTTCAATCAATCTTATGTCATTGAAATTGTCCCTGAACAAAGATTTGCATCTGTTATGAGGCTGTGAAGGCCTTTTAGGTGTTATTATGACAGTTATTTTGAGATTCCTAATTTAATAACACTTTTTATGCTGATTACTAAGCTTTTGTTTAGTCATATGGCTGGATTCAATGTGATCTAATGGTTGAATTTTCCAGAATTAAGTGAATTTTAATAATTCTAAATTTATACTCATAATACTGTCGATTTTCATTAAGATATCAATGATATCTACTTGAACGAATTTTATAGAATCATGAAAATCATTAAAACTGTAAACCTGCATATCATGACATCAAAGAAGGAAGGGATATTGTGATGGAATGATGATTGAACATCCTATAAATATTAATACATTAATGAATTAAATAAATAAAAATATTTAAATAGATAAACATATATTGACAGTGAAGATATATATATATATATATATACACACACAACATGTTTATTTAACTCATAAATATAATAAAATATACACAAAGCATTTTGCTTTACATGTACAAATATTTTATTTTTATGTTTTTTGTATTACAAAAAAAATTTGTATTATTCATTTTGTTTTATCTATCTAAAAAGTTAAAAAGTAAAAATTAAATTTTGCATTTTATTATGATGTAAAAGTAGAATTAATAAAAAGAAAGTAAAATTATCACACAAACTATTTTTTCTCTCTTATCAAAGTTGGAGATGTGAAAAAAATATATTTTTTGTGTG
Organism: Epiperipatus broadwayi; assembly: GCA_028023455.1. Lineage (NCBI taxonomy): Eukaryota > Metazoa > Onychophora > Udeonychophora > Euonychophora > Peripatidae > Epiperipatus > Epiperipatus broadwayi. The sequence continues at coordinate 475,099 of JAQFVV010006624.1, read as the reverse complement.
TGCATTGATTAGATATTTTATTTTATTTATTTATTAAAAGAATTATTTGGGGATTTAATTAGAAAAAAAGTAGTGATAAGAAAAAGCAAGCTGAGAACAATTTCTTTTCATATGTATTGCTATAAATTAGGTTTTTAAAACTAAAGTTGGGAGATTTGTTTTTGGATTGTTTTGTAGCAGAGACATAGAGCAAGTCTTGACTAAGGATCTGCATGCTTGAATGGAATCTTTAGATGGAAAGATAATTAAAGCACCATTCTGAAAAACTCTAGATTGCTAGTAAGAACTGCACAATCGTTTTTCATTACAGTGTACTGTCAATCACTTTAAGAAAATAGTATTTGTTATTGCTTGAATTATACATTCTTGTCTTCCCAGAATGCTAAGATGGAGTAAAAGTGCTCTTTTTCCTACACTGGTCTTTTTCTTTCATCAGTTATGTAAACCTGTACATAATAGTTTTGTATGCAAATATCTACCTATGAAAAAACTGATTATGTAAAGTAGATATATAAATTTGAATCCTTGTGGCTACTGTTTTATAATTTTACACTTGAAGAGAATGCTGAAGGCCTTGAATATTGTGTCAATTTTTTTGAAAGAAGAGACACAGAAAAAAAAGAATAAAATATAACAAATTAAAACATTTGTTTTCTTTGAAGAGAACTTAGCTCCTGATATTTCTTTGTTTTTTGACAAATCAATTATTTAAAATAGAAAAAAAAAAACATGCATGCTGGAAACTAACGTTAATTATTTTTTCATTTTAATATATTTTAATGCTATTTAATATAAGGCATTGATTAATTTATATATATATATAATTTATGAACTAATCAATATATATATACCTATTTATATATGTGTTTATGAGATAAAATATCATTTTTAAACCTCCCAAATATATGTCATTAATTTAATTTTTTTTATTGTAACTGCAATTGATAATTTAATCTTTACCTGCATACATGTATGTGTGCATAAATGAAGAATTAATCATTTTGTATGGAAATATTTCTCATTTTAAAATGTCATGTTCCTTACTTATATATCAATTTTTGGTAATATATGATTGCATATATGTGTATATAACTATATATGTCTCTGTGTAATCAAAGAATGGGGGATGGGGGGTAGAAGGTTTTCATTTATATCTTAATATTGTATTTCTCTAACATGTTCTTTGTGTTAAATTGAGATTATAAGTTGAATCAGCATTTGTTGTTCATTGTATGCGATCATCCCACTCCACATTATATATAAATTATACATTTCATTTTGTCTAATGTTTTTTAATCTATATACTATTCATCTTAAGAGTTTAAAAATATTACTGAGCTTGAATCTGCAATATACTGTAGGGAACTGTAAGTGGATGTTTCTAAAAGAACTCTTTTATAGTATTTCTTTTCTGAAAGAAAGAAAATGGTGCATAAAATTCATGTAATTCATATTTTATAAAAAATAATGGCAAATATTGCTGATTCATAGAGATAGTGATACCAAAAAGATAATCAGGAGATAATTAATAATTATTAACTTGATCCTCTTTTTAACAATATAGATTTTTATTTTCAAAATGTTGATCTTTAAATTGGCTTCAAATAATATCACCTTTGGACTATAGATGCATCATTAAGTTGATTAGTGTTCACTACATGTGAGACCTGTAGTAGTTAATTTAAATAACTAAATTAAATATGAATGTCACTGTATAGAAATCTATAGCATCCAGTATAGGTCTTGAATTAGTTGTGTAGGGCTACAAAGTAGAAAGGAGTAGAACAAGTGAATGGGGATAGGTTTCCAGTACAATATAATAATATATATTGTGATGGTAAATAAGAAAGCTTAAATTATAAGCTACTAATAAGCAATTATAAAAAAAGTGTATTATCAAACCACATGCTAGAAAACCCAAATATTGTAACAATAAATGGGGGGGGGGAGGTGGGATTGAGAGTAGCCAATAAATCTACTAAATGACTAGCTTACATATTAGAAAGTTATATGTTAAGCAAATATCATCTTAAAATGTGTTTGTATATTGTGTAATACTAATTTCCAAGGATGTCATGGTAAATACATATTCTAATTGACCTTCAAAATAAGTGTTTATTTAAATATCTCAGGGTTAAAAATATAAAATAAATATCTGTGTTAATGATTTACTTCTTTAGTACGTGACCAAATAAATTAATGATAAGTAATATAATTTTATATTTTAAAAATGCAAAGGTCAATATAATTAATAAATAAATTCGAGTTTTATTAACATCAATAAATTATAAAATAAATATAACAAAAATAATAATAATAAATATATTTTTATTGCTTTAAAAAATTAAGTTGTTATTTATGTAATATCTGTAGTTTCTTTGTACATAATAACTGTAGAATAAGTTAAATATTTTTGACCAAATAAGATAAGATTTATGTACTCTACATCTGAAATCCAATCAAAATAATAAACAAGGTTGTATACATGTGTTAAGTGTCAAATTGCTTAAGATAAAAATAAGTTTTAGATAAATCAGGAGTATATTTTTTCAAGTTTGGTAATGACAGTGGTAACAAGTTTTTGTGCTCTTTCATGCTTTATTTATTGTTTAACTCCAAAATCGTTTACATATTTCTTTGTCTACATATAAGCTAAGACGAATAAGCTTTAGTGTCTATATAAATATATTAGACCATAGATAAAGGTGATACCCCCTTTATTATTTAGGGAAGTTGCCTTGACTACATGTTGAGATTGTTAATAGCTTAAGCATTTATTGTTATCATTTACATTTATAAAACTATTAAGATCTTGAATAATTGCTTTTATTGCTTTAGTAAAGAGGTATACTTCTATTCTTAACTAAATCTTCTAAGTAAAAGATACACAACTTCTGTCAAACCTTAATATGTCATTGTAAATATAAACTCACTTCATCATTGAAAACAGCTACTCAGAAACAAAAATAATATATTACTAAAATATAAATTTAATTTGATACAACCTAGGTGAATTTAGTTTACCACTCATATACATGTTAATATCTTCATACACAAAATGATGTATTGTATGCAGTATGATTATGTATCATTAAATAAATTATACTTGTTCTTTTATAATTCAATTGTTACTAATTTCTTGTTTTCTGAGATAATATAACACTTGGTTGTTAATGAAGATACTCACAGAAAAAATAGTATTTAATATTCAGCTTTATTCCTGCCCAGCATGTTTTCAACATATTTACTATATCGTATTCATGGCATGACTGTTCTTTACACATACATAACCTGATGAAATGCTAGAAATATACTTTTCAAAAAATAATATAAATTTAAAGTGTACAAATTATTTTTTTTGAAAAAATAAATTACATCAAAAACATAATAATAATGTAAATAAAGTTTATATGCTGAATTTGAACTTTCTTACCTTCTGGTGATTCCTGAACTTAAACAAGCATCGTATAGAATGTAAAAAAAATCCATTAGGATTTATTCTAGTTATTTACTATAAAGCAGACAAATCTGGTAATAATCAATTAGTAGCTTTTTTGTGCTTTTTAGTAATTTTATTGCAGTTAATATTTTAAAATATTTTTCTCTTAAAATAATTATTAGATTTTTTTAAAAATAAATGTCTTGTAAATGTGTTGTTTTTATGCCACATTGAAAGGCAGCAGTAACTGAAAGACTAGTGGTATTTTAAACATATGTACACGTACCTTTGTTCTTGTTTTAGAATACACATTTTTAAATGTATGGTATGATTCGAACAAAAATACTACATAATATAATTTTTAAAATAATATAAAATAAATCACATTGAATAAATATGTTTATATTTACTTAAAGTTAATAATGCATTTTCCCTCTATTATTTAATACACTCCTGCATATTCACATCCTATTGCTGTTATTTCAAAAATGACTTTATTGATATAATAATGACTTTTCTTATATTATTTGAATTACTCTTGTAAAAATATTTTTAAGTATTTATAGGAGAAATGACATACACATTTCAATAAAAGAAAATTACTAGTATTTATAAATAATTTTGCCTGTGAGAAATAAAATTGTTACTATAAATTTTTAAAATGTGAATACGATCATAATATTGCGGTATAAATAGATTTAATATTTAATTGCTTAAAAATATGGATTTTGCTTATAAAATAGCTTCATAGCAAGATAACAAAATGTTTTAAACCATGTACATTTTTTAACCCTATACAAGAATCTATCTATCACAATATATATATATTGTAACGTTTTTCGTTTTGCTAGGCCTCTACACGCTAATATAAACTCCGCGTGAGTTGATCAAGCTATGTCAAAAAAGAAGAAAGTTATATTTCTATTCTAAAAACATAGCTATATTTCCTGATCAACTCAGCCTATTAATTGTTGAGAATTATGCTATTGATGAGATCAGCTTTTAATTTATTTGATAGGTGCCAGGTCTTTTTATTCTAAAGAGACCGCTGATATCTGTCGCCAGCATGTCTTGCAAATAAAAAAAAATAAAATATTTTTAAAATTATTGGTCTTAGATTTTAAGAATCGGTAATTTTACGGTAAACTAGAATTATCTTTTTTTTGGGATTATTATTGCTGGGCTTATTCAAACATATTGGCAAGGTAAATTACTTTTAAATCTTATTAAACTAATAATAACTTTAATACTAAAAAGAATAATAACCATTATTAATAACGCACAATGAAAAGATTGATAAAAGTATAATCTCTTTTATTCTAACAAACTAAAATATTTATAAGTTAAATTACAAATTAACTAAACTGGAAAGTACACACATGCTAATCCAGATAATGAATCGATTAACAAAAACAGTTAGATTAAATAATGAACGCAATTTAATAATGTTCCAAGATCTTGTATAAAATTCTTTATAAGAAAGTCCCTTGAATGTGAAAGTAAAGTCTATATCAGGATGGTAGTCTAAGCTTAGATAAATAATTGTTTGCAAACTTTTAAGTCACTATCCGGAAAAAATACTCTTAACTTACCGGTAAGTTCATGTAGGTTTATGGAGTCCCAGATCATGAAAATTTCCATTGGTCTCTCCTGCCGGCACCTTCCATTATTGTTCCGTTCTATAGCTGGAGAAAAGGCACAGTTGTAGTGACCCTTTTATTGCAAAAAGTAGTCTTCACAAGTCCCGTTTCCATGCTTGCATGACAGCTTGGTAGAGCAAGGGGCATATCTGTGTAGAAGTATATTTCTTGCCACAGGTTATCCTCGCGGAAACCTCCAACTTTCAGAGACGTACTTAGAAGTTAAAGAGAAGACCCAGATTGAAGTTGTCATCTCCTTTTTATATCGTGCTCCATTTTTGGAACTTCTGCGCACTCTTTTGTCTTTTTATCAGCGTATAAGATAATAATCTTATACACTCTCTCTTAAATTTAAGTTACAAAGTTCTCTTTTTTTTAGCATTATTCTTCCATCTTTAATTAGCTAAAATATTTTTCTTTTAGCTTATACTTTTGGAATTCTTTTAATTTATCTGGATTAGTAATCTGTATGTCATTTATTCTTCTTTTAGCTTATACTTTTGGAATTCTTTTAATTTATCTGGATTAGTAATCTGTATGTCATTTATTCTTTCCAATTAGATAAAAAAAAATAAGAATGACAATTTTAACCTTCATTGCACGTTTTAACAAAAATTATACTAATCAAAAAAAAATCTAAATTTACTTTTTTAGCTTTTACCAAATGCCAATATATTTGTAACGTATATAAATAAACGTTACAATATATATATATATATGTTAAAACGAAGATTTCATTTCAACAAAAATTTTATTAACAATAAATAGTGATTACATACTAATAAAGGATAGATAAATGAATAAATTGTACAATAATATGATTGTATAATGTTCTATTTGTTATCTGGCTAGATTTTGTTATGAGAGTACAATTGTTATACTCTTATGTGGTTAGGTATAGTGATGAGATTCTAATAACTTGATTAATGGAATAAGCATTTTTTATATAAACATAAATATTTTCTTTTAGAATTTCCTATTCTATAATGCTGGATAGGTGGGAGTTGATAATCAGGAAAAGGAAAGTGCAGTTAAAGACCAGGTGTCATCAAAGACTTTACTGGAGGCCAGGAGCTGGTCACGTTTCTTGATTTTTTTTGAGCGTTTGATAAAACAATGGTATGATTTGTGGCGGGGGTAATTCCATGAGAGTTTTGCATCTCACTATCCATATGGAATAAAGGACAAAGGTAGAAAGCCTTATTATTGAAAAAAACTCATTATGAATGGCATTTTCAAGTGAGAAAATCATATTAGGTCTTATGTTGGAATTGATTATAATTATATCTTTCAGTGTTTTAAGTCTTGGGCACCGGTGTATAATATGGTCTATGGTTTCATCTTCACGAGCACACAGACCACATATAGGGTCAATGCTGGTAAAACCTCTTCGGTGATAAAGGAACCAATTCGTGGGAAGCGCATTAAGATTTATTTTAATGATGAAGTCAAGGAATTTGGGTTCCAGACTCCATCTTTTAAAGTGTGAAATGAGTCTTTGGTTGGTTACTTTTAGGCTGGTTTTTATGGGTTGTTGATTATAGTTGATTATATTGTATGCTTCCCATAAGGTGATTTTTTTGTTAAGGTTAAAGGGCATTATTGGGTTATAAAGTTGTGGGTGGTCTATTAGGGAGGCTATCCATGAACTGGCAGAGGGCGGAGGACGATCTGCCAGTGTAATTTTTTTAATAATGTTGGAGTATCCACAGGAGAGGATCAGATTATGTAGAGTGTTGTGGGTTTTCTGTAAAATTATTGCTTGTATTGAGTGGAATGACAGTCCATTGAACCTGCATGGTCATTGGATGCCTCGCAAGCTAATAGCAACTGTCCTTCCTCTCCAAAGAAGTTTGGTACATAATCGGTTGATTTTATTTTAAAACTGTTTAGACATTTTTACGAATGGAAGGTAATATGAGATTTTTGGCATTATGATCATGTTGAGGAGGCCAACCTTTCCATATAATGAATGGTATACTCTAGAGAGTGACATGGTGATGGCTTCAGTTGAATGGAGGATTGCATCTTGAATCTCTCTTGCCATTGCAGTTGGTGTTTTGAAGATTGGGAAACCTAGGTATCTTTGGGGTTTTGCAGAAAAGGGAGAGTTAATTTGTTTACCAGACATAATCTTCCAGATGGAAGATTTGTTAAAGTTTATTTGTAGGCCAAGTTTCGCTGTATTTCTGTTTAAGATGTTCATGAGATGGGGAAGGTATTTAATGGTGGGAAGAACAACCATGATGTCATCTATATATGCAAATACGAGAGGGAAGGAAAATTCCAGGGAGGTTTTTTTTCTATATCCATCAGAAGAGGGTTGATGTATGCTGTGAAGAAAAGGGCACTGAGTGGAGATCCTTGAGGGATCGACTTGTATGGCTTGAAGCCTGGTGTGATCTTGCCATGAAGAGAGAGAAAAATCTCTCTGTTGTTGAGCAGATTGCTGATCATCTGAACAATCCCAGCTGGAATGTCGCATTCCGACAGAATATCCAGGATATTTATCTGGACTGAATCAAATGCTGCCGCAACATCCAGCTGGACAGCAATAGGTTTTGATTTACGATGTCCTCTGATGTAATTGAATAGTGCAGTTACATTGGACATAGCATGTGAGGTTGATGATCCCTTTATTCCGTATTGGTTTGATGAGATATGGCTAAGGATTTGAGTTTGGATTTGATATTTAATGACTGACTCAATTATCTTGATAAGCAATGGGGTCATGGAAATTGGCCGGATATTGTTAATGTTGTTTAGTGGTTTTGCTTTTTTAATAAAAGGCACGAGTGCCACTGGGTAAAGATCTGTTATGTTTCTGTTGCCAGAGGCTAGGTAATCAATCATTTTTTTAATAATTGGCACAGTGAATTGACTGAGATGTTTGAGAAGGAAATTTGGGATGCCATGAAGGCCAGGATGAACGCCGTCAGGGAGAGATGTTATCTTTTTGATTTGGATTTCTGTGATGTCATGTTCTCCGGGGTCACCAACATCCAACCAGCTGTTTATAGGAGGAGCTCCATCTTTTTGCATTAATTGGCAGAATTGTTTGCTGATGTGCTGCATCATTGGAAAGCCAATGAGATTGGTTCCATTAGAATTAATGGATAAGGGAGTGATTTGTTTTCTATTGTACCCCAGTGCCCCATCTAAGGTAGTCTCTCGTCCAGCAGTGTTGTTGTGCTAAGAAATATTTGGCTCTTCTGATGGATATATATTCTGCAAGGGACTTTTGCTTGATTTTGTAGAGATTTTTAAGGAAGATGATTTTTTCTGTATTTGTGAAATTTTGCTGTAAAGCTTGAAGTTGTATATTAATGTCTGTTAGATCATTTAGAAGGCCATTAGGTCCTTTGATTTTCCTGGCGTGGTGATTTAATATGGATTGTAGTATTCCGATGAAGGAAAACCAGCCCTCCTCAGCATGAAGGGAAAGGATGTTTATTTTCTGGAAAAGGATGTATGCCTCAGATACTATTGCTTCGGTCATATTTGATTGGGTGATCATGTGCATGGTTTTACTAGGTCCATCAATAGGTGCAGGGATTGAAATAGGTGTAAGTTGTAAGATTAGAGCCATATGATCAGAGAAAGCAACAGGGGCCAAGGCTGCATCAAGGTTGAAATGGAGGTCTGGGGTGTAGTAAACCAAATCAATCAGGGACTTTTTAGTTTTAGTATAGAAAGAGTAGGCTTCAGAAGGGAAGAAGCCCTCTCCACACATTAATCTGCGATTTATTAGATGCAAAAATCTCTTGTTGAAGTCATTGTATGTGGTGTTAAAGTCTCCCAGAAGAATAGTAGGGGAGGCTCTGTTAGCGTTAATGGCATTTAGGATGTGGATTATTTTTAGATATTGAGAGGTGTCTTTGACTGTATATATATAAGCTATGATGATCGGATAACCCCAATAGTCTATTTCTATGATAATAATATTGGCATCTAGGAATAGAATGCTAAAACTGTTTGGTGGTGTTGACTTGCTGAGCAGAATACCAACTCCACCTGAAGCAGAATGGCCTATGGAAAATCTAGTAAATCCGAGAGTTGAGAGAAGAGATAGTATTTTATGATCGGTCTTATGGTGATATTTAGTTTCACCCATAAGAAGTATATGAGGGGAGCAGAGCGAGAGCCAGTTTTTAATAGCTAGAACTCTATCAATTGAGTTGATGCCGTGAATGTTAATGCCAGCAATTTTGCAGAACATGATAGATTAATCCAAACCATCCTCAGCAAAGTGTACCAAGTCAATGTGGGACATCTCCATGTTAATGAGGTCTGATGTTGTTTGGCAATCGGAGTCTTGTGATTGAATTTGTGGTTGGATTGGTGATATAGTTGTTGGTTGAGGAAATGCATCCATGAAGTCTTCGGTGTCTGATGAAGTAGTGTAATCTGTCTGAGATTCGTCATAAGGATCAATGGTATCAATGGTTGTAGGATCCATGGTTTTCCTCTTTTTTTCTATGGATTTGCGAGGCTTTGTGCTTGATATATCTGAAATTTGTTTGTTAGAGGGTGGAGGTGAGTAATGTATCAGATGGGCTCTATCATCATCAGAGCTTGATTTATCTGAATGAATTGATTTTCTTTTAATTTTCTTATTTGTATTTTGGGTATTTGTTGTGTCGGTTTTTTGAGGGTTTTTAAGTTTAATAGTGTTTTTTTCATTTTCCTGTTCTTTTGATAAAAGTGTTTTTTTATTGTTATAGGAATTTGTTTTAAATTTTAGACCTGAGTCATTTTCGGTTTGCTGTAACTGTTGGGAAACATTAACTATGCTGACTTTCGAGTTGTGTGTTTGACAAGTCTTTTCATATGGATGGTTAATTATTGCAGGAGTTGAAGAATTGAAGACAGTTTGTGGATCACTTTGTTTAGGTTTACTGGACTTAACTGACCCACATGAAGAAGTATCAGTGGTTTTAGACTGGGTGGGAGTTGTTATGGATGGATTGTTTTGAAATTTTTTGAGTGTATTTTCTTCATCACTTGTATTTTCCTTGCTCTTGTCAGGTGGTTTGGTCATATTGCCTTCTTTTGTATCAAGAGTTTGGCCTAGTATTGTTTCTCGGGGATTAGTATAATATATATCATATGTAAAATCTTTAGTCTTATTGGTTTGAGTGATTGGTTTAGGCGCAGTATATGTAATTGCTTGGATCTCTGATTCACTACTATTAGTGTAGAGGTTGTCGTTTGTTCTTTCTTGTATATTTTCATTTTGAAAGATAGGTTTGGATGTGAAAGGGTTTGTTGGAGGATTTATTTGACTCAGGTTGTCTGGGTTTGTGAGGTTGCTGATTGAATTAGGTCCATGTGGTGATTGTCTATTTAAGGATGTGAAAGCCATGTTAGTAGGTCTACCAGGACATCTGTGAACTTTATTCTTTTTAATACCACAGTGTGTACATATTCTTGCTGCACAATCTTTAATGAGGTGTGTTCTTTGAAGGCAGAAGAAACATTGTGGATGTACTCCCCTGAAAGTCAAAACCATAGGAGAGCCTCTTGCAGTAATAATAGTGGGTATGTCAGTGGGTATAATGTTTTTCTTCAATGCAAGTGTGAAGATAACTGTATTGGACAGGATTTGATCTTCACAGTGAGGGTTTAATAGGTGTTTAAATTTGCTAACTGAACCATAATTAATAAGGATGTCTTGTAGTTCTTGTTCTTTCAAGTGGGCAAGGCAGTTTTGGATTCTGCTGGATAGTGTAACAGGATGGTTCATATCTATGGAGCATAGTATAAAATTTCCTAAAGATCTGTATTTATTTTTAAAGTTCATACGGTCCGCCCACGTTTTAAACTCAACGATAACATAGCGGTTATTCGGATGATTAAGAATCATATGAATGCCTCTGCCTAATTGTTTTTGATTGATTAGACTGTATAGCTGTTCTAGAGGGAACTTATATAGAGCACATTGTTGATTTGTTATAGCTAAGATTAACGATTTATCACTGTAGTAGTTAGCAAACGATTTATATAGGCTATTGGGAATCGTTTTGTTGAACTCATTATTTATTTTTAGGAACATGTCGTCATTAAGTTCGTTTATATTAAATGAGACATTTTCCAAAGTGTTTGATTCTTGTTCTATGTCTAGTTCTGAGATATTCAAATATAGTTCATTGAAATTATCAGCCTTAATATTTTTGGAGATGCTCTCACAATTTTTAGACCTTACGATATTTGCATACGTAGAGGAATTTTTCAATATTGGTATTGAAGAAATTGGATTAGATTGTAAGGTGGCTGAAGTAGCAATGGATTGTTCTGCGCTATAATCTTTGTTTGTTCTGAAATGTGATTTATCGGTTTTACAATTTATTTCTTCTTTTTGATTTTTAAATTTACTGTTGACAAACTGTAATGTGACAGCACTGGTTTTGTCGACCTCTGGTGGAAAAGTTTTTACTTTAAAAAAGTATTGAAGAAATTGGATTAGATTGTAAGGTGGCTGAAGTAGCAATGGATTGTTCTGCGCTATAATCTTTGTTTGTTCTGAAATGTGATTTATCGGTTTTAAAATTTATTTCTTCTTTTTGATTTTTAAATTTACTGTTGACAAACTGTAATGTGACAGCACTGGTTTTGTCGACCTCTGGTGGAAAAGTTTTTACTTTAAAAAATTCACCGAAATCATCTTGTTGGTAATTTTGTCTATTATTATCAGATATGGTTTCCAGGGTATTATTGGGCAAAGTAAATTGCTCATTAGAGTCTTCTGAGGGTGCGTAAAGTCTTCGGAGAGGTGATGATTGGTTTTTGCTTGAATTTTTAAGAATTTCAATAGTTTCGCTTGATGAGATATTAATGCTATTACTTATATTAGGGGTAAGTTGAATATTTTCTAAACTTTTGTTGATATTTGTGATGCTGTTTTCTTTTGGAATATTGGTTTGTGGGTTTTTATTTGTTGTAGAAGTTATTTTGGATGAATTTAGATTAGATCTAAGACTATAAAATTTACGACCGATGACTGCATTGCTAGATTGAATGCTGAGATCGGGGCTAACCTTAATTTGCGAGTTATCGATTATATTATCACTTTCCATAATATATAATGATTAAAACCAACTTACCTTGAATAAGAAACGTAAAGGTAAGGGGACAATCGTCCCTATCTTCCTGAAATTGAATCGCTAAGGGACGCTTTTTGTAAGACCAGTTGCAAAGATGGCTGCCAAGGGTTAAATATATAAAATACATATTTTGCGGGTTCATCCATGTTAAAAACTTTTAATATTAATATACTGATGTTTCGACTTGGTCACACAAGCCATCCACAGAGTTATAAAAGATAGAAAGACGGGTTGTAGAGGCGCTACAATCACTGATTTGAATAAAATGTTAAAATTCCACCAATAGCAAAAAATGTTAAATTTAGGAATGTTTTTTAAAAAAATCTTTCCAAATAGGAGGAAGTTTGCATGTATCATTCCCAAATTTAACATTTTTTGCTATTGGTGGAATTTTAACATTTTATTCAAATCAGTGATTGTAGCGCCTCTACAACCGTCTTTCTACCTTTTATAACTCTGTGGATGGCTTGTGTGACCAAGTTGAAACGTCAGTATATTAATATTAAAAGTTTTTAACACGGATGAACTCGCAAAATATGTATTATATATATATATTGTACCTATAAATTTATTTTGTTAATGATAATATAATAGTTCAAATTGCAAAATACATTTATATTTATGTCAACATGAATTTTTAAATCATTATTTTCAACCATTATTAATTAATTGCAAGATTTAATTCAGTTTTTCCCATTTCTAGTTTTTCTTCTCCATATCACCCCAGCTCATCTTCTTATTTCATCAATCCAACTTGGGGTTTTTTTTTTTCAAGGTTCTTTACAATTTTTTGGAATTCAACATACGATTTTGACTGTCCATCTAGTTATATTTTTAGCAATGTGTCCAGTTCAGCTCCACTTCAGTCTTTTAATTTTTTTCAATAATACTAATAACATCTGCTTCATTTCTCACACATGCATTTCATTTTCTATTCTTTCTTCTTACTTTTAACAAACATCCTTCTATCTAACTGGGTCTAGTGAAGTCTCTGTATTGCTCTTCTGCTGAATGTCCATTACTAGCTCCATAAGTAAGAACTGGTAAAATACATTTATTAAAATCTTTTTTTAAAACATATACACATATTTCATTCGAATATTTAATTATTTTTACCAAAATCAGCTCCATTAAAGCTTAATTCTGTTTTGATGTATATTAATTATCTGATCAAGGTATTTATTACTACTAACTTCTTCTAATTCTTCACTATCAATTTTTCTATTCTTTTGAAAAAATTGACTGAACATTATTTTAATCTTTCTAGGATTAATCTTAGTTCTACTCTCTTATTTTATTTGATAACTCTTGCATTCTTGCCTGAAACTCTGAAGAATTATTTGCAAAAACAGTTATATAATCTGCAAAATGTAGACAACTTAAATAATTTTCATTTACTTGTATTCCTTTACCTTCCCATTTTAATCCACAAAATACTTCTTGTGAAACTGCTGTAAAAAGTTTTTGGAGATATGGAGTCACCCTGTTGTATACACATCTCCATGTTAATCATTATAGTATCATTATGTTATCTAACCATTGTTGCTGCATTTTGGAAAATATTTTTCAGAATATGATATTGTTACATTTTCATTTATCATTGTCAAATTTCCTCCACTCACAACTTTGACGCCATCCATTTCAGATAAATACAATAATGATTATTATTAATCATTTTCGAAACTAGAGATTATTTCTAGCATAGATATAAACTTTAAACCTCAATTAAAGATTAATATATCTGATTTTTTATTTATTTTACACACACGGAGTTATTAACCAAAAGAATGGGGAAGTATGGAGGTGTTTATTATATCTATAAGATACTACACATGGGAAAGAGAAGGGTTAATAACTCCCTGTGTGTAAAATAAATAAAAAATCAGATATATTAATCTTTAACTGAGGTTTAAAGTTTATATCTCTGCTAGAGATAATCTCTAGTTTCGAAAATGATTAGTAATAATCATTATTGTAGTTATCTGAAATGGATGGCGTCAAAGTTGTGAGTGGAGGAAGTTTGACAATGGTAAATGAAAACGTAACAATTTACTCTAGTAAATACTTTTCATATAATAAAGATATATGAGAGATAGTGACCGGGACCAATTGATGAGTGCTGGTTTAGCACAAAATGAATCTTTGGGGTCACTTGTCTTTTATTATATCTTTATTTAAGCGAATTTAAAAAGAATGGGGAAGTATGGAGGTGTTTATTATATCTATAATATTATAATACTCTGCGTCTATATCTTGATGATCCAATGCTTTAAACAAGTGTTTTATATAATCTACAAATCCAAGGCATAATGACAACTCATATTCATTAATCCTTTTTATAACTTTTCTCATTACTTGGATGTGATTTTCTATGCTAAAATCATTTTAAAATCCAGTTTATTCTTTTTTTTTTCATATGTTATAGCATCGGCCGGGATGCGAACCCACACCCGTCTGCAACCAACTACTTGCTTGCAAGGCGGGTGCGATGACCTCTCGGCTAACAACGCTTGGCATAAATCCAGTTTATTCTTTTTGGTCGATTAAAATCCAAAGTTTGTAGACAAGTTGTGATTATGTTGGTAATAATTTTTATAGAACTAATAAACATTTCCAACATCTTCTTTCTCGCCCCACCCCGCTTTTTTAAATAATATTATTATTATTAGCATAGCATTCATCCAATCATACTTTCCGAAAAAATTTATTGTTCTAAATAAAATAATAAATCAAAATAACGTTTTGTAATTTTATCTGAATAAGAAGTTTTTGAATTAGTCGTAATTAAATTAGTAAAAGTCTATTTATTATTTATTTTATTAAAAAATTTGCTGCTTGAAATATTATATAAATATATGTGTGTAGAAATATAATATTTAAATACATGTATAGTATTTATACTTTAAGCTAGATGTAATTAAAGAGGATTTGAGCCCACACCTTTATGCTCCCTTTAATCAACCACTCCATCTTATACAACTGATACACATGACCACATACATGCAAAAAAGATAAATGATCTCCAATATCCGTATTTCATGGTAAACTAGCACTCATCAGTTGGTCTGGATAATCATCTCCCACATATATATATAATCAGTGTTTGGTTTATATTAGTATAGCAAATCTTCAAACTTTAATGAACAGGCTTCAATCTTCTCCACTCTCCGTCTCTTAAAAACCATCCATGTGATTGAAAATCTGATGATGGCACGTTCAACGATATAATTTGCCAAATTTTATGTGTTATACTCATGTTGACTGTCAGTCAATCTGACCCCTCATATGTAGAACCTTAGGCCCATTTAAATATACAGAAGAGGGATGGGCAGAATACAGGCTGAATATGTAATATACAAAATACGTATATTGGAAATCATTTATCTTTTTCGCATGAATAGGGTCATATATATCGGTTGTATAAAATAGAGTTAATGACGGAAAGAGCTTGAAAGTCTGGGTATAGAAATATATATATATACATTTTAACTTCAATTTTAAATTAAAGAATAATTTTAAAAACTTTATCTCATAAACTTGATTCCGTCTGACATTTTATAATTTGTATATATTTGCACAGTTAAACTGTGTAAATATATGTAAAAGATAGTCAGTTTCTTTTTGCAGATTATGTTTTTATTAGCAATGGGGAACTTATTTTGACAATGTTTTCTTACTTTCACGTAGAGAAAGATTTAAGAGAAAAAAAATAAAAAAAGACATCTTTTATAAATACGAAGATTAAATGTGTGAATATATGCAAATTATGAATGTTGATCAAGATCACATTAAATGATAACATCTTAAAATTTATAAGTTGATTTAAATTTTAACATCAATAGTCGCTATTGATTAATTCAAGCTATAGCTAGATTTTATATTGCCAAACTGACTGCAGAAAGCAATTTGTTGTTAACTAAAAAGAGAAATCCTTAGATTCCTCTTAGATGCCATAAAAAAAACAAGCAGGTCAAATTTTTAATGATCTTGTTGTTGAAGTTGTGATTACTGTATGATTATTCATATAGGACACAAACATGGATCGGCTGCTCACCAACACACATCAGCCAATATCATGAGTTTGTCGGTTTTATCTCCCAAGTCATAGATCAAGAAACACTAGATATTATTCTCAACTGCCTGATTGTGCATAATTAAAGTATCAGTCGAGTTTTCTTGAAAACAGGAAAAATGTGTGTATCAATGTTCTTTTTAAACTGAATATTTAATCACGAAGGACAATATTAAATTTTGGCTCTTATTCTCAGGAGGCTGTAAAGTTACCAATCAAGAAGAAGTTAAAAATTAAAGGGTGTAGTCTAAAAATCTTTCACCTGGAAATTTGCCTGCCATTTAGTGCTGCCTTATTTATGTATTTATAACTGCAAAAAAAGGGCAGTTCACTAGAGGGTGCCAAAGACTTCAGTTGACTTGGTTTCTGGCTCCCAGTTTTAGTTCATTTTTTTTTACTTTAAGAAATTATTTTTTTCTAAAACTATTCCTATTCAAAAGAGGAGTTTTTAGCTCTCTTTTCATATACAAGTTATGTCAACACGTTATCACAAATAAGAAAAGTTTCAATTTTATAAAAACGCTGTGCAAATTATATGGCAGCCATTGAAATTTCAAAAGTTTTCTACAGTAATTTTACCATTGAATGAAAATTCTTCATTTCACCCAGAATAGCTGAGTGAGTGAGGGAGTCTAAATCCTAGTTCTTTTGAGGGTAGGAGCTGGGATGAGTGCACTATGGAGACTGTTTCTGATGTTGACTCTTCTCATTCACAAGAAAAGAAAAAATAACATTATTTATAGTGGTTTTTTAGTGTTATTCTTATAAATGATTTTATTCATGGATTGTTGCAATGTAAGCTACAACTTGGCCTAATGATTATAGTTGTGGGTAAGTCACCTTATTTCTATTATTTTCAATGTTGTTATTGATGAGCATGGCCTTTTGCTGTTCATGTGGCTTCTCATGATGGATTACAATGGATTTCAGCAGAAAATTTTCAGAACTTGTTTTTTTTCCTTGTTCTCCATAATTCTACCAAAGTATTCTAAGTTACTCCCCTGTAAAAATATTCGAAGCCATTTTGGAGAACTGAAAAGAAGATTAGATTTATCCCATATTTTATGTTATATCAAGTGTTTTCCTATTCATCAACTTATCTACTGCAAATTGGATTTCTCAATATTGTATTTTTAAAATGCTATTCATATTTGAACTCTAGACTTTACGAATATTTCTTAATTGTAACATAGATTTACTTTTAATAGTTAATCATCTCATATACTAATGCTTTAGGTCATCACATGTTGGTCAATTTTGGAAATGCTATGGACAAAAAATACAATACACCTGGGTCTCATTTTATGCGATAGATAGGTTCCTCAGAAAACATGTGCCAACGAAATCACGCAAAAATAGACGTAACTTACATTAAAAAAGGGGGGAAACGGTCTGTGATTTTTCAAAATTTGCATAAAAGCAAAGCACCAATGTAAAATTACTTTTAAATTGGCGCAAAAAAAATAAGGAAATAAAATATGACTAATAAAAAATTTCAAGTTAAAAAAAAATTGATACAAGACAAACTTTTTTTAACTATAATATTTAATTTTATTCAAAATAATATATTTTTATGCATAATTTACAGTACAGTAATTTACATTTTTTATACACATTTTAATTATTATCGCTATTTGCCAAAAAAACACGTTCGTTTGCAAACTGGTAAAAAATAAAATTCTTCACAAGAGGAAATACAACTAGCGCCATTTCACACTCATGTTGTGTCAATGGTTTTCTGGTGACAATGTAATTAGTAATTAATCTTTGAGATGATGATTTTATTAATTGTTTATGAAACTAATAGCTAAAAATTAAATTCTTATTTTTGTCTTTAATTTTTTAATTTTCAATTCCATTTAAAAATCAAATTTCACATTACATTAATTTCAAGTCACCGTAAGTAATTTTTAAATTGTTAATTACAATTAAAAATCAGATTTTAATTTTTAATTGTCAAATTTAATTGTGCCCACTGCTATTACTCACCTTTTAAAAATAAACTTGTGGACACTAAATGATAAGTAATTGATTATGTTCTTTTTTAAAAAGCAAAAACAGAATGTGATTTAAAATACAAAATTAACACACACAATGTTTGAACAAATTTACATTATAATCTTGTAAAATTTAATGTGTGTATACATAAAATGTGGAAATCATGATTTTAATTTCATTATTGCATAAAATCTTACTATTATAAAGCACCAAAAATATTGAAATTACTAAGATGAAAGTCGAATTCCAATAATGTAACTATTACTTTCAATATAACATAAGTGCACAAAATTTATTATTTAAAGTAATAGCGCATTATGGGAGTTCGACTTCTGGTGAAACATGAATCATGTAACTTCAAAATCGTGTTAAATAAGTCTGTGTAAAAAGAGACACAGGTGTATATCATTTTAAATCTTCATATTATAGTATTAAATCAATGTTTACCTTGTAAAACATTTTATATTCAATAAAGATTAATTCTTTTTTTTTTAAAAATCACTTGGAAGTTAACAAGATGAACTGTCTAATATTAAATAGATGTTGGCAGACTTTGTGAAGATAGACAAAAGGGTGAAGAAAGTAAAAAAGGATGCATGTTTTTTTTATTACAAAAGTACAAATATTGAAAATAAAAGTGGAGTAGGGGTCTTTATAAATTAAGAGTAAAAAAAATAGTGGAGACTAATTTAAATGTATGCTCCAGAAAGTTCTAATTATAATGAATGCTAAAATTGATACATGCTTAAAAAATGAAAGTCCGGATAAATTTGGTTATGGTGATAAAAATAAAAGAGAACCCAGACTTGTGGAGTTATCATGACCTGAACACTGTGTATTCATTCTTTGATAAAAATATTAAATAGATATGAACATAGAAGCATTCATATTGAAAGTAAGATAGAATTGAATTATACTTTTATTAACAGAAAATCTATATTTTAAGATTGTAATATTCTTAACAAATTCTCCACAAGAAATCATTTTCCATTACTCATATGTCTAGAAAAAAACTATTAAGAAAGATAGTATTAACAGATGATATTCCTAATATTAAGAAACATTCCAATGAATTTAAATTAGAAGTCGTAAATCATTTTAAAATTTTAACAGATCTTTGAAGATGGTTCATGGGTTTACAATTTTTCTTAGACAGTTATATGCCTCATAGATAAAATGTTGAAACACCTAATATTAGTCTTTAAATGAGTATTGAGATATCTATAATTAGAGTGTAATACAAATTTTAAAATGACACAACTCTCACTGCTCAGAAATTGACACGCCTAGTCTATACTGACTTGTTTTCTTGTCCCTCTATGGGAGGTTTTAGAAAGATATTTACTTTGCAATGAGCTATTTATTAATGCATGGTGAGTCAGTTGAATATTTTCAGTATTTTTTGAAAATGTTGATAATTCTGCTATCACTTTCAGCTTTTCTTGGCTACTTTGTCATTTATCTATAATGGATTTTTCCAGATTCAATTTATTTACTATTAGAAATAGGAGAAACAAATATTTTCTTTAAAAAAATTCTGAAGTTGTCAGTATCATACAGATATATAAATTTCAAAAGAGCTGACAATATCACTGATTTGTTGTACCAAAGGACAAAGAAATTACTGATTGGTAAATTCTTTGTTCTCAGGCTTTTAAAGCAAGATTTTTTTGTTACACCTGAAAGGAAAATTATTATTTTCAGTAATTTATTTACATATTTATGCTTCTCTGTGAGACATATTTGTAAAATATTTATTTGAAAGTAAAAATATATAGTGATACAATTATATTTTATTGAAGCACATTTGTTTTTAAGAAGGTAGTAAATGAAATAAAATCACATCTATAACAAATGGAACTTGAGATTGATTCACTCAAAAAGAAATGCTTTAATAAAGCTGGTGCAGATACAAATTTCAAAACAGATTTTTGTTGCTTTTTAATATCTAGACCAAAATTTCCTTCAATTTTAAATATGAAATTGAAATAAAAAATAATTTGTTTAATATTTTTTGCATGTTAAGTCAACCATCTTTGAAATATTTTAATATCAACTTTTAGAAGGTTTTTCATTTGTAAATTTATATTTGTAATAAATAATTTAAGCATTAACAAAATTTAATGTAAAATAAAAGTTTAATTATAAAAGTAAAATGTTGCAAATATTGTTGAAACTATAGTTGAAGAATAAATACTTTTGTAGTGTAATTTTCACTACACAATTCTCACACAAGATAGAGACTGGTTTTTAATCCATTTCTAGCATCTTTTTAGGGGTGCAATCATAAGTATATGACCAAAGACATGTAAAAAAGATGTATGCTTGTACTCTTTCACAAAGTGTTAAAAATTAATAGAATCCAGTCCCTAGCTTGTGTGAGAGTGATGTAATGAAAATTAAACTACAGAAATATTATTCATTAAGTGGAAAATTTCTATGTCTAATGAATGACTAATAAAAATTATTAATACAGTTGAAAAAGAGTGGGAAGAATTAGTTAACCAAAGATTTAAAAAGTCTGTTTTTAATTACTATATAATTTATAATTTTTTATTGCCAATTAAGCAAAATATAAGAAAAATAGTAAATAATTACCTGCAAATGAATTGCACTTCTATTTTGTAATAAAAATTGGTTTAATACTTTCACCAATCCCTTTTTTATGTTTCCTATTTTAATTTTTAAAAAACTCTCTTTGTGAAATACATTTTTAAAATTGTTTAAAAAAAAATTTGGGTTATATACAGGGTACTAATTGTTTTTTAAAATATAATAAGCATTTTAATACGTTTATTTCATTTTATATTAAATTATCTTAATTTGGCTCTTTTTTCATTCTACTAAGTAACCATCAGACTTTAATATTTATAATTTTTGTCATAAAAAAGTTAAAACCTAAAGGGCACAAGACAGTGTTTTTTCTATATCAATAATTTTGCTGCCTTTTCCTGCTTAGCTCAGTCATGTGTTTGCCAATATAAGCTAAAGGTTACTGGGTAAAAGTTTATTTTTTCATAAATCATTGGGAATCTGAGTTTCTATACTGCTTTTCTATTAAGTGTCCAAATTCCAATTACATATGCTGCCGATAATGTAAGTCTATTCACGGAATAAACAAGTTCAAATATGATCATTAAAATAATTCACAAACCACATCCCTAAAGCATCCCTTAAATGAATATGTAAATAATACAGTTATGTTTAAAAAGTGAATTCATATTTGATATAATTGTCTCACGTTTCACAAGCTAGAGTTTCACTATGTATGCATCTAATGTTTCAAGAAAGAATGCATTTTGTACTCACAACAATTGTCAGTAAATTAACTTCATTCGTCCAATATTAAAATGAGCCAAAATATTGAGATTACTAACTATAATTTTACTTATTTTAACTAATTTAAAATTTATAGATATTTAATCACTGTGTTTAGATTGAAAATGACTATGATATTTTTAATCCTTCTCGTTTAGACCAAACTACAGTCTTCAAATAAATAATATAAAGCCATACATAATATATTAATAACTTTAATTCATATAAATAATTGTAAAATAATAAAAATTATACACCTGGGTCTCGTTTTACGCTATAGATAGGTTCCTCAGAAAACATGCGCAAATGAAATTGTGCAAAAATAGACATAACTTACCTTGAAAAAGTGGGGGATACGGACTGTGATTTTTAAAAAATCGCGTAAAAGCAAAGCACCAACGTAAAATTACTTTAAAATTCACGCAAAAAAATAAGGAAATAAAATATGACTAATAAAAAATTTCAAATTTGAAAAAAATTGATACAAGACAAACTTTTTTTTTTTTTTCGAAACAAAAAAAAAAAAGTTTGTCTTGTATCAATTTTTTTCAAAGACAAACTTTTTTTAACTATAATATTTAATTTTATTCAAAACAATATATTTTTATGCATAATTTACAGTAATTTATATTTTTTTATACATGTTTTTTATTATTATCGCTATTTGCCGGTAAACAGGTTCGTTTGCAAACTGATAAAAAAATCAGATTCTTCACAAGATGAAATACAACTAGCACCAACATCACTCTCATGTTGGGTTAATTAATGGTTTTCTGGTGACAACATAATTAGTAATTAATCTAACAACTAAAAATTAAATTCTTATTTTTGTCTTTAATTTTCAATTTTAATTGTGCCCACTGCTATTACTCACCTTTTAAAAATAAAATTATGTTCTTTTTTAAAAAGCAAAAACAGAATGTGATTTAAAATGCAAAATTAACATGCACAATGTTTGAACAAATTTACATTATAATCTTGTAAAATTTAATATGGGTATACATAAAATCTGGAAATCATGATTTTAATTTCATTATTGCATAAAATCTTACTATTATAAAGCACTGAAAATATTAAAATTACTAAGTTGAAAGTCGAATTTCAATGATGTGCTATTACTTTCAATATACGCAAAATTTATTATTTAAAGTAATAGCACAATATCGGAGTTCGACTTCTGGTAAAACACGAACTTCAAAATCATGTTAAATAAGTCCACATAAAAAGAGACCCAGGTGTATAATGTATTGTATAGGTGGAAATATAAATGAATTTAATATTATTATATAAGATACAATAAAGGAAATTAAATGCCATCATTTAATTTTACTACATTTTAATTTATTCGTTACTCTAGGAATTATAATAAATATTATATATTGTGCCATTACAATTTAGTCATTAGCTAAATTTATAGTAATGTGCATGAGAGAAAATGAACAAAAATCATCATCACATTTTTATATAACAATAAATGAAGCTGTAGGGCATCCAAGTTTAAACCCTACAAGATCCAGTTTTAAAAGCTTTAGACAGAAAGAGAATGGGTCAACAATTATATTCTTTATTTGTTTGTGTGTTGATAGAAAGGTAATACACACATTTAAACTATTCAATATGTAGTTTTTCTGTTAAAAAGCAAAGTTACACATATGTAGGCAGTGTATGTGTAAGCTATTGAATTGTTTTATATTTCAGATATTTAACTTTCTTTAAAACTAACCTATGCTTGATCAGTTCTAATATCTTATTCTGTTCTATTTTTGCTTTTCTATAATTGTAATTGGGATTTAAAAGCTAAGGATTTAATTTTAAATATTAGGGTTATAATTACTAAGTTAGCAATTGTATTATTTAATGTCAGTTTATGAATGATTTGAAATGATAAAGTAAGTGTGTACATTACATACAGAAATTTACATTTATTAAATATTGAAAGAAAAAGAAAGGTTAAATCTGTCAAATTATTTTTTTTTTTACAATTTTATGTTAAGGAAAAAAAAATCTGTTGAATCAGATATCTATTTTTGTAACAATTTTGTTTTTGTAAATGATTGTTTGTCATTTTGGGAGCTTAAGCTTGGTGGGAACTCTAATTTTGAAATTGTCTCATCTTAAGATTAAAGGAAAGAAACTCCAATTTTAGATATTACAGATATACATGAAAAAGGATTAAGTCTATTTTTTTTTAGGACAAAAGTGTCTGAAAACCAGGTGTGTGATTTTTTTTGGAATTGGTCAAAAATAGCAAGTCACACTAGCACTCTAATTGGGTGAGTTGACTCAAAAATCGGATATAAAAGCAGTCTGGAAAATCAGTTGAGCTATTAGATTAGATTATTGTTATTATAATATATTTGTGATAGAGACTTTTTAAAAATTATTGAAACTAAAGCAGACAAACATTTTTAGTTCTGCTAGATAAATTTTTTTTAAATCATTTTTTTATGAAGTTTTGAATGTTGAAAATATAAGAAATGATGGGGTAGAAAAATTATATGTGTGTCCCATCCAGACCTGACTGTCATGGAGCCACAGATCATATAGGGAAGAAAAGATGTCTTGTCTGAAAAATAATATTCTACACCTTTCAACTGACCAGAGAAATAAGATGTTTTTAAATAGAAAGAAGAAAACATTCACCTGCATTCAAAGGAGATGAATTAATCTACTGATAAATATTAATCATCAAGTCCAATTAATTGTTCCAGTAACTGAGTTTGAACCCCAGAAAAATTACAATATGAAAACAACTGCTGTATTTCATCCATGGATGAGAATCATGCTGAACGGAAAAATTTAAAGTCAGTATAAGAATTTCTAAATTGTCCACTAAAGCAAATAACCGTATTTGAATCATCATCATCAAATAGTTATACACCTCAAGAAAGAGATTGTTCCAACGTAAAATGGAAATGGTAGCTGCAGAAATATAGACATTATACAAGACAAGTTTGAGCCCTTGGAAATTCGCCACAAACAAAAGATCGGTAATATGACTTTTTATATCTATTTTCTTTATGATATCAGAGTCTTAATAAACATTTTAGCAATAAAGTGGTATATTTTATTTAAAGAACTTTTAAAGACTATTCAGATCGATTAAAACAAGAATGTCTTACTAATAATAACTTTGAGCTTCATAAATGATCTTGAATGTATCAAAATTATTTGTTTATTAATTTACAGTTATGAAATATTAATGTGTAAAATAATTTTTTTGTATTATTATTTTGGTTTTAAATAATATTTTGTTATTATGGGATAAAACACGCACATACATAATAATATTTTTATATGTGTATAATTGCGAGTGAATGTGAAGTAATAAGTAGTATTAAAATATTAGATTATTTTGTTT
The DNA here is from genome assembly GCA_028023455.1 of Epiperipatus broadwayi. NCBI lineage: Eukaryota > Metazoa > Onychophora > Udeonychophora > Euonychophora > Peripatidae > Epiperipatus > Epiperipatus broadwayi. The sequence continues at coordinate 450,168 of JAQFVV010006624.1, read as the reverse complement.
CAAGTTAAAGTATAGCATTTCATAGGTAGAAGAGAGGGGGAGAAAATAATTTAAAACTTGTTTCTAAAACTTGCTCTTTCCAATTTTACTAACAGTTATTTTGTCATTCTGCTTACATGTTAGATTATAAGGTATGTGTGCCAATGAGTGGAGATTTTGTTTTATGAAATACTTTTCTTGTGGATGGAACATGTTAACAAATCAGTTACCCAATTTAATACAATATATTTTTGAAATACATTTACGGGAAAGAGGGAAGAATTGAAAGTTTAATGTTATGATTTTAAAACAGTCGATTAGGATTATTGTTGTTATTGTTAATATAAATTTTCATGTAAATATAGACATTTTTAGGTATATGTTAGAAATGCATTAATAAATATTAGTTTATTATTATTAAATGAGGCGTATATATTTCATTAAGTGTAGTCTTTATTATGTGTGATCATTTATCATCAATGGTTGAATATTAGTTGTTTAAGATATGATTCAATACGCTAAGATTAACAATAATTATTAATTTCTGAATTTAAATTTTATGTTTAGGCTTAGTCCTAAAGCTGTGGTTGAAACCATTGTCATTATTGTTATCATTATCATTGTCGTCATCATCACATTTTAATTAATGAGCTGTTTAAATGTTTAAAGGCCATAAATAAATATTGATTTCATAGTAATTAGTGATTTCTTAGTATTATTATAACCACCATCCCATCATCTATTTCATGCAAGGATGAGTGAATTGCCATCCTAAATTAATAGTAATCTGAGCTAGTAAAACTTATAAAAAAATATTGAAACACATTCGTTATGCTAAGATCTGAGAAATGATTTGTGTCTAATGAATTCCACTTTAGTTTAAAGATGTTTTATGTTTACTTAGATATTAGTGCATACAGTGGTATGGATCTAAAAATCAAAATCATACATTTTGTAAGAAATAAGGTACCAAAAGGGATTCAAACCCGGTACATGTGAAAGGTTATTAGATATAACCATGTCTAGATTCAAATAATCTAGTGGTGCCCTGCTAGACCATATTCACTTGGTATTTGTTTGGATATGCACTTAACATCAAACCAAGAAATAAAAGTGGATAAAATCTACTGTCTGTATACCTGAGAAGATATTTTATTGAGTTACTAGTGTACTCATCTCACGTGATTTCCATATACCTGAGTTATAATAGTTGTTATTAATAATTTGTTTATAATTATTGATATTGTGATATTTTGAGAAATCTAATTATAGAAGTATATTTCATTTAATCCAATAACCCTTAATATGATTGGTAACTCAGGCTGACCTTTTTGTTTAATGGCCACTACTCAGGTATTCTTCTCATAATTTAATTTAAGCTACAATGCTTTTCCTTTATTAAGCTAAATATTTATATTTGAATCATTTCCTCATTATTTAATACATTTGGATCGTCTGATCATATTTATTAAATTACAATGAATATTGGAATATTTGAGACTTTAATAATATTTGGATTTTTGACAAATCCAATGATATTTTAATAATACTATAGTTTTTGATCTTTTAATTAGGTTACAATATATATATATGTAATCTTATAATTGAATCCACTTAAGAGTACTTTTGACTATCCTCATAGACTTTGTCAACTAACACTTTGAAAGACTAACCTTCCCACAATTTTGTGATCTTAAAGTTTGCTGCCTGCCTGTTGATTAAGTCTTGTATATATTTGTATATTAACATAGCTTCTTTTATTTTCCTCTTGTTGTTATTTTTTTCAATTTACAATATTTTTACATTATTATAATTGAAGTTAAAACCATAAATACATGACTTATTACGGTCATAAAAAAGATGCTGAAACATTATTATTTACTTTGCAATTTTGTTTTGTTTTCTGAACCCTTTTTAATAACAGCAAGTGCTCTTTAGTTCTTTTTTCCAACATCCATCTCATTTCCCCTGTATATGTGCTACCACACATACATATCTATTTATAAATGATGCAGTTTTTATATATAAATGAGGTTTTATCTTTAGAGTTATTTATTAATTTGTTTAATGTAGGCGATGCATGAAATGCAATGACATATCTTTATAAATTTTCCTTATAAAATTTACTTGATCATTCAAAATATATGGCATTGATATCCATATTTTTTTATTTTTTTGTATAGAAGAATCGAGATGTATATAGGAAAAAGGAACTAAAAGCTGTTATTAAAAAGGGTTCAGAAAATGAAACAAAATTGCAAAGTAAATAATAATGTTTCAGCATCTGTTTTTTACGACCATAATAATCATATATTTATGGTTTTAACTTCAATTATAATAATGTAAAAATATTGCAAATTGAAAAAAATAATGACAAAAATAAATAAAGGAAGCTATGCTAATATACAAATACAAATAAGACATGATCGACAGGCAGGCAACATTAAAATTACAGAATTGTGGGAAGATTAGCCTTTCAAAGTGTTAATTGACAAAGACTATGAGGATTGCCTAGGATAGTTGAAAGAGCTCTTAAAAGAATAAAAAATTTTAAATTATACTTTACAAATATCTGATTACTGTATTAATAAATATTCAATTGTAAGATTATGTATATTGATTGGAAGAAATATAGACATTGAATTATATATATATATATAACTATAACGACATGTGAAAATTTTACAAATCTATTTAAATAATAATTGAACTGCCCTCTAGCTGCCAAGTTCGATAACTTTTTACAATAAGAGAGTGGACCACTTCTTAATGTCTTTTAGATGTTTATATGTACAGCCATCCAGAACAATAACAGCTAGAGTGCCAATTTAAATCAGTCTTTGTATCTTTTAATGTAAATTGATCTTTAACTAACTGATATTAAATGTATAGCGTGGAGATTTTTCACTCACTTCTAAAACTCTATAATCAATGAACACATGTTATATACATAATGATAAATAATATTTTAATAATGAATACTTTAAATTGGCACTCTGTCTGTTATTGTTCTGGATGGCTGTACATATAAACATCTAAAAGACATTAAGAAGTGGTCCACTCTCTTATTGTAAAAAGTTATTAAACTTGACAGCTAGAGAGCAGTTCAATTATTATTTAAATAGATTTGTAAAATTTTCACATCCTTATAGTTATTCATTATTAAAATATTATTTATCATTACATATATATATATATAAAATATATAAAATAATATACAATTACAAATAAGATATATATCTCAATAATAGCAAACTTTAAGGTTTGCTATTATTGAGATATAGATCTTTAAACAGAGGGCGTTACTGGATATTTGTAATTGTATAATGGTTTGTATATTTTCTATAATTATTTCAGTTAGTGTTAACAGTAACTTTCTTTTCATATATATATAAACCCCCTAGGACTAGAAATAAATAAATTGAATGAAATAGAAAATAACAAATATAACAAATTTCAATAAATATTTTAATAACAGAAACAATAAATGTATATCTATAAAAATAGTCTAACATTAATAATACTGAAGTAACACTAAAGCCATTGTTTATAAGAAACATAAAAAATGATGAATGATAAAATTAATTTAAACCACCAAATAAATTATTACTTTTATATATATTAAAAATCTTTATTGATAATAAATTATATACAAATATTAAAAATGGGTGCAATACAATAAATTTAAGTTAAATAAGCAAACATATTACAAAATTACAACCATAAGGGTACAGGAAATATAACAAGTTTGTTTAACTTCGATGAAGAGTGATGCAAATTCGAAAAAAGTAGCATTTTATATGGGTATACTTAATTTATTTATACATCCATCTTAAAATTTTTTTTAAAAGTTAAACTTCCATTGGATGTTAATGATGTTAATAATTATTTCTCTAACAATTATTATCAAAAATTATTATACCTGTGGATGATGCATATTGCAAAAGTCATACTCAAATACTACAGAAGCATAATGACTAAAGTGATTTCATTTAATGCATTTAAATTATTGTTTATATTAAAACAATTATGGGTTTCTTGGCACAAAACAACATAGTAGTGTGTGTGCATATCTATATAATGTTGAAAGGAAAATTAGAAATAAACACAGATAATTTTTTTTAGTTATTTTTTATATTTCACTGGAATAACACTAAGAATTAAATAATTTGAATCTAAAATAATTTTTTTTACAAAATAAACACTTAAAAAATAAAAGGTCTAATTAATATTTTATTGAATTCTGATTTTGAAATTAAAAAAAGCATGTTTTATGTTAAAATACTACTGATAATTATAAAATTTTTACTATCTATTTTAAAAATCTTTTTTTTAAAATAAAGATTGTAGATCATACTTTAATAAATTTCTAAAGTTGCTTTTAAAAGAATTAAAGTGAATTGAAAAGTTTGAAAAGGTAAAAATTGATCAAGATAGGAAACACATTCTTTAGAATGTATCTGCCCCCAGCCACAACTATAAACAGGGTTGATAAAAAGATTAGAGGTATAATTACTTTTTTTCTAGAGTTATACAGAGACCATAAAAATATAACTGAAGGCAAGTATAGCAGGTCCAGCAGCTTCTCCATAGTTTTCTAAGCTATAATTTGGATTTATGTGGAGGAAAAAAGACCACCTTCTAGTATTCTATAGCCCTAATATGGATAAAAATGGCTAGCTGCTTGAAGTCTAAATAGAACTGATTGAATGGCAAAAGTTATCTGATTATATCTTTCCTGATAATGACAATAAGCCAGTCTACTATTAGAAGAAACAATTTCACCCAGAGAGTTCATCATCTTGATGAAGAATTAGCTATATATATATGTGCATAGATAGACATATATGTGTGTGTGAAGCACAGCTTGTAAGTAGTTATATATATATATATAGAGAGAGAATGATATTAGTTTAAATCATTTATTGAGAGAAAAATTGACATTTAAAATGATATTTACAAAAGTACAAGTGAATAAATTTTGTTTGCAATAAAAATAAAAAGAATTGACTCATAGACTCCAGAAGTATTCCTATATTTGAAAAATAAAACAAACTCACTGGAGTATTTTTGAAAGATCTTTATAATTAATCAACAGTAACCTGTCAAAGATTGTTTTTATTTTTATTTGAAAAAGAGAAGAAAGAGGAGAAAAAATTTTACTATTGAAATAACAAACAGATTTTTATGTACTTTCATCAAGAAATTAAATCAGAAAAAATATTTTTAATTATTTGATATAATATTTTTATAATTTTATTATTTTGATAAATGAAAATATATGAGATAAGCATGTATGCACATACATCACAATGCACACATACATATACATTAAATATATATTATAAAAAATGCATTTCATTTATAAAGTTTATGAATTAAAATATTTTAATTACAAGATATTTTTAAATTAAAATTAATCATTATTATTATTATATGATAATTCAAATATGTTAATCAATTATTATACCACATATCTATGCAATGATATATATAAATAAACCTATTGTGTTATTTGTATCATTAAAATATGATAACTTAATTTTTTTATTATTTTATGGCAAGTCAAATATGTTCACAAATTAAACTGCACATCTGTGTGCATATATCAATGCATGCCAAGTAGATAAATTTATGTAAAATTAATCATTTTTATTGCTAAATGGCATTTCAGATAAGTTCATTTTATATTATACCACATATCTGTGCACTGATATATATATATATATGTGTGTGTGTGTGTGTTTTATGTAAACCCATTATGAGGTACTGTAAATCACAAGTTGATACATTATTTTTAATTGTACATTACTCAAAATTAGCAGTTGAATTTATATGTGTATGGCATATTCAGCAGACATTAATTTCATTTTTATCATTATTAATAAGCTTATATTTCACTGTTAAAATTATTCCAGTGAATTTAATTCTAGGTAGTTTTAGAGTATTATATGTTGCATCATCTTTTGTTCACAATAACAGTTATAGATCTTGTGTTCTCTGAGCTAGATTTATGCATAAGGGTCTATTGTATGAAAGGGGTGTGTATTAGTGTTTATGGGCATTCAATTGATGATAATCATCCTGAATTAATGCAAAGAGAATATTCTTTAAAGACCATGCACTGCATTTTATTTAGTTTAGTATTCATCAGAACTTAATTTTATAGTTGGCCAGTGCATTAATCTTACTAAGTGGTCAGAAAATTGACAATGGTCAGCATGTTTTAATATCCCAGCATTACTGTTTCTGTGGTTATATATTCTGATGGATTAGCACTTAAGTCTTTATATCCAAATTATGTGTCAATAATTGTCCCAAGCTGGCAAGGGCTACATAATTATCCTGGTCTATAGTAGATCCATTTCAAATCCAATCATAAGATTGATTGTTGATTGATTAGTCATGATGATGAATGATTTATACATATTTATAATGTTGGTGAACTTATAGTTATTTATGCTTATGCTTTAGATAGTGAGCTGTGCTGATCTCTCAGAGTGATCTCTAAGAGTGATCTCATGCTTATTATTTTTCATTCTTTTTATATTACTTTATATATAACATTGCTTTTATATTAAATATTATGTTAAATTTTATATTATGTTGACTTCCAGTGGAAGATGATTTCCATCACCCCATTCAACCCCATATTCCAGTTCCATTACAGTATATTGAGTTCAGATATTTGTTTTCATGAATGAATTCTGATGGGAAAGTATAGCTATGAGAGTGCACAGCTGAAGTAGAATGTAAATTACCAGATTTTATCCATAATGTTCCTGAATAAAAATGTGTGAGAATGTAAGTATGAGTTGAACCATTTCTTGTTAATTTTTTTAGAATACATTGTATTTCTTATTGTCAAATATAATAAAAAATGATATTTGTGACTATCATTACTTTATATAAATATTATTACCAATTCTATATATTTTGTGCAATGTTGATTGATGATATAAAAATATTCGATCATGATATTCACACATAATGCAATAATATCTCAATAATGAAATCAATATAGAAACATAAAACAATCAAGATTAAATGAGTAATTAAGCTTATGGATCATAGAGAATAAAAAAATACCATCATTAAACAAAATAAAAGATTTGATTAACATAATAATGTTAAACATCTCCAGGTTCACTTTAGTCTTGAAATAGTATGGCATTATCTGTATTCTATAATTTATAATAGTTATTCTCTAGATTGCATTAATTGTTCATTCAGTATAGGTTTTCTCATCTAACAATTTGTTTTTAACAATAAGGAATCTATTATTTAGTTTTTATTTTTGTACATAGATGTCAAATATAATTAGAAGATAAAAACTGAGCTGATTTCAATCACTCATTGCATAATGTAGTAAGAATATTTTATGTACTATTTGTCAAGATGAAACGTATATTTTTATTATTTTGAAAGCTTTTTTTAATTTTAAACCTGCTTTCGTTGTGAAATTTTTATAAATAAATATAAAATGTCTTATTTTAATAATTATTAATGTTTTTAAGAAGTAAAAAAAACATATATTGTGACAGAGAAAATTGTCTACAAGATGTTAGGTAAAGTTTTTTTGTATCTCAATGTCATATAATTAATCTTTTTTAGTTTTATGGTCTGTATTTATGATAGAAAATTAATCATTTACTTTTTCTGAAAACTGCATTTACCTGAAGGATCTATATTAACATATTAAGCATACATTTGATATGAATATGGACATATATTTCATTTAAAAAAATGTGATTATTCCAAGAATATCTAGTTAACAAATGTCTTGTTATTCAAATACTAGCCTTGAAAGGTTTAACTTAATCTTTTATATAATTATTCAAGATTTTTTTAACAATGACTGAAAATAAATAGACTTGCAATTATAACTATACTTTATTATAATATTTATCACCAATAGTATAAAATAATTTAAGAAAAAATATTTAATATAAGCATAATTAAACAATAAAATAAATATCAATAACTAAACACATACTGTAGCAAACCTAAGTTTTAAAACAAAGATAATTTATTATGAATTGATATTTTTTTTGAAAAAAGATAATTTATTAAATATGAAAAATAACCATTTTACAAAAAAATACTGATTTAGACTTTAATATTAGTCTACAGTTTAACAATTGAATTTGGTTATATGACAATATGCAACATTTCATTTTAAATAGTTTTCTATTTCCCCCATTTTTATAGTTTGCAGATGATAATTTTCTGTGATTATTTTCACAATGGTATAATATTGCAGAGGATAAAATGTTATCGGCCAATCAACAAATTCTTTCTATGATTACAAAGTGATACACATGCAAATCTTGATGAAGTTGCCCAAGTGAAAATCTAATGTGATATTAATTTTTTTAAAGAAACTTGATTATAAAATAAAGAAACAGCTTGTTTCAATTGAAGTTTTCTTAGCTAACCATGGCATAAAATAACTGTTCACCCTGGTGAACATTAGTTTATGATGTTCATAGTGTTCTATTTTCATCATTATGTATATTAGTTCTGTGGAGAGTAAACAAGGCATAGATACAATATATAAAATTAATAATTATAGATTAACCAACAGATCAATTGAATTAAATGTACTTTTATTTCAGTAAACATATAAAACATTAACATTATTGTATTTTTTATTAATTTAGTCCTAAATGCATACTTTAACTATAACATAAATCATATAAGACAAATAAAAGTCCTACCCCCCCCCCGCCATTTTTATTAATAGTAAGGCAAACTAGATATAAGATCAATTTCACTGTTCTAAGTAGCTAGGCCCCAGTGGCTACTTCATTACTTTGTTTTTAAACTGCTATTCTCTGGAGTAATCTGAAGATTTTGGAACGTTTTCCAGCCAGTTTATGTTTAGACTAATTAATTGGTTTTCTTTTTATTTATTAATTAATCACTTTATTAAAATGTTAGGTCTTAATTGATAAATAATTTTGTATTATTTACTTGTTTAACTATTTGAACAATTAAATATAAGACCTCTCCAACTAATATAAATTTTAAACCTGATTAATACTCCAAGTTTCTGTGCTCCTTTTTTTTTTTTTTTGAGCACATATAATAATTAATCACATATTTAAACACATACCAATAACATGCATAAAACGTACTGTACTAAACATACAAGTAGAGAAAGTTTTATGATTACTGCAATAAATGTTCATCTCAGTAAAAGATGACTAGTGACTGTTCTCTCTCCAGTGTGACAACAGATCATGTCTGATTCAACATATGCATTATGTAGCAATATAGTTTACTTATTCGCAATAAAAATGTTAAGATAGTAACGTCTGAATCGCGAGTTAGACGTGAAATATGACAGTTAGGTTCACATTTTAACCAGAGAGGGAGTAACATGCTAATATTAAATTTTGTTTTAAAATGAAAACGTCTTGCATTGGTGGTCGAGAGGTCAGCGCGACTGCCTTGCATTTGCAGGCAGTTGCCCGGGTTGCGGATTCGCATCCCGGCCGATGCTATGACACTTAAAAAAAACCTACCAATTAAATGTTTGAAATGATTCAAACTGTATATGGACTAAAGCTATGAGTCATAAGAATGTTTCTAATCATTTATGAGATTTTTTGATGCCAGGGATGGCATTGAATACAATCTACAAACTACCAAACGTTAACATGTTTTAAGTTGTAACTTGCGCTAGTAATTTAACATTTTTCTGATAAATAACTAAACAATGTCATTTATGTAACATATATCAATTAACGGATGGAGTCATAGGTATCTTGGAAGAAGAACCAATTAACCGTTTATTGGGACACTTTGTTTATGATGGATCTCAAAAAGCATACTTAGCGTTCACTTAGTTGTATTGCTTATATTAAAACATTAAAAGCATAATTTTGATTGCTTACATTTAAGATGTTAATAAACAATGTCTTCTTAAATGGACATGAAGATTTGCCGGAAGTATGTCTTTTTATGTTAAATATTCATTTATTTTTTCAATTGTTATTACTTTATTAAAAAATAAATTTATTTTGGTTTTGATCTGCATTAAAATTATTCTTAATTCAGAATAATGATTTTGTAAAATTAATAAAAGAAAAAAAAACATTTAAACTGGGCAAAGTATTGTAAGAACATGGAGAAATATTATAATTGGGGAAAAAATACACGCTGGAAAAATAGATTTTAATAACTGATTTATCAAATTAAAATACAAAATATTCGTTAATTGAGTTGAATATATTTTACCGATTAAAATAAAAAGTAATATTTTCTATTTGAAGTCGCTTTTAATCAGCTAAAAAAATAAAAATCCGAAAAGATGTCATTTTTTTTCATATGAGGTCACAAAATAGGCTACAAAAATATTGATATTCATATATTTTATAATAGTTTCAGTTGATAAAATAATGTGCAGTTTAATACAATGATAAAGTAATGAATTGTAGATCTCAATCTTAGGATCGCTGCTCAATGGATGGTGCTGGAATTGCATATAAACTCTTAAGAAGCATATAATTCAGTTCAATTCTAACTTATTATGTATTATAGTATAACTACCAATAATCACTTACATATCTCCATTAACGTGAAAATGTTGAGATCCATATAATAAATAATAACTTACTATCAGCAAATAATAATAATAATAGTAGGAATATAAACAAATAATGTCAATACACTTTTCCATGCACATATTACAATATTCTTATTAAATTTAAACTTCTAAAATAGCTGACAATTTCGACTGGTCAGCAGCCTTTCCCAGAACTGTAAATGCACATTACATATAAGTATTATCATAACTGTTATAATAATTATTTATTTATTTAACTAATCCCAACTATTAATTAGCTACATTCACAGTTGATTATTACATCATCTTCAACATCATTTTCAAACATTATTGATTCATTGCACAATAAAGATCATTGAATTTTAATCTAATATCTTTCCACATCATTCCAACAAACCACTATTTTATTTAACCATCTTAAATATAATCTTTTTCCAAGTTTATCTTAGAAGCAAGTTTATTATTTCAACTATTTATGTAAATGCAATTTATCCATTTCTTTGAACACTTTTAACATAAACCTTTTATTGTACCTATATGCATACACAACCTTATGTTTCAAATGTCCTGCAGTCTTTTTGAGATTCAATTTTACTTTAATTTTTGGCTTTGAAGAAGACTGCAGGACATTCAAAATGTAAGATTGTGTATGCATATAGATACAATAAAAGGTTTTTGCTAAAAAGTGTTCAAAGTAACAGATAAATTGCATTTATTTAAGATATTACAAAAAATAAAGGGAGTGATGCATTTGGTAATATAACTCTCTATGTACTATCATATCTTTTCATGACAGGTCCAGTTCATCTCCATTTCAGCTTCTTAATTCATTTCACTATAGTAAGATGATCTATTTTTTCTCCCACCCAAATAATTTTGATTCTTTTTTATTATTTCCATTATGCATCTCTACATTTTTTTCTGAGTGATCAGAAATCTCTATACTGCAGTGTGTTCAAGTCTCAGATCCATTAATAATTATATATCATTTTAATGATAAAAGTAAAAGTTAATTTACATAATTAGCATACACTTAATAAGCTAGAAAGTAAAAATACTAAATACAAATTTTAATAAATTATTTTTTTTCTCTTTGATCAGTCATTTTTAGAAATTATTTTATTTATATTAAAAAATTTTATATTTCTTATTAAAAAAGAAAGAAAAACATTATTATAAATTGTTGACACTGTTTCTATTGGAAGAAAGCTTGTTTTATGATGTGCAAACATCCAATTCTTTATCAACTTTATGAAACCTTAATTATGCAGGTAAAATTCTAGACTCACAAAGTCAAAACCGCCTAAGCATCTTATAACATATTGCTTATGCAAATGCAATATGAAAATTGCTTTGCCAATCCAGAGAGCAGAACTGTAACATAACATAGATAAAACAGACTTTGAAAAGTTTAAAATAATTATTTAGTGTAATAATTTGTCATTTCAGCAAAGCATATCCAACATATTGTATGACCGCAAATTGAACATGGCATTAGCTTTAGATGTGATAGAAATATTAAATAAATTCATTTCTGTAATTATTATAAATACAATAAGTAAATAATACAGAACAAAAATAATGAGCAAAGAGTTTGAAATATATCAAATAAAATAGAATAAAATGATATGAAAGTAATAAATTAAAATCAAGTAAGATATTATTTAATGTAATTGCAAGAATCATGTGACTTAATTTAATAAGCTTGTACTACAAATGTAATATAATAAGCATGCTAATAGCTCTTAACAAGCTTTTCTGAATAATCCCTATCCTCAAGCCAGTTTCTAGTGCTGGCTGTTGGCAGTGAGGTGCTATCTAGCTTAAATAGCCATATAGGATTATTTAAGTTAGATAACTGGAGTTGAAGACATATGGATGTCTGAAAATTTCAGATTTTCCACTTAGTAGGTAACTGTTAGATAAATTCTGGAGCTTGACTTGGTATTTTGAAATCTAATATTTGAATGTCCTAGTGCTTGACTGATGACAGCCAGAGCTAGAAACTGGTCTGATAGGGATATTCAAAAAAGCTTGTTAAGAGCCATTAGCACACTCATTATGTAATATTATTTAATATAATACAACTAATTACAATAACGTTTTTTAAAAACTAAAAATTCAAGTAATATTTTTACACAAACATATTAAACAATTTGGGAGAATTATAACTAAGCTGGTTCTGATTGTAAGTCTTGAGAAACAATTGTTTAATTTAGTTTACGAACTATTTTTTTTTTTCAATTTTTAGTCTAATGTTTCAATCATATAGAGTCATTATCAGACATAATTCCTATTATATATATATATATATATATATATATATAATATAAGTTACAAACTATTTAAAAAAATAAAATACTTTCCATCTTCTTTTATTATATTCTATATGCCATTCATTATATTGTTATTCTTCATTGTTTTCATCATTGATATTCATTTTATCCAAGTTGGGGTTAAAAATATTTAATAAAAATAATATTTCATTAATTATTGTATTTTCTTTTTAAATATGGCCTATGTACAACAAATTAAAATTTAATATATAATCAAATATTTATAACAGAAAATCTAGGATCAAAGCAAGATTTCAATTAAATATGCATAAAAATGAACATCTGTTGCATTACTAATCCCATAAATATTTTAAATAGAGTCAAAACTCTCCATTCAGTAGTGCCACACAGTGCAAGCCAGAGTAATTAATGAATGCAAACAAAGTTTGTGTATAAAATCACTATCTAGTGCCTACTAATCGAATATCCTGAGACTAATGTCTAGCTTGTGGCTTTCATCAGTGAGAAGCTTTGGATCTAAGAACATTGCATCTAGACCTTAGGATCTAATGCAACTCTCCAGAAACCATCTTTTACCTATTTAGGTAACTATAAAGCTATGAGTTCAAAATGGAAACACAATAATGTTTTTAATCTCAGCTCATTCACTTTTATTGTCATATAGATCTAAACCTAATTCAGTATCTATACATTTTGGGAGTCATTGGTTTATTAATAGTCATACACATCTTTAATAGATGTGTCATTATATAAAAAAAAACATTGCAAATGTCGAATAATTTTCTTAATCAGAATTGCCACCATCAACAATAGCCACAGACACATAGTATGGATATCTGCCACTATATCAAGATGGGTAAAAAGATAAAATTAATAATAACAACAATAAACATAATAATAATTATTATCATCATCATCTTAATAATGGATTTGTAGCTTTTAAATAGATATTGGCAACTTAGTACTTTTTCTGCACAAGTCCAAAAGTCTAGAGTTATAATCCATGCTACTATTTGATTTTTTTTTATTTTTACACTGATGTAGAATCAAATAATTTTATTAACATTTATTGTCATCTAAGGTTACTTTAAATATATGTTTGAGCTTCATGATATTCTGTTTTGTGTAAATTTTAGTTTTTGAACATTATAAGAAGTTTACATTAGATGATTTGTTAGCAATTTCTACTGATATTTTGTGCAATTAATCACATATTTAAATTTACTATTAATATTGGTTCACTTTATTAGTATTACAATAATTGTTATTGTTTTTTCTTTGTTTTTATACATTTTCAGTGGTCAATCACAGTTTATTATTATTTACTTGCAGCAACCAGTTTTTAACCTTTTTAATGTTCAATAATTGAAGCATGGGGCATTGTAAAGACATAAACTGGTGCTGGAATTGTGTTCTCATCAGATGTAAAGTGGCTCATTTGCAGCTATTCTGTATTTAAGGATTTTTTATATATGCAAAGAGAAAACCTTAAATTAAAATTATATAAATTAATATTAATTCCAAGAAATTTTTTTAGATATAAGTATTGGTTCAAAGAAAAGTGGGATTTCAAGTGAAGAGAAAGATGGAGTTGGAATTTCATGTGAAGTGCAAAGTGGAGTTGGGATTTCAATGGAAGAGGAAGAATTCTCACTGGTACAATTGATCATTGTATTTGCATATTTGCAATTTTTATTTAAAATCTAGAAATTAAAAATCATTACTTTACAAAGAATTTGTTTATTTTGTTTTTGTAGAATTAATATTTTGTTTCTTTGGGAATATACAATGATTACATTCAAATTTTATTTGAATACCTTTGTTTTCCAGAATAAAACAAGTAAAACTATCTAATGTTTAACAGGAAGAAACAGTGAACGTGATTTTTAAAGATATATGATAAAAAGCTAGTCATCCATTCTATCATAAGTGATTAATAAATGTATCTACATCAATAAAGTTAAAAGTAATATAGTATTGGATCTAGTGATTGCTATTAACTCCATTATTCTGTTAGAGCTAAAAATCCCATATTTCAAAGCATCCTAAGGTTTTTATTTTTTGTACAGTTATATAGATTTGACTCTAGGTCAGAAACTGTATGAAATGCCACAATTAAATTCATGAACTTGCCACTGTATGCTCATGTTGTGGCACTGAACAAACAACTCAGTAAGGCTTTATAACATTGTTTTTTAGTACCTGACATCTATGTTCATGACAATATGTGATAATGTTCTGCTAATTGGTTTTAATTACTGGTGTTGCATGTTTTTGGGTGATATTGCAAGAATAACAGAGCTGGGATTAAAACAATAAACAAAGTTATTTTTTTTCTTAAAATTGACAAAGTGATAATGAAATTAGAGAAATTATGTCCAAGTTTATGGGAGTAAGGCCATAAAGAAAACATCAATGAACAAATGGACAAGAAAAAGTGTCACTCATGAAAAGAACTCACAGCCGCCAATAATGAAAAGAACTGATGAAAGCATTGCAAAATTCTATTGGAATTGTACACCAAAATCATTTGTTTGGAAAACATAGCAGACCAAGTAAACATTGATAGATAAATAGGAAAATCTTAATTGAAAATCTTGATATGAGTAAGGATGTGTGTAAATGTGCACCAGCTTATGTAGCACTGTTTGTGAGAGAGTTCTTAACTAGTAAAGAATCAATTGTATTGAAAACATTTCTATTTATCTGATCATATCTCTAGTGACATTTTTGCATCAGAATATGAAGGAAATGTTGAAAAACATTTTATGATATTGAGGACATCAAGAGTAATAATATAATAGCAGTAATGACCATTTAAAAAGTTTATAAATTATGTTGAAGGCAGATTAGGAATTGACATCAAAACATAGCTTGCCATGAGATACTTTGAAGGTGACCATAGTGATATTCAGAAATAATGTATATAGTACTTTTTGTCACATGAGATCACAAATTTAATTGTCAGACCTTGTATATTTTTGTACGCTCAACTCATTATTATTTATAAATATCAAATCCCCTGGCTAGAAATGATATTATTAATCACTTAGTTCTTTACTTCACTTAATGTTATGCAATGTAATGCATTGTCACTTCTCCTTAGATGGAGTCAGGAATCTCTCAGCCACTATGCCCAGAAAAACCTGTAAGCCACTTTACCTTTCTTTTACGTTCCCTGCCCTATTTTCTCCATAATATACAAAAAATTGCAATGCCATCTTTAATGAGATCTTGGAATCCATTATTACTAGGTGATATTGCACTTAAGTTCCCATCACCAGACTTATTTTAGGTTTATACTTTATCAATGAGTTTTGGGTTGTTTTGTTTTCAAAGGAAAAATATTGTTTTTTTCATTGTCAAATTTAATAATTTTAAAAATACTTTTGGAAATTTTTTTTTTAAAATTTAAATTCAAAGTATATGGTCACATCTAATGCTCTTCAAGATCTTATTCAACATGATTATTCAAAAGTTAAAAATACATAACATTTACAAGTACAGTATTATAGGGAAATCCTGTTTTCAGAACAGTTTTTGATTGTTTATTTTTATGTTTTTTTTTTATTAGAATAATTATAGATGGAAATAATATAAAGACTTTAAATGATCTTTATTATTTATTTATTCAGTGGAGCTTGTTTTATAAAATTTTATATCTATTATGAGAAATGTCACTTAAAATTTTTATTGGAGATCACATTGTCAAATAAATAAGGGGTTCTTTGGTGTTGCAAATTCTAGAATACTTTGGGAAAATGTCCTTTTTTTCAAATAAAATCTTAAGCTAAGGTTATAGCAATAAAGATAACACTAGTTTTTCATTTGTATTGAAAGCCCTTTTCCATGTGAATTTTTTAATGCAAATACATGTTCAAATCAATCTCTTCCTTGTATGAAACCAGAATTCTTAGTAGTCATTTTTTAACAAAATTATTGTTAATATGATTCTTTTATAATATTTTAAGACAGATATAAGATAATGATATTAAGTGATCTTTTTTTTATCATTGCAATCTTTGCTTCAATTTAAGACTGTTACAGTTTTGCTTTTATATCAAATTTTTGTTCATTTTCCTGTATGAATAATGTCACTGAATAACTCATATTAGAATTTTCAACTTTTACACCTTTATCATTATGTTATTATGTAAATTTTTTTCTAATAAAAAATTGACAACATATCAATATCATGCATATGAAAATTTCATATTATACACACATTAATAACAATATGGAGTAAAAGAACAATGTCTTAGCATCACGCAAATTTCAAAATTAAAAAACAACTGAAAATCTCACTAATTGGTTGCATCACAATACAAAAGAACTACAATGTCTGTGATTGGTAGATTCTTTGTACTAATGTTTTGAGAGTACACTTTTTTGTTTTGCTACTTCAGAAAGAAAAAATAATAATTTTTAGTAAATTATTTATATATTTATGCTTATTTATGCAATGTATTTATAAAATATTTGTTTTAAGCAAAAAATACATGATTGCAATAAGATTTTATTTCAAAATATTTGTTTTTAAAAAGATAAGTCAAATAAAACTGTAATTGCAGTAAAGTGGAAATTGTGATAGATTTTCTGAAAAGAAATTCTTTCATAAATGCCAGTGAAAATTTTTTGTAATGTTTTAATAATAATAAATTCAATTTTAAATTTTAAAAAGAGAAATTTGTTGCTTTTTGATAACATTTCAGTTTTAAAAATGGACCTCAAATAAACAATTCATTTTATCATAAATCAGCAACAGCTATGATCTCATACAAAAAGAGTTATATATAATGTATTAGCTTTAACATTTTATTTTTTTATTTTGCCAAGTTCAAATATTATCTTTGTAAACTTATATTTGTAATAAATAATATTTATAAAAATAATATCTCACGAATATGACTAAAATTGCCTATAGGGTTCTTCCAGGTTAGAATGGGAGAAACTAGGCATCAATGAGTTAGAGAAAAAATAACAATAAGTCATTTATAATTCATCTAAACACTATAAAATAATTTTTATTTTTCAGCTGAATAATACGACTTATAATTAAATGTTTCATTACATTAAATTTCCGCAGATACATAGTACATGTTCAATCAAGAAAAATAAGATTAAATTAGACAAAAATACTGTTTTTAATAAATATTCTTAACTAACCACTAATTTTTTAGAAACAATAATTTGTTTAACTTAATTTTGAAAAGAAATGAAAAATAAATAGACATTTGTTTGCTTTAGATCAGTGTTTTCCAAAGGGGGCCCTACACCCCATTGGGGGGCAATTTGATTGTTAAGGGGGGCAATTCGAAAATGGACTCATCGAGAATTTAAGTTAACCATATGGTGACTCTCAATTACTACTAGAGTTGGGTAAACATCCAGCTTCTGTCCATCATGTTCATAGCCACGATTTCACTGTTAGATGCTAAATTGAATTACTGATTATGCTGGGATCACACTTTAGCAGTGTTTCGCAGTAACATTCATCATTTACCATTGGTGGTAATTTGAAATAAGCGCAGGTTAAATTATTGTAAAAGTCTCATTGTTTTAAAAAATATATACATTGTATAAATATAATTGACATATAAATGGTATGTAAATTTAATTGGTAATTTTTATTAATTTCAGTTTTAGAAGCATCATTTTTCAGAAAAATTTGTCAAATGAAAAAGTATGTTTTGTGCAATGAAGTAAATGTGTCATACATATTTAAATATGCAATTTTATCCTATGTTTGTTCCAATTCATATTATTTTTTTTAGTTTTTAATTAATTATATATTTATTTTTTTCAGCCCATAGTGAAATGAGTGGAGCAAGCAAGAAAAAAATTTGTCAGTATTCGGAGGAATATTTAAAATTTGTTTTCATACCCACTGTCAATGATGAAAGTTCACCTTTTTGTCTTTTATGCCAACAATGCTTGACTAACGAATCAATAAAATGAGGTCATCTTGAAGCACATTTGAAGATAAAACATAATGCTCATATTAATTCAGATTTGAATTACTTTCAAACTTTAAAGAAAAACTCTGAAAAAAAAGTAATATTAAAGTCTCTATTTACTGCTCATAATGCAACTGTCAATCGTATTCTTGAGGCTAGTTATCAAATTTCATTGCTCATCGCTAAATCTGGGAAAAGTCATACTATAGGAGAAAATTTAATCAAATCATCAATATCAGCATTTCTGGAAAAAATGATAAAGATGTGAAAGTTATGCCACTGAGTAATAATACTGTTAAAAGAAGAATAGACGAAATGAGTGAGAATATTGAAATACAACTTGTTGAAAACTTGAAAACAAGAAAATCCTCAATACAAATAGATGAATCAACTTTGAGAGGCAGTGAGGTCATATTTATAACTTAAGGAAGATATATTGATAAATGTGATTTTGCTGAAGGAATGTTTTGTGAATTATATATATATATATTAATCTAAAAAATGACTTAGATGTCAATAATAGACCAATGAAAAATATAAGATCTGGTGCTCCTAATATGATGGGGAAGAAAAACGGTTGCTTAAAATTGATGAAAGGTGAGAATCCAGAAATGTTTCTGGTACACTATATTATTCACAGGGAAAACTTGGTAGCTAAAAACATTTCTCTTATTCTAAATGAAGTTCTCAATTTAGTCATAAAGTGTATCAACGTTATTAAAGCTCATGCCGCCAAATGTGAACGTCTCTTAAGTTATTTTGTGAAGAACAAAATGAAGATCATGTCAAACTTATACTTCACACTGAAGTAAGATGACTCTCGAAAGGAAACTGCCTGATGAGATTTGTGGAACTATTTGATACTCTTAATGATTTTGATAAGTGACAAACCTGAAATGAAAAATCTGTTAATGATCTATGATAAGGTATTTGGGAGTTATTTAGCCAATATCTTTGAAAAACTAAATATATTAAATAAACATCTTCAATGAACAAATAAAATTCTTGTCGATGCAAAAGTGAAGATATTTGGTTTTATTACTTTTATTGAATTATGTCAAACATATATTTATAACAAAAATTTTGAAAAGTTTCATTGGTTCCAAAAATGTGAAGTTACTGATACCGCTATACATGTTATCGTTGATCATCTGAAAATTTTATCAGCTGATTTAAAAGAAAAATTTTCAGATTTGAAGCAAATTCATTTTCCAACTTGGATGATGCAGCCAATATTATTGGATTTGTCTGACATTTCAAATATGCAGTATCAAGAAGAACTCGCAGAAATGTAAAATGATGAGTCATTTAAATTTGATATAAAAGGAGCTGGCATGGCTTTGTGAGGAAACCGAAATCAAATATCCAAATGCAATCAAATGTGCAAGAGAACTATTGCTGCCATTTCCATCTTCATATTTAGCTGAATGCAGATTTCATGCCATAAATGATTTGCTGCTAAAAAAAAAAAATAAAGGCTGGATATAAATAAACGGAGAGATTTGAGACTGAAGTTAACTAAATTGGAACCTGACATAAAATCTCTTTGCAGCAAGCATCAAGCACAAGGATCTCACTAAATTTAAATAATAAATAATTACTAATAATTAAAATAATATAGAAAAATATTTTATTAAAATTATTTTGTATTTGAATTTCAGTTCTCCATTATATGTTTTGAAAATTTACTTACTGTGTTTGCTCAATAATTTCCTAGTTATTTCGTCCTAAAAACTACCATTCAAGTTTTTTTAGTGAACATTTTAACTTTTGAATATTAAAAATTATATATATGTTAGGGGGGTATAAGAATTTTAGGAAGACTTAAAGGTTGCGAAACACTGCTTTAGATAGATAGATATACAAGCCAATTTACATATGAAAATATAAAACCATTGTAGAATAAAAGATTTTTCTATAAGTAATATTCAACATACAAATAAAAATATATTTTTATAAAATCAGTAGTAAAGAAAAAAAGTAGGGAGTGCAGATAATTGTTTCTAAAAGTAAAAACTATAGTGAAATATCAGTCACGTGTGAAGGTAAAACTTTGCAGCATTTATCTTTTTCACATTAAAAAACTTTCTTTCTTAATTTTCATGATTAATAAGTATTTAAATGTTATTTATTTATGATAATGTAAATAAGTTGCTTTATCATCTGGGAAAAGTGATTTAAATGCATTCAAAAAATGGAAAATGATTTATTCTGATAAAAACATTAAAGCGACAGCATAGAAGAACAAGATTTTTATATTGTTGTATAAAAATTAAAACATCTGAACATGTAATTATGTAATATATTTAAAAACTTTTATTTGTCTAGCGTTGGTGTTCGAGTGGTCAGCACAGCCACCTTATAAGCAGTTGTCCCGGGTTAGCGGGTTTGCTTTCCGGCCGATACTCTGTCACATGAAAAAAAAAAAGCTTTTATTTAAAAGCAAAAATATAAATATAATTAAAATGCTAAAGTTTTTTTTTTTAATTTATATTTTAGTTCAGGTGTAAAAAAATAAAGCGACCCATTAAAAAAATTTATGGTAGAGATAAAAATTGATTCCGCAGTGTATATTAATTATAAAAAAGTAATTAATAAATTTATTAATTAACTATTACCTTTTGGCTATTTATTATATTTTAATTAATCAACAATATAAAAAAATAATGTTATAAAAAGTGAAGCAAAATGAAAATATTTAAAAATTGATACAAACATAGCGTAGTTTAATTTTAGTCTTTCTTTTGGTAAATAATATTTTCTTAAAATACTCATACGATAAAATTAGTTACATTTATATTTTATTTCAGTAATGTTCATTACATACTTGCTCTGAATTATCAATGATAGAGATGCAACCTGGATTAAATTTGAATATGATTAAAACCAAACAAAGAAATAGCATATTTTGAATTTTGTGAGTTATCATTTCCTAATTTAAAAGATATAAACCATGAAAATATAAAAATATATTGTCAGAGAAAGTTCTGTTTCCTTCACTTTTCTGTAGCTGCCTATAGCGATATTTTGGTTTGAGTTTTTTTTTAAATGATAAGACAGTGAATTAATGATCATTAATTTAAAAAAAATTCTCAAGAAGTCACTACTGTCTGATAGTTGGGAAATCAAGTTAATTTAGTCCAGTTTTCATATGTTTGATGCACTCAAGTTTATTGTTTTCTGATTTTGAAATCATTTGTAAGATTACTTTAAAAAGATTTTTGAAATAGTAAAAAAGTTTATATTCATTAAAAAAAGTATATACACCATGTCTCACTTTACCTTCAAATAATCGACTAGTCCAGATTCCATCTTATTTTAATCAGACTCAGCATTCATTACCATAAACCAATGTGTATACAGATAAAGTATATCCAATGGCAAGAACAGACCAATAGGCGATGATGTTCACTGAATCCAAATGTTTCCATTATGGATGAGGATCTGGTAATAAATAATTCATTTGGAGATAAGATCAGAGAACTACTGTCACAAAGCTAAATGCAAGTTCTTCAAAAGACATCAACCATCTAAGCTAAGTAGATAACACAGTGAGGCCAGTCTACATTCAGGATTGGCAGCTGCGAGATCCTGATGCAGACATAAGGCAAGCTTTCAGAGTACATCTGAAAGTGTCAGAATACTCACAAGACAGGCTGTCACAGTACAGATGGAAGTGGTAAGTAAAATTATCAGATCACTTAAACTTTCTTTTTTCTATACTTGTGCTGCATCTAGAAGCTACACCTTGCCAACAGTAGCATGTGATGATATAATTTCTGTATATAGTATAAATACACAGGTATATATTTATTTCATGTTATATTAATAAAATATATATTATTAAATATATTTTCATGTGTCTGTATAAACAGAACAACATATGATAAAGTAGAAATCCACAAATTTTAGAATAATTCTATACATGAGTATGATAGTCACATCTTGTGAAACTGGTCACTAACATTTTTACTGACATGTGGTATGATTTTTTGAAATATTTTAAAAATTATAAATGTAAGTTTAAAACAGAATTTTAAAGTTTTATTAATATTTCATATTTATTTATGTTTGATAAATAAATTTTAGTCACTGAAGAGTTTGTAAATTTTCTGGAACAGTTCATTTGTCTGTTTTCCTTCTCATTGCTCAAAGAATAAAAACTCCATTGTTTCATTGCATATTCACTTTATTATTAGTTTTTCAATTTTTTCAAAGCTTAAATATGATTTTTTAAAATGGTTTTCATTTGTAAACTTATATTTCTAATATAGAATAAAGATTTATTTATAAATCAAATGTTAAATGATTACAGTACAGGCTTTTTCATATCTGCACTAATGGAATTTGTGAAATGAGATGCAAGTGAAAAAATAGCTTTAAAAAACTGGCATATATTTTATTACAAATTCAGCCATATTGAAAGTACAAATGAGAAGATCTTTATTTAAAAAAAAGAAAAGAAAGGAAATTGTCTGGATAATTGATGATATATAAAACAGAGTTCTAAGATTAATTATTTAAATTAATGAAATAAATCAAATGGAGATCATTTATGTTTATCCCCCAACAACTATGTATTGTGATAAAGAAGTATAGAATTTTTATTAAAATATACAAAATGATATTTATCAAATCAAATAATAATTTGAAATTCCCATGGAAGATATTAATGCTAGAACTGGTAAAGGAATGAAAAAATTAAAAGACTGTGATTAATTTTTGTTATAGTGATAGGAATGAGAGAGGATAAAGATTTTCGGAATGTGTTTGGAAAAAAAAATTCTTCTTGAGAAAAATGAAAATGCTAAACTAGGGCAACAAATCATCCTGCTATCATTCATGAGGATATCCAATCAGGCAGCAGCGATAACTTAAATGAATTTAAGGTACTCATCTTATAGCTAAAGACGCATCTATGGCGCGGTTTTATACAACTTTTTTGTTGTGCTACGGAATGCTAGCATTTTCTATAATACAACTTTTTTGTTGTGCTACGGAATGCTAGGCCGCTATGTCACGTCGCGGTACATGTATGTCACTAAGCAGCAATTACATTTTCCGAATTCGCAATTACGGCTTGATGAGAGAGTTTGTATTTGAATTGTGTTGAAATGTTGTTTTCATTGGATTTTTTTTTTTTAAACTATTGAAATGTTCAGATTTTTTTAAAACAATAATTATAAGACTTTTTACAACGTACTGTATTGAACTTTTATTTGGGTAAATGTTAAATATCTATGTTTTTATTGAGTTACAATTTAACGTACTGTTAGTAACATTCCACGAGACAAAGAAGATTCTACCATCTGTATATTTTTGAAGTAAAAAAGACCGGTACGAAAAAAATATCCAGTAAGAAAAGTCCAAATATACAGGTTTTTTTGTAAATTTAATAAAAAGCAAATATTATAAACATGTTTAATAAGTAAAGAGGACATTTGTATGTGTTTGTTGTTGTTTAAAAAAGTTTGAGTTTCTTTCTTCTGTCCGAGTACGCTTACGATTTTGAATTTTTTTATTTTAGCTTTACAAACAAACAGAACACTAACCCTAAACCTAAGCATAAACTAACCCTAAATCTAACCGTAACAACTTTTACTTTTATTAAAATTATTACTTTTTAGTTAAACAACAACAAAAAAAGTCGTAACAAGTAAAAAAATATCAGATAGAAAATTGATAAAAAAAAACCATAACACAATTAAAAAAATATACGATAGAAAAACATGAATCAAATTTTAATTTGTTGATTTTATTTTACATTTATTATTATCATTTAAATTGTATACGTTAATAAAAAATATTTATAAAAGACGATTTTGTTTAGTTTTTATTTTCGCATTACAAAAAAGCACAGAAAAATTATTAAAATCAACGGCCCATGAATGTTCATATTTTATAGTTTTAGCGTGAAAATGGCGCCATACAATGGGATCTTTATCTATAATACAAGCACCGAATTTAGTACAACTTTATAGTAATAAAATAAATGTATTTAATAATCAATAACAATACAAAAGGAATAATGATTAGAAAACGATTATAAATTTCATTCTAAGTCTCTACTGTTTATAAATAAACTTCTTTTACACAAGGGCGGCAGATAAATATAAAATATTGCAGTACAAGTTAGTTTATGAAAGTTTTTCAAGCATCCATTTGGGTATAATTGCAATGCGTACATATGTTAAAGTTAATTATAAATTGTATCACCAGTAAGCAGACAATCAGCTTTCATTGTAATATGCAAATCATAATGGCATTTATTACACTTCCTTACAGTTTATTACACACATAGCATCTTCCTAAATCCTAGAAGGGCTTTTTATACAAAAGCTCATTTATGCATAATTGTTGATCATTTGCATAATTTGATATGACTGATATATGCAGATTTTCAGAGTAGTTTAAGATAATTTATTCATTTACTGACTGCACAAATTTACATAATAAAATAATCCTTATTTACATTTACCTACACCAAAATTAGATTATATCTTGACAAACAGGAATTGTGTATTTCAAAAGAGTAATGTTCTTAATAGTTCAACTTAGGAAATGATAATCGATTAAAAAAATATAAGGTACAAAATACGTGTGAATGCAAATCTAGAACGAATAAAAACTATTAAGAAAGCCAATATTATAGTTAATATTCCTAATTTTTAGAAAATTGTTTTAAAATATTAATAAATTGACACATGGTTCAGATATGAACGAAATGAATAAGAGGACCACAGATTCTCTAATAAAAATTGCACGAGAAATAAATAACACAAATGTATTAGTAAATTTTCTGCTGAAACTATTTAGAATTTTATTCAATGGTCTAAAAAAAGCAACAATGAGATATGGAAATATAATTGTAAATACTCATGGAAAGTTATAGATATTAAGTTTTATAATTGTAAATGAACATTTAAATAAAATATTTCATGTTAGTGATTTTAGTAGGTAGAAAGGCTAGAATGGTAAGGAAGGCTGGTAAGGTTTATAGGCATAAAAAAAAGTTAATAAGAGTTAATGACCTACAGTGTATTGATAGTGAAATAGATTGTGCATATTTATTATTAAATGAAAATAAATGGAATTCTTTTAAGTATATTTGTGTGTGTGCGTGTATATATACAAATTCACCTATTAAAAATATTAAAGCAAAATATGACAATAAGTGCAAATAAATATTATCTTTAACAAATAGGTTTTACAAAATATATTACATTTTATTTTTAGGTGTTTTTTTTTCTCATGTGTCATAGCATCTGCCGGGAAGCAAACCCGCTAACCCGGGACAACTGCTTTTAAGGCGGCTGTGCTGACCTCTCGCCCACCAATGCTTGATATTTTTAGACTTAAATTAAATAAAAATGAATTATTACAATTTCATTAAAAATTAGTAAAATATTAAGGATTTTAAACTTCTCCCTTGATAGTTTAATATACAAATCAAAAAACGTAAGAAACACTTGAACGAGAAGCTATAAAGATTCCAAAAATTATTATACGTTAAGCGCCACCCAGCTCATTTGCATACGCTTTGCATACTTCTTTGTTTCCTTGCCCTATTTCTTCGTTCTGCATCTCGCATTACCGCTATGAATATGAGGCAAATGACCTCGAAAGCGTTTAGCGTATAATAATTTTTGGAATCTTTATAGCTCTCGTTCAAGTGTTTCATACGCTTTTTGATTTGTATATTAAAAATTAGTAAAAAATTGTATAAAAAAAACACAGAAAGAAATGGTATCTATTGAATATATGGGAAAATGAGATGTCCAGGTGTAAAAAAAAAGAAATTAGAAGTTTGGAATTTTTATTATATTATAAAACTAATTAGCAAAAATATAATAATGATTTTTGATTACTCAGGATTCTAAAGAATCAAGAAAAAATATTTTTAATTTATTCATTTGCTAACTAGGAGAAGCACTGGGAATAATAAAAAAATAAAGTTGTGGCTGAACTGGCAAACACAGTTCGTTTTTTTTTTCATTTGCATCTTACAAAAAGTGATTAACTTAAGAAGGTCTACATAAATCACTAAGGATTATTGTCTAGTCTTCAAGAACTTCTCAAACTGGTGCTTTTCAACATATATGATACAGGGAGTACAACATAAACCATAACAACATCTTGAAATTAGAAGAAAAGTTATTTCTAAATAAAAAGAAAGATGAAAGATTAGTAAACATTGAGATGATATGAAATGTGTGGAAAAGTACTTTAAACATTATACAGAAATAATGAATCATCATCATTTTCAATTATTAATGATGAAGTTCTCTCCAAATTCAATCTATCTTGTCCAATCTCTAGTATCTCTTGTCCACATTACTCTAACACACTTCCTTATTCTATCCATCCATCTCACATGTGGCTTCTATATAAGTCTTTTACAATCCCTTGGAATCCAGTCAATCTCTTGGAATCCAGTTTAAGATTTCAACTGTCCACCTATTATCATTTCTTAGAGTAATATGTCCAGCCCAACTCCATTATATTCTCTTAATTCTTTCAGTTATGTCAGTGACAGTTTGTTCTCTCACCCATATATTTCATTTTCTATTCCTTCTGGTTACTCTTAGCATGCATCTCTCCATATTTTGTTAAGTGGTATAAAGTCTCTGTATTGCTTTTTTGTTAAACATCCAAGACTCAGATCCATAAGTAAAAACTGATAAAACAGGTTTACTAAAAACCTTCCTTTACAAACACATAGGCATATTTCCTTTTACAGAACATTTTCGTTCTGTTAATGAGAATTATTTTTGCAGACAGACTCATAAAAAGACCTTTTAATAATTTTGCAAGCAATTTTACTTTTTATTTATCAATATCTATTCTTTCAGTCTGACAAAAATAATATTTTTTGCAAGTTTATTAAAACGTCTCGTAATGAGTCTGCTTGCAAAAATAATTCTGAGTAATATATTTAGAACATGTTCTATAATTTGATTATAATCTTAAATGTTACCTATTCAAAGCAGTAATAAGTTATTCAAGTGCTATTAAAATTATTATTCTCTCTTAATATTATGTTATTTGTATCAAAAACATACCAACCAAGTTTATTTCTATGATTAATTTTATCCATTATGTTTCCATCAGTAGTAATAATTTGACCAAGTATTTGTAATTGGTAACTTCTTTTAACTTATTATTATCAATCTTAATCTTCTTTTAAAATAATCAATTGAACATTACTTTAGACTTTTTAACATTTATCTTTAATCCTACTTTCTTGTTTCATCTGATAACTCTTGCAACATTTTTGAAACTTTAAAGCATTATTTGCACAAAAAAAAAAATACATTATCTTCAAAATTTAGATGACTTAAATAATCTTTACTTACTTTTATTTTTTTTAGTTTTTCATTTTAATAGATAAAGTACATATTGCAAAACTGCTGTAATAAGTTTTGGAGGTAAAGAATATTGCAAAACTGCTGTAAATTGTTATTGTTGTATTTTTATAAATATTCTTCAGAATATGATAGTGTTCCCTAGGTGTACACCTTGATAATCCAATGCTGTAATCCCAAAGAAATGCTTATAGAATCAAATGCCTTTTCATAATCTAAAAATCCAAAACATAATGAGAACTTATACTCACTTGTCTTTTCTATAACTCTTTCCCATATTTGAATATAATCCATTGCACTAAAATGACTTTTACATGCAACTGTTTCTTTTGGTTGGTTAAGATCCAAAGTTTGCTCCAGATGAGTTGTAATTATTTTGTCAAATATTTTGTAAAGAATTGATAAAAGACTGATAAGTCAGTAATTTCTGATCATCTTCTTCATCATCTTTTTAAATATTAGTATTAATACAGCATTCTTCCAATCATCTGGTACATTTTTATTATTTAACTTTTAGGGTTACATTTTTATTATTTAGACATTTGGTAAATAACTTTACCAAAAGTATTTCTTTTCCTACTTCTTTTAAAATATCATTATAATTTCAACATTACCTGGAACTTTTCCCTTCTTTATAAATTTAATTGTATGTCCCACTTGTTCATTTAAAATCCTGAATAATCCAGAACACATAATAGTTGTGGGAGTTTTCCTTGTTCTTTATTGCTATATAATTCTTGATACAACTCTTCTACACATTTTACGATATCATCTCTCTTTTTAGTAGTAGTCCCATTTTTTTACTTATTTCAAAAATAAGTTTTCTACCAATACCAAAATGTACTTTTAAAACTTTTATTCTCTTCTATAACTTTTCTTACTAGTTTAAAATTGGTACTTTCTTATATCATTATTAACTCTCTTTCCCATCCTTTTACAAAATTCTTAATGCATGATTTTTATATAGTTTCGTCTTCATTCTTTTCTTCATAAATTATCTTGTGTCCTTAGAAGTTTTGCTGGTCCATTTTTGTACCAGTTATCTTTGCTGCAGATTTTAAAAGTGTATCAGTTATATTCCTATTGATTTTGTTTAAATCTGAATCATGTTCAAAATCTGTTAATATTTGAAAATGATTTGCAAATTCTAATTTAAACTCATTGGAATGTTTTTGAAGATTAGTAGTAGTATCATCTCTGAATATTGTTTTACTTCTTAATAATTTTTATTTTTCTAGTTTTGCATTAACATATATCTTACATCTCAATAATCTTGTATCACTTCTTGTGTTGAATTTATTAAGAACATGCAATCTTAAAATGCATATTTCCTGTTTGTCAGAATGAATGCATTTTTTCTGTATCTTCATTTAGATGCTTACTATCTCCATTTCCATTTAACATTTTTCTCAAAAAATTAATTCATAATATAACACTTTTCTTCTGGAAAGTCCACAAGTCTTTCATTTTTTTACAATTGCTTAACCATTCTAGCATTAGTCTCTCATGACAATTTTCAAATGTTGTTTGTCCTGATCAAAGGCCTTTTGTACATCTATATAAAAATCCTCTACTTCTTTATTACAATGAGAACTTGTTGAGGCAAAAATCTGAATTATCTGCATTTGATATCTGTAGTTAGGTTGAATAACTAATCTTATCACTCTGTCTAATATACCATAACTTTCCACAATGTTGTTTGTCCACTTTTTATTTACAATGAGTTCTACCTCACTTTATTTTTTTATTAGTAAACATGAAAAAAATATAAGTTCACAAATAAAACTTCTTTATTAAGAATTAAAAATTGAAAATTAAAATTCTATACTTAACTCATATATATATAAAATCACACAGATGAAAAAAATTATTAAAAAAAGAAACTTTATTAAAAATAGAAAAAGTATTTTAAAAGCAAAGACTTAAAAAGATTTAAAGATAAAAATGTATCTAAGTTTGTACAAAACAAATTAATTAATGTTATTGAAAAAATGGAAATGATTATTTCAATTAGTCCAAGTGAATTAGCCCTTGGCATTTAAATGTATAAGCAACGGTCAGATAGGAAAACAATAGAAACTAATGACCAATGAAAGAGATCCATTGGGGAATCAAACCTCAATGGAAGGATCATCATCATCGATGATGTAATGTCCATTGGATCCTAAAGTTACATATAAAAGAAAAAGTTTGATAATAAA
The DNA here is from genome assembly GCA_028023455.1 of Epiperipatus broadwayi. NCBI lineage: Eukaryota > Metazoa > Onychophora > Udeonychophora > Euonychophora > Peripatidae > Epiperipatus > Epiperipatus broadwayi. The sequence continues at coordinate 419,796 of JAQFVV010006624.1, read as the reverse complement.
ATTTTGAGTGAGTGAAGAAAATTGAAGAGAAGACTGAGATATGTTAAGTCGGAGAGTCGGAGGTGAAGGGATTGAAAGATGCACTTTCAATTTCTTCAGTTGTTATAAAAATAAGAAAATAAAACATCGCTTTTCCTATATTGAGGACCACCAGATCATCAAGGAATTTTAACGCTGAATTCCAAATGGCAAGCAACGGATAACTAATGAACATTTCTAAAACCGTAAGCATGTTATGAACTTAAATGAATATTAATTTGAAAACACTAAGAACTTTAAAATATAAACTTTCCCAGAATTTAAAAAAAAAATAGAAATAGAATCCTATCTGACCAAACTAAATTCCTTATTAATTCTTTTTATTGATGTATTTCTTTTTTTTAATCATTTCCATTTATTTATTTATTTTTTATTTTGGTTCTTTTAAGTTTTATTTATAATTTTTGTTTTTCGTTAAATTAAATTATAGAAATGTTAAACTTAAGTCGGGCATGAATGGCTATATAGATTTGTAAAGTTATATTAGGGGAGGGTAATCTTAGGTTATTTGTTTCATAGTTAAATTAGGTCAATGGATTGGATATATTGGTGTAATTAGTAGATGTAGTACGAGATTCGCTACTGGCAGAATCGCTTTATATGCCACACACTTCCTTTTTGCCTATGGAATGCGATCGTAAGTCGGCAAAATGACCGCAGTCCTTTCCTATGGAGTTTTTTTTTAGTGCTCTTCTCATCAGATAGATGTGGTATTCCTATCTGACAAGAGGCAATTTCTTCTCTTAACCTTTTGTGCTGCCATATTCATGTTACATTGAATGCATCGATATATCAGATGGATTGACGTTGGTTTGACTGTGAACTTTTGGCCTAAGGTTAAATAAGGATAGAATATTTTCTTTCAAATGCAAATCTACGTAGTCTATTCACACTCGACACTCTAAATAAAAATGCATTAAATTTAAGTTGGGTATGGATGTTGCATGGATTCGTTAGCAGTTAATTATGTTGTGGTTTTCATATTTGGTTAGAATATATAAGTCATCGATGTCAATGCAGTATCTTATGATGAATGCCTGGGTTTCTTGTATTCTCTCTGCAATTGACAGTATCAATGACTTTGTATTTTGATTGGTTATGTTTATTTCGAGATGTTTTTAACTGTGGAATCTATGCAGATGATCAATACTCAACATTATAAAACAAACTTTTATAAATCCATCTGTGCAAACTTATAAAAATTAAAATGTAAACTTATAAAAATTAAATGTAAATTAAAATCAAAGTTAAAAATGTAAATTAAATTTTAAAATGTAAAACTGATACTAAAACAATTTTAAATATTATATATGTGCATAAATAAATGTTTGTGTATATAATTACTGGCAGTGGCTTATTTTATTCCTTTTTATATATTCTTAGATAAGAATTTATTATAAAATACAAATCTCTGCTATTCCACTGAGCTAGTCACAATGGGCTAATGACCAGAATCAAAATATATAAAATATTTTTTTTTTAACTTACGTATCTGCCTACTTTATAAATTTTCTAGGTTCAAATGCCTAGTGGCGCCCCGTAGTGTAGATACGTTAAGTCTCTTTATTCTCTGGATTGTTACAACATGTACTTCCAATGATTGTGCCTTTGTTATATACTACATATCCACTTTTTAAATCAATTGTCTCTTCACTTTTTCTTCTGACTTCACAAACTTCAATAATGACCCATTTAATATTAAATAGTTCTTCCAATTCTTGCAATCTTCCTTCACTTGAAAGTGATCTGCAGTTGCAAATATCTAATAAAATGTCGTCATCAAATGACAGTCTGAGTACATCTTTTGAATTGAATAAAGAAATTAGATATATATATATAAATCTAATATATAAATAAATCAAGTGCACTTCTTTATAAGTCTTGTTCTATTATATGAACTATTATCAAATAAATAAATAATCTATATATATTTAATTCCAACGTTTTGACTATATTTTTAATAGTCTTTATTAAGCAACAAACTATAAAAAATTATAGTCGAAACGTTAGAATCTTATATAATTATTTATTTATTTTATATTAGGTCATATAATCAAGATTTATAAAGAACATATGTTTTATTTATATACTGAAATTAAAGGGGCTGTTTTTAAAATAGAAGATTGTTGATTGGTTTGATTTAATTTATTCACACTTAAATCTATAAAGTAGGGAATAAATGATGGAATTAATGTGGATATCTTAAAATAAGATGATGTAAAAATAGAAAAAACGTTGCCAAAATAATATACCAAATGTTAAGTCGTAAAGATATATCAGATAATTAAAAAAATTTAGTAGTAATTTTGATTTTTAAGAAAGATGATTACTAGCTTCTATACAAAATCTTTACCAAGATAATTACAATTGTCTACAGCGAACATTGCATTTGAATCACCTAAAAGAGCAAGCTGGATTTAAAACTGGTTTTAACACAATGATCACATCCAAGTATTGAAAAAAATTATAGAAAAAACAAATAAAATTGGATTCAAACGGTTCACGAACCGGCACCGTCTGTATTTTTTTTTTGTGCCGGTCGTCGGCATTCATGCAAAAATGAATCATGATGATCAAATTTATGTCGATTAACGCAAACAAGAAAAAAGTATTGCATCGGGAGGTATCTGAGTCGGCGTGACGCATAAAACCAGGGCAGCGAGTAAGGTGGTTATGAATGCATTGTTTCATCAATTCGTTTAGGTAAAAATAGGAAAAGTGTTGTTTTCTTAAATCTGTCGTTGAGTTCGGTAGAATTTTAAAATAAATATTTCACAAAATTTTATTTAAAACTTTTTTTTAGATCCTCTTCAAAATGGTGCAACATTCTATTTTCTTTATAAAAAAAATCATGTTAATGTCGATGATCCCGACAAAGGAAAACAAAATGAAAATATCAATCAGCCTACTAATAGATCTTTTGGCGTAGTTTTTATTTATTTGTAATCGATACTCTAAATAAGTAAAACTTTTACCGTACACCTTATTTTGTAAACTTGTCGTTCGTGAAATTTTTCTAGGTCATTTGCTGCTCCCCAAAGACAAATGTAGGGAAACGCTGCAATAAAGTTTGTGAGTCATTAATAAATCGAGGATATGGTCATATTCTGAAGAGTATTTATTAAAATTCAAGAGCAGTGTTTAGCTAAAGAGAATTATCATTAAGATAGAGCGATAACTTCAAACATTTTTAGCAATTTTACAAAAAAAAAAAATTGTGGACAAAAATGCAAATCTAATAGATTATTTAAATAATCTCGATTTTGGGGATAAAGTGGTTGTTTTTGCAAATAATGTTTTTGTTTTTTTTTTTTTAGAAAACGTCAGGAATTAACAAATGAAAATAAATATTAAAAAATAATAAAGTAAAACTCAAGGATTTTTTTTCCCAAAAATATAATAAAGAATGATAATCATAAGTTACAAATAAAATTATAAATGCTTCTCAGATAATTAATACAGAGGGAAACATAATAGGTGGACTTAATCATAGAATTAAACTTGAATAGAGAGATTACTAGATATAATATTAAAAAAAATTGGCTGTATGATTGAAAAAGATTTTTAATAAATAGGTTTTATTAATTCTTAATTATTAATGTGAAATTTGAATAATAAATAGAAGAACAATAGAGAAAGGCTTCAGACCACACTATGAAGTATGCAAATCTATATGCTAACAGAAATAAAAAAAATACATAGGTGAGAAGACAAATAGTTGTCCCTGACAATATTGAAAGAATTAAAAAACTGAAATGATGCTGGACTGAACATATAATTATAAGAAATCATAACAGATGAGGTCTTAAACTGAATGCCAAGACATTGTAGTACACCTAAAAACAGATCATATAGGACATTCATAGTTGAAATAAAGAAGTTTGATAGTCCTATTTTTAAAAAAAAGAGATTATGGATTAGAGAAACTAGATTAAAATTGACAATATCAACTAGTATTTTTTTTTCTTCAAATAATTTATTATAACTAAGTTATTACATTAACAGTTATGATATTCTAAAATATAGTTTTAAATTTAATTCTCCAGGCTGATCGTGTTATCTTTTAATCATCAGTCCCTTTACCTCTTCACCATTGGCACAGTTGCTGTGTAGATCTTTGGGATATATTTTATTTAATATGGTTTTGTTTTCCTTCATTTGGAATTACAGACTTTAGCCTTTCCTTCTTCTCTTTCCCCTTTTAGGAACATCCTGTCATTGGTTGGGGACATGGTAAGTCTAAATCCAACATGTCCCATGTCATAGAGAAAATCATCTCTTGTTTTTGCAGATCAGCTTTAATTTTTTCTGCATGAAGGCAATAGGATCAAATTTATCAGGATTAAATGCTAGCTTACATCTAGTAAGCCATATCAAATGATCTAGAATTAGCATCAGTCTAATTTCTGGGTGTGATCCCTTTCTGATACTGTCTTTTAGATTAGATAATTTAGCTTTATTTACCTTGATCCAATTCATTAATATTTTTGAGCTGCATTAGCTGGACACATCTGAACCTGAAATGGTTTATGGTGTCATCTTCTCTTTTACAAATTGTGCAGATTCATTCAATTCATTTCACATTTTTATTAACCAAAAACTCATTAGGTAATTAATGTATTGACATTGATTTTTATTAGATAATCTGGATATTTGGATTCCAAGCTCCATTTTTTAAAATTTCTTTATTAATTTATCATTTGAGAGGCCTAGACTCAAGAGGTGAACTTTTAATTTAGTGGATTTCATACCAAAGGTCTGCCAATGTGTTAACTTGTTTTGGAATGTGTCTTTATCAATTGTTATCCATTTCATGAGGTCATTTAATTGAAGATGCAGCCTCTGTATTGGTGGAGGCTGGTCTGTTGGAATAATGAGTTTAAGGATTTTTTCATTCCATTAATGGCTCTGGGCTGTTGCAGCCATCTATAGCTTATTGCTACTGCTTGCTTCCTCCAGAACAGCCCAGAACATAGGGACACAATCCTCAATATATATAGTGTTTGGTGGGTTTAATCACAGGAAGATAGTAATTTATCTTAATCAATGCCATCATATTTAGAAGTGTGACCTTGCTGTAAATGGAAAGATATATTCCAGATAAAGAAGTAGTTATCTTTTTGGTTGCTTCTAGCAGAGATTTTTGGATATTGCTCCTCATTGAGACTGATGACAAGTGCATTGGGAAGGCAAGAAATTTTTGTGGCTTGGCCACAAATCTTGAGGTAACCATTTGTCCCAAGATCGATTTCCAACCCATAGAGTTGCTCAGATTAAATTTTAAGCCAAAATATTTTTAAGTATTCGTCTATCACCTCTTATAGTCTTAGTATGTTTTTCAGATGGGAGAATCACTAGTATATCGTCCATGTAGGACAGATGTCTAACTATTTTCTTAATTGGAGGAATATACAGTCCTGGGAGATTTGCTTCAATACTTTCAAGAAGAGGGTTTATATAGATGATGAACAGGAGAGCACTCAATGGGAAGCCTTGAGGGATAGAAAGGGCCTAAAACAGGAGAGCACTCAATGGGAAGCCTTGAGGGATAGAAAGGGCCTAAATCCCATGTAAATCTTTTCATTGAGTGTCAGTAATAAAGTTCTCTATGATTGTAATAAACACCTTGGGGACTGAGTAACAGATTAGGATTTCAAGATGGGTATTTATTCTGACTGAGTTGAATGCTGCTGAGATATCTAATTGGATAGCAATCAGCCCAACCTTTCTTGATGTTCTGATGTAATCAATTGTAAGCTTAAGTTGGGATACCATGTTCACATTCGAGGAATCCTTCTTGGTGAACTGCAAAGATATATGCTTCTATATAACTTCCTGTATGTGGTCTTTGATTAATCCCTCAATGACCTTGATCAATAATGGGGTCGACATCAGATTAATATCTGTGGAGATGCTTTTTCACAAAAGGCACCAGTGAGATTGGATAAAGGCTTTGTATATCCCTGCATCTCTTAAAAAGTTCATCAATTGTGATTTTAATTATTGGAATGGTGAAGTGACTGAGGTGCTGGAACATGAATTTAGGCACCACATGTGATCCCAGGTGCATCTTATCGGGAATGTATTTTAACTTTTGGAGAATCTTTGCTTCTGTAATCCCATGTAGTCCATCACTGTTTATGCTGTAATTATGTCTTACTTGTCGTGCTGTACCTTTCTGTAATTTCTCTTTAAAGGGATGATGAATTTTCATCAACATTGTGGTGCTTGTGTAGAATTGCCCATCAATGAAGAGGGATGCCAGTATAATTTGTTTTTTCCAAAACACCAACTGCCCACTGAATATAGCTTTTTGTCCAGCAGTGATGGTTGACAAAAAATATTTTTGTCATTTTGATTGCAATAAATTGTGCTTTGCTCATTGTGTATCTTTGTATTTTTCTTTCAAAATTAATTTTGTGTTTTCCATTATACTTGGGTCTGAGTTCATTTTATTTTGTATATTGTTTAAATCTTGCATGAGCTTGAATTGTATTTTAACTTTTATAATAGTGTTTATCTCTAGATCTTCATTATTAGGCATTTTACATCTAATATTACAATCTTGGAATACATATTTTTTCTTAATCAAAATATATTTCAATTCTTTCTTCATGTGAATATTTTCATTATCTATTTGCATTTAGAATTTTTCTCAATAAACTATTCATTATGTAAAGTTGTTCTTTTTGTATGATCTCTACAAGTTTGTGGCTTTTATCAATTTTATCATTATAACAAAATATATCCACAACACTTTCATTTTTAATCATTTACCAATCCTAACATTAAAGTTTCCCATAATAATTTTAAAATATTGTTTGGTCTAATAACATCAATATCAAAATTTTTAATTTTTTTTTTCACAATAAAAACTATTGGTGTACACATGTAAATTTTTTCCAAGTTATTCATTAATTTGAATAACTAATCTGGTCTCTCTGTTTGATATACCATCTCTCTTTGAAGTTATCCTTCCACATTTTTAATATAATGATTATACTTCTAATTCCAATATTTATGACTTTATAGTAAGGTGCAATTTATTTTTTTAAATCTATTGTCTTTTCCTTTTTGCATGCAACTACCCAAAAATTCACTAAATCGATCTTCAGGTAATTCGGATCATCTTGGTTCTCTTGAAAATTATCTGCAATTTTGGTACCTAAATAAAATGTCATTAGTGAATGGCAATCTGGATCACAAGGTATTTTAGCATCCTCGGTCTTTAATCAATTACTGTTTTGGCTTAATCTTCTGACAATAATTGCTATTATTAATTTTGTATGCTATGATTATAAATATCTTTAAAAAATTATTCACACTCATTTCCTCTATCTTTAAAAAAAACTCCTCTGATATATCAATTAAAAACTGACAGGAATTATGTGTCTCTGGATACTAAACTCAGAGGAATAAGTGATTCAACTAATTATTTCTGTAGAGTTACTCATGTTGATTTACTATTTGAACAATCCCATAGTAATAAAAGATGCAACTATATGATCTTATGAAGTGAATATGAGGAAATGTTCTCTGTTCTACTTCTTAAAGCATCGTCATCATAAAAGCATCACAGACTCTGCTTTAAGTTAATAGTAAATTAATTTCTGTAGTTCTGTGAATGAATATTCTCTGAAAAATAAAAATGTAAGTTTGTGTTTAATTTATGGGGGGAAAACATGAAACAATATGAGCTACAAAATATTAGGAAATTCTCTTATCGATAAAAAAATTATCTTGTTGTTTCACTTCCTAATACACTGTTTCTTTTCAGATAATAAGTGACAGAATAACTTATATGATCACCAAAAGATTTTCTGTGTGAATTTTGATAGGTAATGAAAAGTATATATATATGAGTGTTGTGTTTTGGTCTAAAGTACAGACCCAAACTACAGAAAATAATCCTGAAACAAGTATTACAATGAATATATTTATTATATGTACAAATATATACAATACAATATATATACAAGAGAATATTTACAAATGCTGAGTATTGGAGTTCAATGTAAACTCTGGATTTTGCCTACCACTTCCAGCTACCCTTGATGGCTTGCCTCATGGGTAGGTTGTATGGCTCTTCCAGCTGTACAAGACAGCTTGCCTTGAGCTGAGAGTGGTCTTAGCAGTGTTCAGTCTCTGTGGGACTTGCCAAGCTGCATAGACTAAATAGCATAGTGCTATCAATGGAAATACTTTCTGCTGTTTAAGTTAGCAGAGTTTCCCTGGGAGAATGCAAAGAGTCTGTTTCAGGTTAGACAGATGTTCTTTCCTGATTCTCACAAAAGACAGACTACTTATACCCAGATCCCTGACCTTATTGAAAACCCTACGCATTCAGCAAGCATCATTGCTTATTGGCCTGTAATAATCATTGGCTATGTTTTATCTATATATCAGCCTATTGGCCGGTGGCCAACAATGCTTAATCCAATTGGCCGGTGGCCAACAATGCTTAATCCAACCAGATAAGGAGGCATCTGGAATAGTCCACTTCTGAGAGAAGGGAGGACTATAACATCCATCCCCTTGGCTAAAATTTACCCTAGAGAACATAGTCATGCAGGTGTGCTGGAGGACATCTAAAGCACTTTGGCGCTCATTCTGGTTTGCTGCTGTCTTCAGTTTGTAGGTTCTCCTTGCTTATATCTTTGATTTGTTGGTCCTCCTTGCTTGTACTGCATGTGTCTGGAGCTTCAATTCTTGTGGCTGCATCAGTATAATCCAGTCTCAGTTGATCTCGATGGCAATGATGTTGACATCCATCTGCCATTTCCATTAAAATGGTGTGAAGTCCTTTTTGTAGGATTACGACTGCTGGGATCCATTTAACAGACCCGCTATACATTCTGCATAGAACATTAGTCCCTATTTGTAATTTGGTACTTTTGTCCTTTTCTTGTTTTTCATCATTTGGCTCAGGTATCAGAGCTGACAAGTTGGTTTGCAAAATTCTATTACACAGTAGTTCAGCTGGAGTTTTTTTGGTTGCAGTACTGGGTGTAGAGTGCTGAGATAATAACATTCTGGCAATACAGGTGTTCCAGCTTTCTGTGTTGATCTTTGTGAGCAATTTTTTGGTCTCTTGCACCAATCTCTTATCCTAGCCATTGCTTTCAGGGTGAAATGGTGGGCTGAAGACTATCCCTATGCCATTATTGTCACAAAAGTTTTTAAAAGACTACTGCAGTGAATGCTGTGCCATTATCTGAGACTATCATTTAGTAAGGCCATGTATAACAAATAGCCTTCTAAGAGCTTTTATTGTTGCAGTGGTCTGGAGTGATGGAACTTCCACTACCTCCAGCCACTTAGAATATGAATCAAATACTACTAATAGAAGTTTGCCTTTCCATGGGTCAGCATGGTCCACATGGACTCTCATCCAGGGGCCTTCAGGTTTAGGCCAGTGAAGTGTTTTATCTTTTGCTGGCATGTTTTGATTCATTTTGCAATGACAGTAGTGGTGGACTTTAGACTTAATCTCTGTGTCCAAATTTGGCCATCATACATATGCCCTTGGGAGCATCTTTATCCAGACTATCCCTGGATGCCCATCATGCAACAGGTTGAGCCCTTGGGATCATCCAGCTATGGGGTGCTCTGATCCCCAGATAATACATCCTCTTTCAATTGAGAGCTCCAACCTTTGGGTCCAATAGCTGGATGCAACTCCTCTGGTTTTTTATTTGGCAACCACTTCTGGATCCATTTTTTAATTCTTTGGAACCCAGGGTCATTTGTGGTCCACTTAGCCACTAATTTACTGTTCAGTGGTGTGTTTGTCCCCAAATCAGTCATGTTACCTGATTGATCAGTAGTAATCAGCCTGTCTGCAGATTCTGCAGGCAAACGACTTAATGCATCAACATGAGAAATCTGTTTTCCCTCAATGTAGTGTAGCATAAAAGCATATCCTGATAAGAAGTTGAACCACCTCAGCATACATGGTGAGGCATGCTGAGGTATTCGCTTTTCAGATGCAAAGATACACAACAGAGGTCTATGATCTGTTTGCAGTATGAATAATCTCCCATAAAAGTCATCATGACATTTTTAATGCTATTGATTAATGCCAGAGCCTCTCTATCAATCTAGGCATAATTTTTTCTGCCTTTGAAAGGCACTTTGATGTAAAGGCATTAGGAGATATGGGACAACACTGCACTTCTTCCTACTGGTGAAGCATCGCATGTCAGTATCAGCACTCTTTCAGGGTCAAAGTGTGCCAGCACCACTTTCTCAGATATAAGGGTTTTCATTTTTTTAAAGGCATTATCATGATTGTTGTCTCACTTCCAGACTGTTTTTTTATCTAGTAGCCTGTACAGTGGTTCAGCTGCCTCTGTTTTGTGATATAAAAACCCTCATAGTAATTTACAAGTCCTAAAAAGGACTGTAATTCTTTCTTGTTACTTGGTGTTTTGGATTTTTTAATTGACATAACATTCTTTTGGGTAGAATGAATGCCAATTACATCTATCCTAAATCCCAGAAACTCCAGTTCTTTGGCTTCAAGTTTATTCTTATGCCTGCTGCTTTGAACTTGTCAAGGAGTTTTTTTTGTGGATCTCCAGAGTAGTTCAGATCTGAGCCACCAGTAAGAAATCATCAAAGTATGGTAGGGCCCCTGGAATTCCTGCAGCCAGTTGATCCATGACTCTCTGAAATATTGCTGGGGTGACCAATATAAAGAAAGGTAACTGGTTCGTTTTAAATAAGCCTTTATGAGTTATTATTGACAATGCTCTTGCTGCCTGATCATCGACTGGTAACTGCAAATATGCATGTTTCAAATCAATTTTAGTAAAAACCCTTCCACCAGACAGTGTAGATAAGATTTGCTTAACTGATGGTGGTGGATAATTATTCAATGTTAGTGCTTTGCTAATCATGCATCAATAATCTCCAAACATCCGAACATCACCATTTTCTTTGATGATTGGGACTATTGGGGTGGCCCATTCTGAGTATAATATAGGCTCTATTATTCCTTCTGTCTCCTGCCTTTCAAGATCTGACTCAACTTTAGCTCTCAAAACCAGTGGCTGTGATCTGCTTCGACAATTGTTTTTTTCTCTTTATTCAGCGATAACTGAATTGGTGGTCCTAGATACAGACCTAGATCTTTTTTGACTACTTCAGGGTAATCAGTCTTTAGATCTGATTCACCTTTGAGACTGCAAAGCTTAAGTGACTGAACCAGTTATGGCCTAACAAGTTGCTGTGATCATCCTGATGCCACTAACAGTGGTAGGTGTATAGTTTTGTTAGGCATAGTTATTTTAACTCTTGTCTGACCCAAGAGTTTTATTTTTTTACCGTGATCTGTTATAGTCCTAGTGCTAGGATGCAGATTATGTTTATTATTTTTATTAATGATAGCCCAAGTCTTTTTTGAAACCATAGACACTGCAGACCCTGTGTCTAGTTCCATTCTCACTGGAATATCATTAATCATAATACTATGTATAAATCCAGACTGACTGTCCTTAATGTGATTTATACTGGCAACTTGTTTATTTTTCTTATAGTTGCCCTTGTTGTTTTTTGGAATGGGTTTTTTCCATTCTCATATTGGCTGTTTGTCTTTTTATGTTTGGACATGCTGCTCTTAGATGGCCAACTCACTTATAAAATGAGCATACAGTATGGAGGTGTGGACATTCTGTTTGCATGTGCATCGGTTCATTGCACCTATAACAATGCTTAACACTCATTGTTGTTGTTGAGCTAACTGAGTGCTTGTCAGACTCAGCCTTCTGTTCAACTTTTTGAACAGTATAATTTATTTTTGTAATGGCTTTTCTTGACATGCTATAGATTCTGCTAGCGTGGCTTGAGCTACAGCTTTTCAAAGTCTATATCTGGCATCATTAATAATTGAGTCTTAAATTATGATCATTCATGCCACAAATGAAATGATCATATAGTGCTTCATTTAAGAACTCTTTAAAATCGCACATGAGTGCTAATGTCCAGATTTGCATTGCGAATTCTCTAGCTTTTTTACCCTCAGCTTGTGTACAAAGATTGAAATAATATCTCTGCATTATTGTTAGAAGTTTTGGGGGAAAATATTCTGTGAGAATCACCAATGCCTTCTCAAAATTCAAGTCAGCCAGTGTTTCTGATCCAATTTGCAATTTTAAAATGGTGTACGTCTGTGACCCGATTATAGTTATCAGCATCACTAATTTTATTTCAGACTTTTTGATCTGATTGGCCTGCATATGAAAAATCAGTCACTCTTTGTAGCTTGACCAGCTCTCAGGGAACCCTGTGTCAAAAGGTTCCATCGAGCCAATTATATTAGCCATTTTTTTTCTCTGTTAAAACATGAGAAAAATATTTATTCTGTATATTTGCCATTTTTTTCTCTGTTAAAATGTGAGAAAAAATATTTATTCCATATATTTGCGAGTAACCATTCGATATGGTTATGTTTGACAGATTTTTTACTCTACTAAGGTGAGCTTCTGTCTTTTTTAGAAAGGCCAATTTTGATTGGTTTATGAATCATGTTTGTGACTACTTTATTTTTCCACCCAGAAATAAGTGATTTTGACAATGGTTGTTTAGTAAATACAATGAATGTCTATTGCTTATTCATGTATTTTACTTTTTATTTTGCCAGAAATAAGTGTTTTTAATAATCACTGTTTAGTAAATACATATTTCACTTGGACAGTATTTAAGTGTGATTTAGTAACCACAGATTCGTAACTTACAAGTGTCTATATAAGTGTGCACTCGCATATTAATGTTTCCAAGTTTTTTTCTTTTTCCAGCCATGGCAAAAAAAAAATCTTTTGGCAACTGCGCCAAATCTGTTGTGTTTTGGTCTGGAGTACAGACCCAAACTACAGAAAATAATACTGAAACAAATATTACAATACAATATATATACAAGAGAATATTTACAAATGCTGAGTATTGGAGTTCAACATAAACTCTGGATTTTGCCTACTGCTTCCAGCTATACCTGATGGCTTGCCTCACGAGTAGGGTGTATGGCTCTTCCAGCTATACAAGACAGCTTGCCTTGAGTCGAGTGTCAACTTAGCAGCATCCAGTCTTTTTGGGACTTGCTGAGCTGCGTAGACTAAATAGCATAGTGCTATCAATGGGAATACTTGCTGCTGTTTAGGTTAGCAGAGTTTCCCTGGGAGAACCCAAAGATTCTGTTTCAAGTTAGACAGATGTTCTTTTCTAATTCTCACAAAAGGCTGACTATTTATACCCAGATCCCTGACCTTATTGAAAACCTTCGCATTCAGCAAGCATCATTGCTTATTGGCCTGTAATAATCATTGGCTATGTTTTTATCTATACATCAGCTTATTAGCCTGTGGCAAACAATGCTTAATCCAATCACATAAGGAGGCATCTGGAATAGTCCACTTCTAAGAGAAAGGGAGAACTATAACAATATATTTTAGTCATAGTAAAATAATTTTGTCTTCAAAGAACCCTAAGCAGTAACGATGAATTATCCTGATAATTATAACATTTAAATCACTCCTAAGAACGTATAACTTTTGAAATTGATATATAACGTATAACGTATATAAAAACCATTATATGCATATAAAAATTATATATTTAAACTAAAAATATAAACGTATTAAAATAATATTAAACTACTAAAACAATTCAATAAAAATATTAAAATTAATTCAGCAATATATTAATTATTAAAATTGTAATTAATAAATTTATTACATAATATCTATTATTTAAGGATTAATTTCATTTAAATAATCAGCAGCATAAAAAACGTCTGTTACAGAAAATGAAATAAAATGATTATTTAAAAGCTCATAAAATAAAATTGCAGGATTTAATCATTATCTTAGTAAGTAATATTGTATTAACTTCATACCAAAAAAAAAAAAAATAGCTCCGAGGTAAGTTTTTAATTCAAAAATCATTGAACAATCATATATCTTTTGTTGACAAAATATTATTTGATGACCCATTATAAATTCCAAATTATAATAATAAAATTATTTAACAATTCTATAGATGCTTAATAAAATTATTATTTACTATAGTTCGAAACTGAAAATAACTTTGAATTAATTAATATTCTGTAAATATATTTAAAAAATATATAAAACACATTTTTTAAAAACCCTCCTTTTGAAATGAGTAGCATTTCTTTTTCATATTAAATTACTTCTACAAAAGCATTCCATCCAAGTTTAATTCTATGATTAATTTCATCCATTATGTTTCATTCTGCCTTAATAATCTAATCAAGATATTTGTCGTTGTTACCTTCTTCTAGCTCATGATTATTAATTTTATTTTTCTGACCAAGTTGACTGAACAATACTTTAATCTGTTTGGTATTTATCTTTAATCGTACTTTTTCTTTTTCATCTGATAAATGCTGTAACGTTTCCTGAACCTCTGAAACAGTGTATTTCAAAAACCAACCAGTAACATCTTTAAAATATAAATGATTTCTATAATTTGATTTTACTTTTACTATCTTATTTTCCAATTTTAAACTTAATACTGTTAAAAGTTTTGGAGACCTAGAATCATCCTTTGGAGACCTAGAATCATCCTGGTGTAGACCTTTTTGAATTTTAATCTTTATGATATTATCATATAATCTAATGGTTGCTATTAAATTTTAATAAATATTCTTCAGATTGTAGCTATATTTTAAGTCTATACTTTGATTATCCACTGCTTTAATCCCAGGAGAATTGCTTATAGAATCAAATGCTTTTTCATAATCTACAAATGATACATAATGACAAAATATATTTTCATTGATTTGAACTCATCTTAAAGCTTGGAAATTATTCACTATGGTAAAATCACTTTTAAATTTAGCTTGCTGTTTTTGTTGATTAGAATCCAAAATTAATTGGAGAGAAGTTGCAATTATCTTGATAAAAACTGTTAATAAAATTAGTTAAAAATTGAAAGATCTGTCATTTCTGTTATTTTCTTTTTCAACTGTGTCAGTATTAGGACTGCATTCTTACAATCAGTGGCACACATTTAAAATTTGTGCATGTGATTCATAACTTTGCAGATTTTTTTTTATTTTATTTCCTGCTTCTTTTAAGGTAATAATAATTTCGTTATTTCCTGGAACTTTTCCCTTCTTTATAGTTTTATTTTTAATTTAAAATGCTAGATAATTAAAAAAAATGGAGATATTTTGTTTTTGTTCTTTATTACATTGAACCAGATCTCTCCTAATAAAACTTATTCTTACTCGGTTTAAATGCTTTTAAACATAACCTTTACATCTTTTGGCTTTAATATGTTTTAATGTCTTGCTTTTAACTAAATTTAATAATTAAACTTTAATAAGCTTATTATTTTATATGTTTAATGAATATGTAATGCAGATATAAGTAAGTTTTATTACATATATCTCTCAAGTGTTACACTACATAGTTTTTTATAAAAAAAATTCCACATATTTGATGATGACATATTTATTTTTAGTAATGGTTTCTTATTGTTCTACTATGAAAATAACTTTTATCCCATCACCAGCTGTTTTGTACAATTTTAAGATTTTTTCAGTTCCTTCTTTTTTTGTCTCAGTAAAAAAATCCTGACAAATCCCTGCATTTATGTATTATTCTTTAATATTTTTAAATGATTTGCAAATTATAATTTAAATTCACTGGAGTGTTTCTAAAGATTAGAAATATCAAACAGTAATATTGAATCTCATCTCTGTAATTTTGTATTAACAAGTATCTAACATCTGAATAATCATCACATGATCATCATTTTCTAAGCTTACACTGTTAATACAATGGAAAATTTTCCATACAATACTGCCATCCACTGCAAACCTTAGTAATCAATGGATGCAAAAAGGTTTGTTCATAAAATCTCTAACTAGTGCCTATTCGTCCATTATATTCAGAATAGTTTCTAGTTTGTCATTTCATTAGTGAAGAGCCTTGGATTTGAGAATACTGCACATTGATGTTAAAACCTAATGCAACTCTCCACATGCCACCTTTTACCTATTTAGCTAGCTATAAATTTACAAGCCCAAGATAAAATATGACAATGTTTTCAATCCAAGCTCATTTGCTTGTAAACTCATATAGATTTGAACCCAATTTAATTGTTAAATGTGTAAAAGGTGGCTTCTGGAGGATTGCATTAAATCCTAAAATCTAGATGCACTGTTTTTATATCTAAGGATCCTCACTGATAAAAGCTACCAGTTAGAACCTAGTCTGGGGATATTGGATGAGTAGACCCTGGATAGTGATTTTATGCACAAACTTTCTTGCATCGATTGTTCACTAAGGATTACACTGGTTGTCACTGTATGAAGAGTTTACTACTCTGTCTCACTAATTTAATGCTCATTTTTTGTGTTTAATTTATTAATAACAGTAATCCAATTCTGCTGTATCTTCATCTGGATGCTTCTATATCCACTTATGTTTAGCACCTTTGTCAAAAGAAATGTTCATAATATATAACTTCATGCAAATTTTATAAAACTGTGGTCTCTCTCATTTCTATTCTGTTTCTACAATTTGATAGATCAAAGCATTAATTGCTGTGAAAATATTTTTATAGATGAATGGTTTTTCATAATCTATCCGTTCAACACATAATGGCAATTCATATTCATTGATTCTTTATATTCCCAGCACTTGAATGTGATCCACTTGTGTTAAAAACATTTCAAACTCCATTTGATGTAGAGAGTTGTAATAAAGTGTTTTATAGTGAAGCTGAGTGTAGTTTTTGTAGGAAAGGTAGACCCTATATATAATATAAAAAGTATCTCAAAAGTACTTTAAATAATTTTAATTTAATTGTTTCCATTAGAAAGGTATAGTAGAGAATAGAATTCATCAGGGAGCTCGATCAGACATGATGCTGCATTTCAGAAAGTAAAGTTTCTTTTTTTTTTTTTTTTTCATATGTCATAGCATCGGCCGGGACGCGAACCCACAACCGTCTGCAACCAACTACTTGCTTGCATGGCGGCTGCGATACCTCTCGGCTAACAAACTAAATGAAAACATGGTAAAATATGAAATAAAAAGAAAAATGAATCAGCATGTTTTATATGTGGATGTGTTTGTATTTATATCTTGGTTTGTATATCCATCACAAAATTCATTTTTAAAATAGTTTGTTTTTCTCTCCTTTCATTGACTGTTTTTAGAGTTGGAATGGTCATGCGCATTTATAAAATGGATGTTTATTATTATTACAAAGGGAAAAATGATAGAAATTATATATATAAACAGATTTAATATGTATTTACTATCTTATAAATAACTATTTGAAATTCAAAATACAGTAAAAATTAAGATTATATAAAAGATTAATTAAAATTAGCTACAATTATATTTATATGTGAATCTATATATAAACCCAAATGCATGCAAACACCTTTCTGATATATTTATTGATGAAACATGAAAACCCAATATATATTTGCATACTTACACTGTATTTACAATGGCTATACCCTACCTGCTACTGTTGGTGAAATATAGCTTCTAGTTCTATGGTGATCTACAGAAAAAGGGAATGCACTTAAAGGTTCCTCTACCATTTCTAGTTGTTCTGAGGCAGCCTATTTTGTGACTAGACACAGTGATACTTCCAGTTGTGCTTAACAGCTTGCCTTGGATTAGCATGTGGTTTTAGGAGTTTCCAGTTCTGAACATGGACTTTCCTCGCTGCAACAATCGTTTAACTTAACAGCTATTGTCTAGAGAAAGTGGATTTTGTCTTTCAACTCTGTAACAGTAGTTCTTTGATCTACCTTTAAAATATTTGAATAATAATGGTCAGGTCCCCATATTCAATGGAAATATTTGGATTCAGTAAGCATCATTGCCTATTGGCCCATTATTACCATTGGCCATATGAGCTATCTACCTTAATCCCTAACAATTGCCAAACATAAATTTGTCCATAATGATGTTTTCAAATAATTAATAATGATTCCAACACAACTAAAATAAAACAACTATATAAAAATATTTTTTTTTATTATTGAATTGGTTTTTCCCTATATTAGGGCCTTTTCAAAATTTGTATATAGTTATTTTACTTTAATTATGTTGGAATGTTACTTAGCTGTGTATGTATGGCTTTAAGGTAATGAATGCCCAATCCAATCTAGATAAAATGGTATTTGAATTATTACATTATCTAAAGGCGAGGTGAGATATGACAGCTACAAATAAAAAAAATTAAATAAGACAATTAAAACTTCACCAAAAGGACTATGAGGGAGAGAAGTATAGTAAGCAAAGATAATTGTGGATTGTTTTGACAATTGATAAGTCAATTGGTTTGACAATCTATAAGTTATCAAAGATAATTCATTTACCCCCCCTTCCAAATTTTTGCAAATTCTAGAGAATTATTCAATATCAGAGTATAAAAGATCTACCACAATATACATATTAGGGTATATGGAAGTTTTCTGCATTTGAGTTTAGTGTTTATATAGAACTCCCAAATCTTTTATTATTTTGTAAGCATTTGAGTAAAATGATATGAATATATATAATCTGATGAAGCAGTCTACGTACAAAGACAAATGTATCTAAAGTTATAAATTATACATTAGAATTGTCCATGTCATTAAAATATTAATATTCCTCTTATATTCTATTTAGTGTAAAAAATATAATAAACCGTTTACGGATTTATGTAATCTTATGATTTTTTATACTTATTCAGCAGTTAGCTAGTGAGCTCACAACTGCGTTTCTTAAGAGAAAAATTAAATCGCAACGTCCAGATTATATATAGCAGTTAAACCATTACATTAAGTTGAACCCCTTAAATTTTATTAACAAAATAAAACTATAAATATTACAAAAACAATGGAATATTTTTTTAAAATAATTTTCCTAACCTAGTACAGTTACTAAAATTAAAATTCTATTGTAATTAATAAAATTAACAACATTAATTAATAGCTAGTGTAAATATTATATTTGTTATAAGCAATACATAAAAATTTAAATGTAAAAAAAAAACCCTGAGCAACTCAGTCATCGTAAGGTGATATTGGTTCATACATGCCAGAAAATGTTGAAAACATTAAATATAACCCTTTATATTTTTCAGTTAGTCAAAAGACAAATCGTAATGTTGAAATGAAATTCGAAAATATAAAAATTTTTCTAAAATGCTCCTGTTCCAAAGATTGGAGAAAAATACTAGTTGAAGTCTGTACTATCTATTTGTGTGTTATTTTTAATAAGGTGTTTGTATTTGAAATTTAAATATAAGTTTAAATTTTCAATACATTCAGCATGTAATGTGAAGATGGAAATAGTCCAACATATCGCATATTTGATTATGTTTCTGCTATGTCTAGCTAATCTATGAGTGTACTTCCCACAATTACAAACCAATGCTAACAGTTAATATTTAAATAATTCTTTCCTTAAAATCCTTAGTAGCGTTTAACTATTTACATATATACAATCGTTCATTTAAGAAGACCTGAAGGTATACACAAATAATAATTTAGACCAGTATGACTTATACCTATTATATCTTCCGAATTGCCCAGAATTTTAAATAAAGAAATGAGACATGCCATTAAATGTATGAAGAAAGGAAAGGCTCGAGATAATGGAAATTGTAATTCGATATATTAAAAAAAGCAGGTGAAGAAATAGAATTTTTTTTAAAAAACTTACATATTAAATGTCTAAATGATAAAGATGTACCAGATGATTGGAAGAATGCAGTATCAATATTAATATTTTAAAAAGGTGATAAAGAAGATATTAGAAATTACAGACCTATCAGTCTTTTATCAGTTTTATAAAAGATTTTACTAAAATAATTACAACTCATCTACAGAAAACACTAGATTTCCACCAACCAAGAGAACAAGCTGGATTTAAAAGTGGTTTTAGTCAGTAGATCATATTCGGGTATTGAGAGAAGTTATAGAAAAGACAAATGAATATAAATTGCCATTATGCTTAGGATTTGTAGATTATGAAAAGGCATTTGATTCTATAAACATTTCTTCAGTGATTAAAGCAATGGATCATCAAGGTGTAGATCCAGGATATTGTCATATTTTAAAGAATATATATAAAATTGCAACAGCAAAATTATATTACATAATGATAGTAGGAATATCAACATTGAAAAGGGTGTAAAACAGGGTGACTCCATATCTCCAAAACTTTTTACAGCAGTGGTGCAAAAACTATTTTGTAGATTAAAATGGGAAGCTAAAGGAGTGAAAGTAAATAGAGATTATTTAAGCATTTAGATTTTGCAGATGATGTAATTGTTTTTCCAAATAATGCGTTAGAGCTACAGGAAATGTTGCAGGAGTTATCAGATGAAAGTAGGACTAAAGATAAATGTTAAAAAGACTAAAGAAATGATTAATAGATTTTCTCAAAATATGAAAATAAAGATTGATATAGATGAGTTAGAAGAAGTTAACAGTTACAAATACCTTGGTCAGTTTATTAATATAGATGTATTATAGGGTATATCAGCACAGACTTTCACATGACCCACCACTCTCCACTCCATCTAATAACACTGATACACTCAAGCACATATATGCTGAAAAAATAAATAATCATCAATATACGTATTTCATGCTAAACCAGCAATCAGCAGTTGGTCCAGATTATCATCTCCCACACATATATACTATAAGTGCTCAGATATATATTAAGATAGACAATCTTCATACTTTAATGGACTGGCTCCAATCTACTACACACTCCAACTCTTCAACCATCCATCCAATTGAAAATCTGATGATGGAATGCTCGAAGGCCACCCTGAGGCTGAGATTCTTGTCACACCCATGTTGACCCAAGGTCAATCTGAACCCCACATGTACAGGACATAATCCATTAAATACATATGCAAGGATGGGCAAACATCTCTACAATGTAATAACTGAAACACAGGCTTAATATATACCATGTGTCTATATATGTAATATAGGGTATATGAGCACAGACTTTCACATGACCCACCACTCTCCACTCCATCTTATAACTCTGATACACTCAAGCACATATATGCTAAAAAGATAAATAATCACCAATATACGTATTTCATGTTAAACCAGCAATCATCAGTTGGTCCAGATTATCATCTCCTACACATATATACTATAAGTGCTCAGATATATATTAAGATAGACAATCTTCATACTTTAATGGACTGGCTCCAATCTACTACACACTCCAACTCTTCAACCATCCATCCAATTGAAAATCTGATGATGGAATGCTCGAAGGCCACCCTGAGGCGAGATTCTTGTCACACCCATGTTGACCCAAGGTCAATCTGAACCCCACATGTACAGGACATAATCCATTAAATACATATGCAAGGATGGGCAGACATCTCTACAATGTAATAACTGAAACACAGGCTTAATATATACCATGTGTCTATATATGTAATAAAGGGTATATGAGCACAGACTTTCACATGACCCACCACTCTCCACTCCATCTAATAACACTGATACACTCAAGCACATATATGCTGAAAAGATAAATAATCACCAATATACGTATTTCATGCTAAACCAGCAATCATCAGTTGGTCCAGATTATCATCTCCGACACATATATACTATAAAAGCTCAGATATGCTGAAAAGATAAATAATCACCAATATACGTATTTCATGCTAAACCAGCAATCATCAGTTGGTCCAGATTATCATCTCCCACACATATATACTAATAATCACCAATATACGTATTTCATGCTAAACCAGGAATCATCAGTTGATCCAGATTATCATCTCCCACACATATATACTATCTGAGAACTTATAATATGTATGTGTGGGAGATGATAATCTGGACCAACTGCTGATTGCTGGTTTAGCATGAAATACGTATATTGGTGATTATTTATCTTTTCAGCATATATGGGCTTGAGTGTATCAGTGTTATTAGATGGAGTGGAGAGTGGTGGGTCATGTGAAAGTCTGTGCTCATATACCCTATATTACATATATAGACACATGGTATATATTAAGCCTGTGTTTCAGTTATTACATTGTAGAGATGTCTGCCCATCCTTGCATATGTATTTAATGGATTATGTCCTGTACATGTAGGGTTCAGATTGACCTTGGGTCAACATGGGTGTGACAAGATTCTCGGCCTCAGGGTGGCCTTCGAGCATTCCATCATCAGATTTTCAATTGGATGGATGGTTGAAGAGTTGGAGTGTGTAGTAGATTGGAGCCAGTCCATTAAAGTATGAAGATTGTCTATCTTAATATATATCTGAGCACTTATAGTATATATGTGTGGGAGATGATAATCTGGATCAACTGCTGATTGCTGGTTTAGCATGAAATACGTATATTGGTGATTATTTATCTTTTCAGCATATATGTGCTTGAGTGTATCAGTGTTATTAGATGGAGTGGAGAGTGGTGGGTCATGTGAAAGTCTGTCCTCATATACCCTATATTACATATAGAGACACATGGTATATATTAAGCCTGTGTTTCAGTTAATATAGATGGAAATGTAATGGATGAAATTAATCATAGAATTAAACTTGGTTGGAGTGCTTTTGGTAGAAATAACTTGATACTAAAAGAAAATATGCTTATGTGTTTGAAAAGGAAGGTTTTCAATAAATATGTTTTGCCAGTTTTTACTTATGGATTTGAGACTTAGACACTTAATAGAAGAGCAATACAGAGACTTCAGACCACTCAAAAAAAATATGGAGAGATGCATATTGGGAATAACAAGGGTCAGAGAATAAACAGGTCTTACTGATCTCATTGAAAAAATTAAAAGACTGAAGTGGAGTTGGGCTGGACATATTGCTAGAAGAGAGGATAATAGATGGACAATTGAAATTTTAAACTGGATTCCAAGAGATTGTAAAAGACCCAGAAAGTGACCACATGTGAAATGGATGGATGAAATAAAAAAGTGTGCAGGGCTGATGTGGAGAAGAGAAGCTAAAGATAGGAAAAGATGTGAACTTGGAGAGACCTTCATCCTGCAGTGGATTGAAAATAGTTGATGATGATGATGATGACCTTTGAGTCCAAGAGCTGGCTGTTATCACATTTGGAGGCCAAGTTTCTGCACTTAAAATCACTGTGCCAAGGGAGACATTCTGCTCCAATATATATCCATGTACACAGAAGAAGCTCCAAGAATCCTGTGTCCTCTTGTTCCTCAAATTAGTACTGAGGCATTCATTGTTCAATTCCTTAAATTGATTGTCTAGTACTCCTGTCCAGCCACTCAGGTGATTCTTCATTTTGATCTCCATACAAGAATTTAAATCGTTATCTTTCTGAGTTTAATTAATGAGTTATTTTTATAGTTTATTATTTATCTTATAATGGAAATCTAAACTAGAAATTCCTTTAATTGTTTTATATCTTATTACCACACTAAATTTCACTCTCATTAATTGAACTGTTTTTATATTTAGAAAATAATCATTTTTTCTAATTATAATTTTATTTCCTATTTTAAAAGAATCAGTCTTTTAAAATTCTTTAATTTATTTAAACTCATTACTTATTTTCATTAGTAATGTATACCTTTATATGTATATACATTGTAACAGGCAGAAACGGTGATTCGTTAACATAGTGCAGAAATCGACCAACACACAGAATGGCAGCACCATCGAGGTAGCGAAGCCACCCTTAGTACTGAGTTCGAACATAGTTTATCGGTTCCACAATGCAATCTATGAAACAACGCATCTGTTGTGACATTAGTAAACATTTCTTTAGGCACAGTGATTAGGGTATGCAAGAGATTCATGATTTTATTTTGAGTTAGCCAATCGGAACATTAACCTTACACATTTATATTTAAATAATTGAGGAAACATATTGAATGGTTATCGAATAAATAAATAAAGAAGTAATGGCAGACGTATAGTTTGAAATTATTTATTGAAACATTTTAAGAAATTATTTACTAATAATATTTGATAGTATTTACATTGAGTAACGGAATTTTCCGATATTATTATATATTCAAGAAATACATTTATTGATTTAGTAACATTTATATGGAATCATTTTATCAATAATACTTTTTATTTAAGATCTCAGTAGCGGTATTTCCGATACTGTTCATGTTTACAAAGAGAAATACATTTATTTGATAACGTAATCTAGCTACCTAAAATTCTTGAGCAAGTATTTCTAAGGCATGCCTTTAGGGATTTATACCTTTGCAATGCAAGAGTCTAAAGTAAGATTTATTTAATTAAAGATATTACGAAGAACTAGGGGCAAACATTTATTTGAGAGTGAATTATGAAGCTAATGCAGGGACGGAGTTATATATAGAAAAATGAAGTTAATAAAAGAAAACATGTGGAACGCTAGAAAGGCGATATGGAATGGCAGTATATTGAAACTGCAAAGCTGTGAATGAGTTTATAAGAATGACGGGCTGGCATTTGCCTTCGGCCCAAAGAAGTAAAGTGTCACATAAGCAAAACCAGGGACAAGTGTAGGACGACTTTGGGGTTAATTTCAACCCTATAGAATCCAGAATATTCATGGCTGTAATGGGTCATCACATCTCTAAAACATAACACATGTATAATGTACAGACAATACTGTTAAGACAAATATATTTTATAACTCGGCCCTACATTATCAACATTTAATAAGGAACATTTGCGACTCTCAAAGAAATACAAATTTTATGGAATTATTAATTACAGTTTAATAAGATATAAAAACAATATATAGACTGGGTAATTATTACAATTGATATGTCAGCCATTTGCTAAGCAGTAAACCCCTGCATTACAATAACGGAAGCATTGAATGCATGTCATTTGTATGAAAATATTAAGTCATTTATGAAAGTTAATATTAATGAAAAATTTGACAGATCACAGATTTATATTTAGATAATTATGAGCATGCAATAATTAAATAATAAATATAGATTTTAGAAATATGTACCCAAGAAAGATAGAATTGGGCAGGCTAGATTATTAAAGAAGTTTACATATTAATTATTAAAAATTTAGCATTTCAAATGATAGTTCTACAATTTATAAGTTATTTACAGAATGAATAAGCATAGCTGGATATTTGTAGAGTACTCTAGAGAATTTGGACACAGGTACCTGTTTTATGAGAAGTTTTCCGATTTCATTGATTAGTAGCAAATTGTTCATGATTAGCAGTTCTCTCCTGTATTTAGGTGGTTCATTTAATTTAACCGCAGCAGCAGCTTTCTCATTATTTTAGGAAGCAGATCTTCATGGTTGAATTTATGAAGGGCAATGGAAGGTTTGGCATCCGATAGGCCATCTCCAGGCAGAGAATAGTCTGGGCGCTTTTACTCGATACCATGGCAGGAAAAAAAATTATTTAATATCTTGGAGACTCTCAACTGATTGGGAGCATGGCTAAAGCTAAAATGAACATCTCTCGAAAGTCTAAAATGGCCTCCTTTCTTATCTCTTATCTTTCACATTTTTTGTCATAGTTTATTTTTGGATTCCACTTAATCTGCCCTGAGGATAATCAATGCCTTCTGTTACGTTTAATTATCGAGAAAGCTGCCTTTCTATTGTTTACATTTACATTTTACATTTACTAATTACATTTTGGGGAATTTTTCTTTAATTAATCTATTATCTCTCACTAGGGAACATACGATTATTTTTACTTTTTAATCTATTTCTAAAATTATTACTAAATGAAATTTAAACAAAGCAATAACTAACGAATTTTACAATTCAAAATAAATGATTAAAATTATATATTTTTATATAACTAAAGAAGAAATCTAAATTATATTATTTATCTTTATTTATTGCCTTAAATTTGAGATCGAAATGTGTGCATGTTTATGGTGAATTGTACATATATCTATACATTTTTAATATTGCTACACACACAATTCGATACCAAACAGTTTAAATTTGGGTAGGATAGACCGGTGAGTGAGAGACTATAGAAAAAGGTGAAACTTAAGATTCGAATACGAATCTTACCATTTCAACATTTAAGCATAGACATACATATCATTATTTCTCCCAAGTTCAGAGATTAGGTTTTAATGTCTGAATTTAGTATATGGTTATTCAGATACTTGTTTTTTCTCTTTTAGCATGCTGTTGTGAATTATGTTCCAACTCACTTAGTGTATTATCTGGAAATGTACTTGTTAGAACATCACAATCATTCTTTTTATTTTTCCTAAAGTCTACATTAATCTCTGGCTACCAGACAAGACTAAGGGCTAGGGATTTTGTTCTGCTTGAGTCCCACTGACCATTGTTCAGCCACTTTACTATATGTTGCCTATCCTTGACTGGAATTAGCAAACAATCACCTTTATAATGCAGCCTTTGCATCAGGATAGTTGCTTTCAGGTGTCCCATAGTTCTTTGTGAAGAATACTGGGACATTGATTCAGTCACCCTTCACTAATCTGCTTCATAATCCATTGGTAGCCATTATCTTCAGCTGTCCAATGAACTACAATTTTATGTTTTGCTCTTGATTTCATTGGTAGCCATTATCTTCAGCTGTGCAATGAACTACAATTTTATGTTACACTCTTGATTTCAGTACTTCTTTGTACTTTGTTTCTTTATGTTTCTGGTCCTCATGGACCTTCTCTGATCTGATTTTGGTATTTTCTGGCTGCAGAAAAGGTTTTTTTTCTCTCCAAGTATATTTATTTTAGCCAAATTTATTTTAATCCCTTCAGTAAGTTTTTTTCTGCTGGGGTTATTAATTTTTTTATAATTGATATTTTGACTCCCATTTTGCTGAACCAGTCTTATTCTAATGTAGGGTTGATAGGGGTATGTACTACATAGTGAAAATACATTAATTTTGCCCTGACTCACATATTGGCACTTCAGCTATACCCTTTATTCTAATGGTGTTATCATTCATATCTAATGCCTTTAGCTCAGTTTTTTGAATGACGGGTTTTTTCCTATACTTGGAAGTTATAGTATATCCATTACAGTCTAATATAAATAATACTTCACTACTACTGTCCACTGGCATAATGATAGGCTGATCACATATTTTTAATTTTGATCATTATTTTATCATTCTCTGTTATTGCTATCTTTTTAATATTAGTTAAGTGCTTTTCTCGACCCTTTATTATATGATTACTACTATTAATATCATTTCTATCTATGCTGAACTCTTCTTGGCACATTTTTTATGTACCTTCTTTTTTACAATTATTGCAGCATTCTCATATATGAAAACAATTACTGGTTTTGTAGCTCTTTTTCCCACAGCAAAACCATATAAATGTGGCTTTGCTGTTAGCACTATTTTCATTACTTTTAGACAGTTCTATTCTTACAGTTTTACAAACATCTGTTTGCAATTTGCTATAACTCTTGAACATGGTGAATATTTGAGACTGCTGAAACATGAGTTCATAAGCTATCACACATTTTATAGTCTCAGTATAATTTAAATTGCTAACAGCCGATAATTGTTGCCATAAATTATCATTACACATACCCATAAGAAATTGTTCCAGCAGAGTTTCATCTAGGAATGTGCTGTGTCCTATGTCCAGCAAGTCAAAAAATTGACAAAGGCAGAATTGAGATGGTAAGCTTATTGTTTAATTTAAGTAAATGCGATTATTTTTACATATATACATTACCTATTATAAGGTGTATATAATAAAAGGTCATGGTGAACTGCACATAATAACCCTAGTCCTGCTTTTGCATTTACAGAGGCAGGAGTCTCCCAGTTACAGTAAATTCTCAGAACCCTGTGGACCTCGTTCTGGGGCTTATATACCCCTCAAGACATTTGGAGTCCTTATATACCTTATCATATATGATGTTTTTATATTCATTTTCATATACACATAGTATTTTTACATTCCTCACCATATATGGTGTTTTATACAGTTTTCTGACCCTATAATGTCAGCTGTGCTCTCTACAGTCTAACAACATTGCAATTTAATGATAGTTACATTGCTATATTTTATGGTTACAATTATTTGTATAATATAAATGTTTACCCATGATTGTTATACATAATTACTATAGTTATTATTTTTATTCTACATATTCATTATACATTACAAAGTTATTCGTTTTATTCTACATTCATTATACATTTATTATTTATTGTACAGCTATTATTTTTATTCTATTCATTATAGATTTATTATTGTTCAACATATATATGTATATACCTTGCTTGACCTTGAACACTGCACTCCTCCCCCACTCCAGAAGTATGTTTTTTTTACAACATGGTCTTTGAGGAGAGTCAAAGGATTTCTAGTTCTTGCCAGTTGCCCATGGTTTTTGCTGTCTTCACCAATTTGCTGTTTGTTGATGGTGATTTTGGTGTGGCTACCTCATTTTCAGAAAAGTTTCTCTCTGTTGGCAATTCGTTTTCTTCAGAATTGTAGATCTCTGGACTGTTTGATGTTATAGATCTTGCTTTCACATTCTTTCCAGTTGCTACTTCTTTGTTTTCATTATTTATGGTGGACATATATCATCTTCTCAGCTGATTTTTATATTTTTTCAGCTTTATGCCCCTCTTCAGCTTCAATTTCAGTTAATTGATTCACAATATAACTTGTCACAGTTGCTTTTTCTCACATATTTTTTTATTTGTTCAGTGATCAAACATTATTGCCTATTTTAAACTGTCTCCCCCCATTACTCTCTCATTAATTTGTTGTCAGGTAGGCAACAAGATTGACAATTTTTACTTTATTTTCCTTTGACACCAGAGTTCAGCTGGGATTTGACATTCATTGCACTTTTTAATATACAGCTCGATGTCTATATTTATTCCTGGTCACCATACATAGTTCATGCCAGGTTTTTAGCTCTAACTATCCCTGGATGTGTCTGATGTAATAATGTAAGTACTCTTCTGTGACCATAGCTGGGTATAAGTACTTTCTCTGGCATAATTTCCACAGTTCTTTACTAAAGTAGGAAGAACATCTAGTGGGTCAATTGGTCCCTATCCAATTTTTAAGAATTCTGTAGCCAGAGTCTGCATTAATCCATTTTGGTATTATTCAACTATTAATACTATTTGAAGCTAGCTGAACATTGTAATATACAAAGGTCTTTGTCCTAGGCAATTCAGCTTTATCTGAGCATCTATATGATGTGGCCACATGTGATATATATTTACTCTATGATTCTATATTGATTTTCTTAATGATGTGTATCTTTATTCCTAGGGGTGCAAACCACTCTTGGCCTATGATTGGGTCAATGTATACACTCACAATGTATAGTAATAATATTTCTTTACTCTTCTTTGTTTTTACTTTTACTATTGCAACTCCTAATATTCTTATGGGATTTTTGTTAGCATTCCAGGCCTTGAGGTGAGTTTTCTCTACCTTTGTAGAAAATTCTTAATTAGATGTTCTCAATCTCTACTTTTCACCAGTGATATCCCTGATCTGCTATCAGTTTCCATGGTTATTAGTTTGCCGATTAATTTTATGTGCTAACATAATTTGATCCAATTCCTTTACAGTAGTGTTTTTTAGGTAGTTACTTTCCATCACTCCACATGTAAGTTCTCTACTGGGCTTTTTATGGTGTTGCCCTCTTTTGGGAGTCTCAGTTTTTCACTACTTTTACTTTTTGGCATTTTGCAATCCCAGGCTTTGTGACTAATTTTTCCACATCAGAAACAT
This sequence comes from Epiperipatus broadwayi, assembly GCA_028023455.1. NCBI lineage: Eukaryota > Metazoa > Onychophora > Udeonychophora > Euonychophora > Peripatidae > Epiperipatus > Epiperipatus broadwayi. Next base: position 390,038 of record JAQFVV010006624.1, on the reverse strand, counting down.
TTAACTTGTTTGTCTGTTTTGGGTTTAACTCCAGACATTTTGAAAATTGTAGCTTTATGTGGTTCTGCTCTCATGAAACTTCTGAACTTTCTTGCTTGGTCAAGAAGCAGTTTGTAAGATGTTCCATGTCTGATGTTTTTCTTGTAAGGTAAGTCTTTTATTGCTAATAATATCTGCCTAAACTGATCGTGTATTATTTTATATAAGAGTTGCTCGAGGAGAGGTTCCTCTAAATATTTGCCATAAAAGCATGGTTTTTCCATCTCTCTTAAACCAATTATCTTTTTAATTTTTCTTTGCCTTCTGCCTCTAAAATGTAATTGAGCAATAAACTTAAATGTTTGGGGATTGAAATATATTTAGCTATGTTACAGGCTCATCATATTTCTGTGTCTCCAGCGAATTTCCACACAGTTTTTTAGCTATTTTGATTACCCTCTGGCCTGTGAAGCAAAGTAATGAGGCCACTACTACAGTATCCTCAGTAATACTATTTAGTGTAAAGTAGTTTTTTATTCTTTGAACATACAATGGCCAATCACCCGGATTTTCTACATTAAGCTTGTATATACACATCAATATACAATATTTACACATCAAGCTTGTATCCTGTCCATCCCTCTTATATGTATTTAAATGGATGAGGTCCTATACTGAAACGGAAACCTCCAATCCCTTTCCGTTTCACCATCAACCTAATGACCTACTCGTCTGAACTAGTTTCGAACCTATCTTAAATGTAGAAATGTCATATGTAAAAATGTTATATATAAGTCGAGCGGGAAAACTTTGCTATATGGCCGCTTGAATGGCATCATCCATTTACATATGAAAACACGCTATAATTAGACAGGTTTGATAAGATTATAGCGGAGAAATGCTCATAATTTATTATAGAATGTTTTATTAATTTTCAGTCAATTCTTAATTATATTCGCTATTATTTCGTATGTGGATGGATAATTTAAACCTTGGAATAACGGCAAAATGATTCATATATATTTAAGTTTCAATAAAAGTAATGTAAATGTTTTCTTTAATTTATTTAACGGTCGGTTTTCTGATTTAATGTTTTACATATATAGTTGAAACAAGTATTTTCTTTAAATTTGCTTTTTTTTTTTAATAAACAAATATGTTAAAAGTTATTTAGTTTTATAAAATAAGAATTATCTGTTCGCAATTAAAAATGAGAATTTTTGTAAACAAGATATCAATTAGTGACTCACCCAGGTAAAAAAGTAAAATCTGTTTTCTGATTGATTTTTGTTTGCAACAAAAGACTTTTTCATTGAATCAGAATACCATTCCTTCTGCTAAGTAATAACACCTGAAAAGGAATTTAATTAATGAAAATGAATCAAATTATATAGTTTATATATTTTGATACATTTTTTTAAGGAAATTAAATATAACACCTCGGAGATTTTATCAGTTGTTGTAGAAATTGAATTATATTATTTTGCTTTAATTAAAAGTCAATTGGTCCCGAGGCTTACGAAATTCCAGAAAGGTGTTAAAGTTTAGTAGAAGGATATAAATAGGCCTTATTTTAAGTGGGAAGGAGACTCCATCTTGCTTTTGAAGAGCTATTACTATCCAAGTTAAAATTGTTTAATTTTACCATGTCTGGCTAAAGTCAGGCAAGAATTGCTGCAATTCCCGTGATGGAACGCCTAGTTCAATCCATCAAAATGCCGAAGCAACAACCACACCAAATAAAAGATGTCATAAGCCGCTAAAAGAACTTGCCTTCGTTCCAACACCATTTTAAATCGTCTCCCAACTGAATAAGAACATGCCATAAGCCGCCAAAGAACTCACCTTCATTCCAGCTCGAATATCTCCAGTTCAGCTATAGGAGAACTGTTTTAATATTATTTAAAATCACAGAGCTCTGTGTGAATTTCAAAAACAGTCATTGTTTTTTCAAAACAGGTTAGCTAACCATATTATTGAACTTTCTCGCTAAATTGTTTCTGAAATAGTGTAAACTGTCTAAATTGTTTCCTAAAATAATATTTTAATTCTAGAAAATGTAATACTTTTGCAAATTTTTCTTTATTAATTAATATTTTGCTATATAATTTAATCACTGCAATTATATTTTGCTTTTCGTTTGCTTATTTTATTTATTATTAGTTATGCCTATGTTTCGAAACGGCGTGCATTTAATTATAGAATATGTTTTTAAACATATATTTTTTCACTGAATAAATTAATTAATATAAATATAAAATGTGGCTTTTCAACCTTTATTTATTATGTTACTAAAGATTAAACTAGCCTGGAGTGTAATTATAAGTATATTTTTTTAGTTAAGTATTCGTAAGTCCCTTATTAAATATACTTTTCCTCCTTTTTAAAAGTTTAGTAGTTATAGATAACTAAAGAGATTGAACGGGATAAAGTAAAGTTTGTATCTATATATTCCTGTCAGTAGCATATCGTATTTCTCATGCTACAGAAGAGTTGGCTCTTTTGATCAAGCTGATGATCTAGTGTTCATTTAATATATGATCTTTAATTTATAATATCCTTCGGCTTGGCGGATGTGGGATTTATTAATATTTTCTCGTTGTGCTGTTCTTTTTGATATATATATAAGATGGAGCCATAGCATTGCCAGCACATCTTCTCTTATGGGTAGTGCAGTAGCGAAGTCTGAGCTACGGGCCAGATTAGCACGTAAGTCCCCCGCCTCTGAACCAAATAAAGGTTCCCCATTAGCAGCATGACGACCGGTTCTTGGGTAAACCGTTGTTTGTCACAAAAACCCTAAAACTATTCTTCCATCCGCAGAGCCACTTTATTATTATATTTTACTTGTGCCTAGCATATTAGTAAAATCGTTATAGCCAACTCTCCCTCCCTAATATGCAGTCTTCGGCATTGATCCGAAGCATTCTTGAAAGCCCGTTCGATCTAAAGCTATCTGGGACGCTTTAAAAGCCCATAGTTAAAATAAATTTATTATAATTAAGATGTATTAAGTTTCACTCCAGACTTGGTTTGATTTTACGTAAAAGAGCCATTCGAACTGTTTATAAAAGGACATAACAAATAAGTTAATGTAGTGATTAGTTGTATAGCAGGATATTTGGCTCCATTGAATCATAGCCACAAACCTATTTGCCAACATCAATTATTGTTCAAATAGTCTAGAGAATGTTACTTTATAAATAAAATGCCTGCGTGCATTTGCCAACAACAATTGTCAATAAATATATTTTAATTCATAATATATCAGTTTCTGTCTCATTATTAAATCAATCCAATTCACTAATTGCTCATAAGTATTCATTAGTAAAGCCCCTATTATTTAAATATGTTAGATTTTATCCGTGGAATGTCTAGTATTTAAGTTGTTTATATATATGTTTAAGTCCATGAGTCTTTTGTTTCTCCGATTTGCTAGTGGGCCGGATGAAGAATTAAATCTCGTGTGCTACCATTGTTATGTTATCCATTGGGTGTTAGATCTGGTGCTTGGAGAGTGGGTTCGAATCCAGGCTGGTCCCTGACCTAAATCTCGGGCTTGACTGGGTTTGAAGTACATTTTGTGAGTTCCAGCTCATGTTAGATGGATAAGCATATTTTGACTGGCACAATACATGAGGTGTCAGAGTGACTTGAGGTCAACATGGGCATGGCAATAATATTAGCATCACTATGGAATTTGACATTTCATCATCGGATTCCCAATGATATGGATGGCTGAAAAGTTGGAGGTTAGAGTGAATTGAAGCTTGTCCATTAAAGTATAAAGATTTTCTATTTTAATATAAACTGAGCAATGATTATATATATATATGTGTGTGGGAGATGATAATCTGGTTCAACTGATGATTGCTGGTTTAGCACAAAATACTTATTTTGGTGATTATTTATCTTTTCTATATGTGTGTGGTCATGTGTATCAGTTGTATGAGATAGTGTGGATAGTTGAAAGGTGCTTAAAAATCTGAGTTCAAATCCCCTAAATTTATATTCCAACTTGTGATATGCCCACCATTTTCACTGTTAATTCCAATCCAATTTATGATTGTTTCAGCTTGCTGTTTAGGCAATTACTTTCAGATTTGATCCTATGATGACAGCCAATTTTTCCTGCAGTTCCATTCCTGTATTGACTGTGCCACTTTCTTTCAGAACTGATTCCTGTATTGACTGCACCAATTTGCTTCATATTCGATTTGTATATTGACTGCACCAGTTTGCTGTGTCCCATGACCAACAAGTAAAAAATTGACAAAAGCAGAATTGAGATGGTAAGCTTATAGTTTAAGTTAATATAAGTATTTTTACATATATACATTGCCTATTGTAAGGTGTAATAAAATAATAAAAGGTCATGGTGACCTGCTCATAATAACCTTACCCTGCTTTTGGACTTACAGAGGCAGAGTCTCTGACTTACATTAAATACTCAGAATCCTGTGCACCTGGCTCTGGGGTTTATATATCCATCAAGACTTCTGGAGTCCTTACATACCTTACCATATACAGCATTTTTACATACATTTTCACATACACATAGTATTTTTACATTCCTCACATACACGTAGTATTTTTACATTGCTACATTTTATTGTTACAATTATTTATATAAATGTTTACACACGATTGCTATACATAATTACTATATAGTTATTCTTATTCTACATATTCATTATACATTACAAAGTTATTAGTTTTATTCTACATTCATTATACATTTATTATTTATTGTACAGATATTATTTTTATTCTATTCATTATACATGTATTATTGTACAACATACATATGTATATACCTTGCTTAACCTTGAATACTGCATAATGATCGATAGATGCAAATTTTTTTCTAGATTATGTAAGAGCACTATCATAGGTTCTAAGCTCTGAATTGCAGTCTAGCAACATGCCTAGAGGGTTGGGCATTAAAATGTTTTGACAAATGCTCTTCACTGAGGGTTAGCTATTTCAATAATTCATTTCCCAGCAAAGCATAATAATGAAGCAATCTTATACTTACCATCTTTAACTTCATTAATGAATAAGTACTTGTCTACATGGTTAATATACAGGGGTCAACTACTTGCCTTACTGATGTCAAATTCTCAGATTGTTACTTGCATTGCCTGATCTTTTACTTAAATTTAACTGTTATTTTAATTAATGTTTCGAATCCAGACTGTGAGTGTGCCATTTGCTACATCTAGCAAATCCGAGTGTAGAGTAAAATTCATTAGATAATTCTTTTTTTATGATCCTTAATAATGTTTAACTATTTACATATACACAGACATTTAATTTAAAAAGGCCTGAAGGCATAAATAAATAATAATTTAGATCAGTACAACCTATAAGAGTCCTAGCTGGCTGTTCTCACATTCAGATACCTGATCTCCACACTTGATTGTGCCAAGAGAGACATTCTGCTCCAATATATATATGTACGCAGATGAAGCTTCAAGAATCTTGTGTCCTCTTGTTCATCAAATTAGTACTGAGGCATTCATTGTTCAATCCCTGAAGTTAATCGTTTCGTACTCCTGTCCAAACACTCGTCATTCTTTATTTTAATCTCCATATAAGAATTTACATTATTATCTTTCTGTTTAATTAATGAGATTTTTATAGTTTGTCGTTTATCTTACAAAGGAAATCTAAAGTCGAATTACTTTGTTTTATATCTTATTATCATACTGAATTCCATTCTCATTAATTAACATTTAGAAAGTAATTTTTTTCCCAATCTTAAAAGGTATAACTCTTATTTCCTATTTTAAAAGAATCAACATTTTAAAATCCTTTAATTTATTTAAACTTATACCATTATATTTGTATGTCCTTTTAAGCATACACATCTAAACTAAACAAGTACGTATGACTTACACAGAGCATAATAAAAAAAAAATGAAACAAGTATAGTTTATTTAGTTAATAACAAGCCGTAAAAAATTTAAAAAAATCTACTGCTGAAGGCATTTTGAAACATGCGCCATTAAAGTATAATTTTGTAGTTGCTCTTTTCTTTTATGCAATACATTAAAGATTATATTAATAGATTGCAACATTTTTTTGACATATGAAATAATATTATATTACCTTTAAAAAAAAGTACATCAGAAAATTGTTTTTTAATATATATATATATTGCTTTTGACATAACTTTGATATAAAAATTAAACAAAAATGACATCGATATACACTTTATTAGCAAAGTACTACATTGATACATAATAAATACGTTATATTGAGCTCTTTACAAGTATTAAATAATTTACAACACATCACAGTCCAAAACTGTCTATTGAGTCAAATGAATTTATAAAATAATTTAAACACAATACGAGTTATTGTAATTTAATCTTTTTTGGAGGTGAGTGTTTAATGTCTTCTTCGTCTGTAGGTTTATCATTTAGAAATAAAAAATTATAAGAACATTCAGCATGAGGGCTCTCTCTGAAAAACTTATGATCTAAAGCAGTTTTACAATCAATTCTGAGATCAGGATTAAGAACTAATAATTTATCGATCAGGTCCAAAGCAAGATGATCTTTTACATAAGGTTGTAATGATTGCTTAACTTTTCTTATTTTATTTGTAGGAAGATTAAAATTCTCAACTGTGGGCCAAACATCGGCTGAAATGGAGCCACAAACATTAATAATATAATTTAACTGATTCAATTCATTACATCCTTTCATAATGGGACTTTTCAACCAGAGTTCAGCTATAATACAGCCAAGACTCCACAAATCAATGGCTAGTCCATATTTTCTACACCCAAGAAGTATTTCTGGTGAACGATAACATAAACTACCAAGCTTCTCGCTATAGACTTCATCCTTCCCTACTTTAACTGCACAAGACAATCCAAAATCTGCAATTTTAATGACACCATTTTCAGTTATCAAAATATTAGAGGGGGTTAAATCTCTATGCATTACGTTTTTGGAGTGCACAAATGCTAATCCTTTTAAGATTTGCAAAATAATGTGTTTTTGTTCAGGTAAAGTAAAGTTAATATTTTTTTCCAACAGCAGAGCTCGGAGATCAGATTTGCAATAATCCAAAACGAGATAAGTATAGGTTTCATTTATAAAATAATTATCAAGATTTATTACATTTTGGTGTTTTAGAAGCTTTAAAAGTATAATTTCATTTTGGGCACACAAATGATCATCGTCTTCTATGCAAATTGCTTTCATTGCAAGAAGCACACCTGTATTTTTATTCCTGGCTTTATATACTATACCTGTGGAACCTTGCCCAATTTGCTTAATTATTTCATAATTTGATTCCATTTTATATTCATTAATGTTTTCAATCATTATTATTTTCACCAGTTATTTCAAAAAATAATGTGTAATTGTTGCACTGACTAAACTGTTATAGTATATAGTTTAAACTATTATAGTATATAGTTTAAAAAATAACAAAAAACTATGCATCTGAATTTGAGATTGTTTTATTGGATACAAACGAAAAAGTATGCAATACTAATATAAAACTGATTATAAATACTTTTAAAGCAATACTTTAATCAAAAACAGTTATTATTTGGAATATGAAGCTATAAGCATAAACTGAACATCAAAGAAATATACTCTAAATATGGAGATATCATTGCAGCATGAAAATCGGGGTCAAATAATATTTTTCAATATACTGCTATCTAGCTTTAAAAAACATCTACTAGTGTAAAAATTATGCCAGGGAAAAGTTACCACAGCCAACTTTTACTATTCCTCCAAAATGCAGTATTATCAAAGTAATAACAATTGTTGTGGATTCGAACCATTTTCATTTCTTATCTTTAAGTAAATTCCTAGAATATGACGACTCACCGTAAAAAAAAAATTAAGCTGAGGTGGTACATTTTAGTAAAATCCAATCTATCAAAATAGGTGTAAAATCGAGCTAAATAATTAGTCTTTGGCTTCTTCCTTGATTACTGATACAAATGCTGCATTTTATTTTTGTTAGATAAAAATGTTTTTATGAAACAAATAATTTCAAAATTCTTTAGGAACACAATTGGTATTTGCTTTAAAAGTTTTTTCAATTTACATAATAGATTTGGCATGCTAAACTATATTTTACTTTTATAAACTTGTCTTCTCTCTGCTTCACATTCCTAAAGTATGTTTTTGGTTGGGGCAGTTTCCGACTTGGGTTAATATTAAATCCGTCAAGATTTTGAGTAAGAAATATTCTTTACGTTGAAGTTTTTGTATTGAAATATCTTTTTATAGAGAAGAATTTCAAACTTATTTCTTTCGACTGAAATTAAAGTAACGGCTTTCAGAAATTAATAAATTTGTAATAAAAAAATTTACAGAACAGGTTAACAAATAAAAGACAAAATATTGGCATTCTTTTTTATATCTTCCATATCCGTCTGAATGGTTCAGAACAAGTGTTTTTCAAATAATAAACATATCTTAATTAATTATCTCAATTAAATAGTGTGTTTTGATTTGACGTTGTTTTAAAATAAAATCTAGATTACTAAGGGATTATAGAGATAAGCTATTTATAAATATGAGCGGGAAATCAATACTTTAATGACGATGAACAAATTCTTAAATCGGCTACAAGATTTGAATATATCAGAACCAAAAAGAAGCCAGTTATGTGGGAAAGACATTGGATTTAAGCACATCTAATATTAATTAAATTGTAGATTTACAAAAATCATTGTTAATTTAATAGCCTCTAGTTAACATTTTACCCCCCCCCACACACACACACTTTACTCCTGGCTTACATTAATGATAACAAACCAATTATTAATCAAAGATAATTTAACATTTAAAGAAATAGTTTGCAAGAATTTACTGTTTTTAAAGTGTAATATCTTTGAAAAGTATTAAAAAAATGTTTTTTGTATGACTTACATTCACATTATACTTACATTCACATTATGTAATAAGTCCATGATGTTTTTATTTATAATTCTAAAAAATTATTTTAAAAAATCCTTCTATAAATCTTTATCACTTAGATTAGACTGATCTGATAATAATTTAATCGCTAGCTGTTAATAGATGGGGTTGTTAAAATACACTTATGCAATGTTTTTAAACCTAAATGTTTCAAGTTTTTGGTTGTTTATTATTGGAAAAATAATAATCGAACACTAATTCACATTGATATCCTGCTTCATTTAATGTAGGGGAGGAGGGTTGGTATACTGGGGGTTTCAAATTCTGAAGCAAGATATATCGATTCCAATTTTGGCATTTCGGGCATTCAGAACTTGAAAATTTCAAAGCAATAAAACCCTTAGATTATTACTATTTCTAATTATATATTACAAGACTAGGAATTACCAGCTAAAAAATTTGATTCAAAACCATTTTCTTATAACTCGAGACATTATTATAAGATTATTGGAAATAGCAAATAAGTTTAATATTAATTTGAGATCAGATAATATTCATTGTTTTGCATTGCTGGTAACAATATTTTTAAAGTTCTTAAGTGTATATTTACATTCAAGAACATAGAACTTATGGAGGAATCTAACCTGTAGTTTTAAATATTTATTTAATTACGAACATTTGTTAAAAATAAAACTAATCGAACTAATGACTACCGAATATATATAAAAAAAAAGGTCAACATTTCAGAAAACTTAATATTTAATAATATAAATAAATATAAAAATTGTAGAATTTTCTGATAAACTAACCTGACACCGCAATTTTAATAAATATTTAATAATATTTTTATTAATATTGATATTATTAATTTTTGTAGTTGTTTAAATAAAATAAAAAGTATTATTTTTACCATTTCATTTCTGCTAAAATAATCGACTTTGCTGTTAGAAAATATCTATCTTATAATTAAAAGCAATTTTATGATTACAATCTATATTAGATAATTAAGTATATAAATATGTATTCGCCTGAATTATATATATATATAATTTAATATAGAGAAAGATACAAATAAAAGATATTAATTTATAGAATTAAAATAATGACATCGATAAAATCAGTAATTTAAAAAAAAAAATACACATCTTGAAAAATGGTAGGTTGCAATTATCAGATATTAAAAAATTATACTATTTTTTTATATAATAGACATGTGATCAGTGAATTCACATAGTTTTTAAAAAGTCTTCTATTATTTTAGAGGTTACTTTGGAAAGTTAATTTACCAACGATAATAAAATGAAATATTTTGAACACGACATCGAAGCAAAATGAGCAAAGAAAAAACAATTAGTGAAATGTATTATGATTACTATTATAAAAATAATAACTGATTTATGTACTCATTATTTAATATTAAAACACACACGTATATATAATTTTATAGTAAAATGTAGATTACATATAAATATATTCTTCTTACATAGCAAGAAATTGACTTTTTCTGGTCATATGTCAGAAATACTGCTAAGTTTTACTGGCAATTTGAGAAATTAATAAAATAGTAAATTGTGTTTTATTAAAAAAGTACAAATATTTTATTTCATTTCGCATTTTATTAAATGTAAGATACCACCTATTTAGTGATAAGAATATCTATTAGTACTCATTGCATATATGACTTACCTGGTTAAGCTAATAATCACATAGCATGTGTTTTATTTATATATTGAAATTAATGGGCTATTTTTAAAATAGAACATTGAGTTTGTTTATTACTGATTTAAAATTGAAACTAATGTCTTATGTTTTAATTATAAATAACATAAATAAATTAATATTTACTAAGGCAATAAACCTTTAAGCATGTGCGCTTGATCTCTACAGGTCTTAACCACAAGCTTACTCTTTGGAAGAAAAGAGGGGAACCCTTCCTTACTTCAACCTACTTTCTATATAAATAGGTAAAGCTGAAGTGGTTAGAACTGAGAGCATGAAGCTATTCAATACTTGATTAAATCCACAATTCCTATTACCCATTAGTACTCGCGAAATCTTTTGATTTACAACGAATCAATAGAAAGATCTTATAGTTAAAAATCTATTACGATAATTTAAAGTTGTAATTATAAATTTATTTAACGCACATTGATTAAGAAAAAAAATATTTAAATAGAATAAATAAAATTATAAAAAAGCAAAGCAATTACTGCAGCTGAAATATATATATAAAAAGATATTTTAATGTAATGACTAAAGATAAATTAATAATCAAACAGCGATGCTCCCAAATCAAAATGTTTTAGATTTGCCTATATAATTACGAAAAAATAGATTACAGATAAGAGGGTCCCTCTTATCTTTATAAAGTCGAATTTTGCGTTATGATTTGTAGAGGTCTCTCTTGTTAAAATTAAGCACTCAAGACACATATACTAAGATTTTAGCCTCATATAAGTATTAAAGTGGTTATAAAAACTTGAGCTTAAAAATGCTAGATCTGGAATTGATTAGTGAACCTTCCACTTCAGAGTCTAACATTTTACTATTATCCTGAGTCATCCAGGGTAACTAAAATTTGTATTTTCTAATAAGAACAGGTACTTGTTAATTTACAAGCAAACCAAGATGGCGGCCGTATTTTTGATAAATCTATACTTTTGGGAAACTTCGCAAAATATTTATAAAAAAATGTCTTCTAGGAAAATGTTATATTTAATAATTAAATTTTATTTTTTACTGTTAGTTAAAAAAAAAAAAAGAAGTCATTGTGGAAAAATTAATTACAATATTTACAGTTTTTTTTTGTGGATTAACTTAACAGCAAAAAAGAAAAAAATATAATATTTTCACTTTATTCATGCTGGCAGCATACAACCATATTTTAACCATTTATGCACAATTTTCAGAAGGGCATGATCCTGTACCTTTGGAAATAGTCCACTGCATCGTGTTCTGTGATAGAAAGATCCCAAAGTTTTATCATTATGACAATTTATCAAAAAAAACTGCTGACCAAAAGAAACATACTGAAGTGAATCAAAGTATAATAATGTTAAGAGCTTATCTTGTCACATCATACATTATAATATAAGTAAAAAATACCTGAAATAAAGTTTCTTAATAAAATTTAACAATAGATTTATTAATTTTGTTTTAATTTAAGAACTAACACATTTTTGGTACATATAGGCTCTTAAATCCCTTTATGTGTATGAATTTAGCTACATGTTGATTATTATTTTCTGCTTTCTCATCCTGTGTCTTATTCATATATTTATTAGATTCATACAGACTGTTGGAAGAGGGTATTGTAGCTTGAAGTCCCATACATTCTAACTGTAAATTTGTTTTGTCTTTTTCTTTTCCATCTGGACATTTTGCACTTCTTTTGCTTAGTATATTCATGCCTTTTAATTTATTTTTTAAATTTTCTGATGGTCTTTTTATATAATTCTTGTAGCTTTAGATCCAGATTCTTCAGCCTCTTCTGTTTTTAATTTATTTGTTTTTGCTTTTGTGCTGACATGACTCTGCTTGAATACTTTTATCTCTTTGTCATGCATTTCTGTTTGGACTTGAATAGCATTTTTCATTTCCTCCAACATAATATGTGTGGTTCCTATCATCCATTAAATTCTCCACACTTCCCCTTATATATTGCAACTCCACACTTCCCCTTATATATTGCAACTTTTTTATTATTGCCTGCCTGCCATAAGTTATATTTTTGTCTTTCTGGTGTTTTGCTTTGATTTATTATATTTTTTCTGTAATATTCTTCTGAGCTACTTTCAGTTTACAAATCTCCTTTTCATGTTCTTACTAGCTCTCTCAGAATTCTTTGACTCCATATCTGTTCTTAGTTCTATTTTATGAGTTTTTCTTCTATTTGTTCATAGTTTCTTTTTTATTTCCCATATTATTTGGTCAAATTTTACTTGTCTTTGTTCTGAGTCTTTCCTCACTTCAGTCATAATTTGAATCAATATGTATTGCTCCAAATTTCTTTCATATCATGGTGATGAGTATATGTGATATTATTGGATTTTTTGAATGTAATTTCATGGCTTTATGCTTCAAATGTTTTATTTTCTGGTTCAACAATAGCATTGAACTCCACGTTGATTATATCCATTGTTAAAAATTATCAAAACAAAATTTTACTTTTTTTTAAATTTTTCACTAAATTGGTCAGCTCCCCTCATTCATACACCATACACCAAGTGAGTGCAATATCTCTATCTATCCATCGATTTCCTGTGAAGTCCTGCACTGCTAGTTGCTTTTATATTCTTATGTAAAATAAAATTCCTATGTATACTGACGCAGTCATATATATACATGCACAAGCATATGTGCTTCATGTATTATTATTTGCTATTTAGTTATATATATATATATATATATATATATATATATCCCCCTTTTTTTTTTTTTTCCTTTTCCCCACCTACCCCCCCTTCCTTCAAAACACACAAACCAAAAAAAAAAACATCCATTTACCCCCCCTCCTTTTTTCCCCCCTTTATTCCCAAAAAAATCTCTTTCAACCCCCTAAAAAGTGTAAAATACACCCTCTCTACCCTCTTTATTTTTAATATATATATATATATATATATATATATATATATATATATATATATATATATATATATATATATATTGAAGCAGTCAACCTTAGCTTAAGATTGAGCTGCATGGCTTTGTCTACTAACCTGTGTTCAAATCCTATATTCCATCCCACTCCTTTAGTCATGTATATATATTTTATGTATATATTTGAGATGGGTGCCTAAAATTTATAAAGTTTAACTTTCCAATATGTATTATTATTAATTTTTTTTAATTATTATTAATTCTTTTCTTCACATTAAAAATACATAGGTGCTGTTCAGAAGTATATATATTATAGGAGCAAAAATACTAACAAAATATTGATTTTTTAAAAAAAAAAAATTTTTTTATTATATATCATTTTAAAACTTTTTCTTTTTAAATTGTTTTTTTCTATTAAATTGTATATTTTTTTAAAAATCCAAGATGGAAGATGCAATTGTTAATTGTCCAAAAATAATTAAAGGGTCAGAAATATAATATTGTTTTAATCTTGGGAAGGAATTTTTAATTAAGGTTTTACTGAAAATAAAATTAGGAATGGGATTAATAGATTTTGCTTTTGTATAAACATTTTTGTCAAATCTATTTTCAATCTGAAAATAAATTTGAATTTATTTTTACGATTGCATCTTCAAAAACATTGAACAAAGAAAACTCAAGATTTTAGATTAAAGATTAGATTTGAGCTAGAAATAAATTAAAAGCATTCTTTAAATACCTGAGCGATATACAAGATGGGCTAAATTTTAATCACAAAGAGGAGCTACAATTGAAAGAACTGCGCAGTGAAAATGGCCCATGCTGGTTTGAAAATTAAAAAATAATGATCAAGTAGTAAGCCCATCCTGTGAAGGTCATTTGCCACTACCATACCATCATGCTCCCATAGAATGAAATAAAAGCCCAATGGAGAACTTTAGAATGCTGAATAGAAACTTGCTTGCCACATAAGAATTCACATGAATCCATTAAATGTCATACTTTGAAAAATGAACTATTAAATGGTGTAACATAAATTATTTCAAACCATCACCATTAAAACTAAATCTAGCTTGCCTAACTAGTCTCAAACTCTATTAAGATTTTTCCTAATGTATTATTTATTAACTTTGTGTTTTATTAAAATGTAAATGTAAATTGCTCTCAAAGAATTTTATGAATCAAACAGGCAAAACTCTCCATGCAGTTATGCCACTTAGTGCCAATGAGAGTAATAAATGGATGCCAGAAGGCTTATGCATAAAATCCTTATTGACTCTTTAATTAACCATAGCCACCACTATCCTATTAGGCAGGTTTGGTGTTAAACCACTAAACATCACATGATCACTATTTCTTATGCTAGCACATTACTGTTATTAAAATAGGCAAAAACTCTCCATACAGTAGTGCCACTCAATGCCAACCAGAGTAATCAATGGATGACAGAAGGCCTATGTGTAAAATCCTTATCTAGTGCCTACTCATCCAATATCCCCAAACTAGTTTTTCACTTGTGGCTTTCATCAGTGAGCAGCTTTGGACCTGAGAGCATTGCACCTACATCTTAGGATCTAATTCATTCCTCCAGCAGCCACCTTTAATCTCTACTTAACTACAAAAATAAAATGGAAAACACATTAATATTTTCAATCTAAGCTCAATAGCTTATATAGTCATATAGGTCTAAACCCAGTTCAGTACCCAAAAAAGCTCCTCACTGATGAAGACCACAAGCCAGAAGCTAATCTGGCAATATTAGATGAGTAGGCATTAGATAGAGATTTTATGCACAAGCCTTCTGGCATCCATTGATTTTTCTGTTTGGCACTGAGTGCCACTACTATATGGAGAGTTTTGACTGTTTTAATAACAGTAATGTGCTAGCATAAGAAATTGTGATCATGTGATGTTTAGTGGTTTAACACCAATCCTGTCTAATAACATGGTGGTGGCTATGGTTGTTTAAGAGCCAAAGACACCAAAATGTATGGATACTGAAGTGGGTTCAGACCCTTATGACTATATAAGCTATTGAGCTTAGATTGAAAATTATTATTGTATTTTCAATTTTATTTTCATAGTTTGTAGTTAAGTAGAGATAAAAGGTCACTGCTGGAGGGTAGCATTATATTCTAATATCTAGGTGCAGTTCTATCAGATCCAAAGCTCCCCACTGACAAAGGTCACAAGCCAGAAACTAGTCTGGGGATATTGGATGAATAGGCACTAGATAGGGATTTTATCCATGAGCCTTTTGGCATCCATTGATTACTCTGGTTGGCACTGAATGATAACTTCTCTATGAAAAGTTTTATCTGTTTTAATAACAGTAATGTGCTAGCATAAAGTGATCATGTGATGTTTAATGCTCTAACATTCTTACTTGATTTTATATCCATGCTTTTATTATTAATATATCAATCTCTAGCAATCTGATGAGTTAAATTTCTAAAATCCTTTCTTTCTTTTTTTTAAGTAAACCTCCATGAATTAAGGTTACTAATGTTCCCTTAAAACATAATGCATTATTAATTAATACGCTCACCATATTGTTTTACAAGACAACACTTTGTTTATATTTTAGTATAAAGCTCTGAATTCTATTTGGGATGAATTCAGAACTTAAGCTAATTAATGCTGTGAAACCTTATTTATTTTATAAATGTTATTTATTAAATTTCTAAAGAGAGACTTATTATTTATTTTCTATATAACAGCTAGTTTTACTTTATTTTTCATACTCTTTAAATATCAAATGCAGTACTTAAATATTCTAGTTATTATAAAATGAATGAAGGTGAGATTAAATTATTTTAAATATCAGAAAAGAAGGGAGGTCAAATCTAAATGTATATTGTAGTAAATGAAATCTAAATCTTTCTTTATATATTATAGCTGCGTCATGTATTAATTGTCTAAATTTAGGCATTCAAAGAACGGTCATTTATTTTAAAGCAGTAAATCTTATTCAATGTTGTTTGTGATTGTGTTACTGACATTTGGCCTATATTCATATATATATATATATATATATATATATTACATGCTTCTAATATGGGAGTTATGACAAGTTTGAACCCATAGATTTCAAGTCTTGTCTGGAGAATAGTTGACCTTCCCAGGACCACTTACTTTGCATAAAAGGGCCTCTGGTGGTGATTCCAGTATGCCTGGCAGACAGTATGCTTATCCACTTTCTTCATATAAAGGGTCTCTGCATGTTGGTGATGTCCACGGCATGCCTATCCACTTTTCTCTAAGCATTCCCAAAAAGGGGGTCTTAGGCTTTGTTTTCATCCAGAAGCACAAGCCTTCTTTTTGATTTCTCCAGCTTCTTCATATTATTATTTCATTTGCTTATGACCTAATTTTAGTGCTGTAATATTAAAATTGCACACTGCTCACAATATATATATATATATATATATATATATGAAACAGTAGGGTCTGCTTTGCAGATCTTCATTTCACCTTTTCTCACCTACTTCCTACCCTCATACCTTATTTTGAACCCCAATCTATCGTAGTGTGTCTGCAACACACTTGTATACCGAAAATCCCGCCTAATTATAAACCACGAGCACAATGCTCGTATTATATATATAACTTATTCCCAAATAAAATAAAATATTATGAATTATGTATTTGTTCACATAATTTACATTTATTAAAAAGTAAGTTATATAAGTCGTAATTGCGCACACAGTATGATATGCATTTTAAACATATCAAAATTATAAATTGTTAAAGTTATTTTGTTTGAGTCTATTTACAAATATATTACTGTCGTAATATATTTTGATTTAAAATAAAATTCATTTAGTAAATATTTGTTTAGTAAATAGATTTAAATATTGCAATTTAAAAAGTAAAATCATTTTCTTTAATTTAATAAAAGTTATTCCAAATATTTCTGTTAAAATAAATGAGGGACAATAGTTTAATTAGTAAATGTTGTATAAGTTTATCTAAAAACAGCAGATGTCCACTTAAGGTTTTCTTTAATTAATAAAAGTAATTTTTAACTAAATCTAGTTTGTAATTCGAATGTCGACAGGGAAAGTAACAAAAGAAATTAATTTATGTTGAATTCCTTTAGACATTCCGATGATTTAATTACAGCTGATAAGTCCGATATTTTTGTAATGCTCCAGGGCAGTTCTATTGTTAAATTCCACTATAAAAAGGAGGTTTTTCTTTTGTTCTCCAGTGAGTTAGTTGTTTTATTCTAATGTGTCTAAGAGAAATCATTCTGTGTTCTAGTCTAATAATTTGCTAACCTTGACATGTCCAAGTAGAGGCATTAAGATGGCTATGTCCCCTTGGAATAGCCAGCCGCTGCTCCATACCATCGGAAGTTATCACACGGACCCCGGAACTGCTGCTGCCACTGCCAAAAATATGAACATTCCAGATTTTGCTGCTGAGTTATAAAACCTGCCGAACATCTACCTGAAAATGCGTCTCCAGAGGTAACCTAAATTAACCCAAGAGCTCTTGTGATTCCTAACTAACATGCTATAGCTATTTAAAATTGTTTTCCTTATATTTCACATAACTTCATTATGTATTTCTTTAAAGTGTTTAAATATACTCAACATTTTGCTCTATTCTTGGGTTAATATTTTCTATTTATAAAGCTTTCTTTTATTTTATTATGATAATGTGTCAGAATCATCTTTGACCGAGTGAACTATTCCCTGTATTGAAAGTAAGATGCCGCTATTAAGGCATATTTTAAATTTATAAGTTTCCAATTTTATTATCTTGCAAATTACTCGTTCGAGAGCGATTCTTTTCTTTAATATAATATAATCACATAGTTTAAAATCTACATGTTATTGATTTTAATCTAATATAAGAGTATGTGCGAGGTCAATGATTAAATGTGTCCCTTAATGCATGATTGCATATATAAATCTATACTTACTTTTCAAACCCACAAGCATGCATTTTCCTATTTTAATTACCATGTTCTACTTTAATTATAAAGTTCATCATTGACGTCGAGAATGTGTGGACCCTTTTAAATGAATTTCGGGGAATTTGATTGGGCATTTCTCTTAATCCGAGTAAAACCCATTCAGTATGTTTTTATATACACTAGTCTCATATTGCTGGTAAATGAATTGGTTGTTGAGACCGCTTTGTTTTATTTTTCCAAGGATTCTTTACACGGCAAAGTCCGTTCTTTTTGCTCCACGCTTGCAGTTTCCAGACAGAGGGTGTCCCAAATGACACCCCTGGGAATTAAACGCAATCGTCACACAGTCACTAAGTTTCGGCTGTTCATGAAAATACTTTCCTACGGGTTAGCAGTGAGATGCCCTCCGTAATTATTCTGGATCTTCAATATTGTTTTATTTTATATTTATTTTACAAAGCATCCGTGACTTAAACGTGTCACACCCTCCAACTTTAATAAATTCATTATCAGCAATACTGACCTCACAATACAAATCTATTATTATTATTCTCAAATAAATGCTTTGATCCCATTCCCATGTTTGCTTAGTAAGCTTTAGTGTGTACTATTCTCGAAATCAATAAATATTTTAGAACATTTAAATTTCAAATATTGTCTTAAACTTGTATAATTACTCAAAGCACCTCGCACATGTTCCTATCTCGTCAAGCACATTATCGTAATGCTATTAGCCCGAGGAATAGAATATATCTCTTTGTTTTAAAGTCTTTTTGTCATATAATGCCAAATTTATTTAATACGCGTCCCTGTCTCATATAAGCAGACAGTGGCGTTATATATATATATTTATATAAATAAATTGTGTGAAATTATTTAAAACTAAATTTGATCTCTTATTTTATTTGATTCCTATCACTGTCTTGGTCTATATATATATTTTCTGCATTTCTTTTGTAAATCCATAGACGTTAATTAGCCACCCAAACTTCTTTTAGTATAGAGTCTTTTGTTTCTCCCTGACCACCAGGCACCGGTCAAAGGTTATGCTAGTAGTGGCACCAGATGCGTTATCACGTAGATGGCGATGTGAAATTTGGGCTTTAGATTCGAACTTAGTATATCTAGAGGGCAACCCCTCCTAGAATGTTCAGTTTCGTGTCTGGGGTTTGAATTCTGCAGTGTGTTAGCGAGATAGACGATTCTGACTGTTACATAGTAAATTTTTTTTTCCCGGGTCCATGGCTTGCTCAAACGTGGAGCCTCGAATATTTAAACACCCACATCCCTGTAGATCTTAATTATTAAACACCCACATCCCTGTAGCTTAATTTTAGCATTTTGTTTCGTATGTAATCACTCAAATCTTTTATATTTTTGATATATAATATTTTTCAAACTCTATATTATCTATTTGCGTGTATATTTCATGTATTTTGTTTGACTCGGGCATTCAATTACTTATTCTATATAATCAGAACTTGTCCAAACTTGATATAGTGTGATATGAGCCATCTGTCTTTATCTGTATATATTGTTTCACTTAAATCACGCTATGTACGCATAGCGTAAATTACTTAAATATTGTCCCAAGTGAATATTGTGACAATCTATGAATATTTCAAATATTGTATTTTACTTTCAAAATAAAGTTTTATCAGCTCAAGGTGCAAGATAGCATAATGATAATTTTGTACGGTAATGACCTAGATATAATAGGCTATCGTATGGAATTCAGAAATAATTATAAATCAAATGTTGTAATCAATAAAAAAAAAATGTGAATGTTTTAATGAGTGCCCGTAGTTAAATGGAATAGTTATTAAAATTAATTTTGGGAAGCTAACAGTTTATGGATATTTTTAACTGGTGACATGGTACCCAAGGGTAAGTTCACTAAACGGAGTTACTTCCAAAATAAATTTTGTCACCAGGCTCAATTCTTTTGTATGTAATTTGTTTTTTTCCAACGCGTGTAAATTTTTCTTAGACCAAATAATGAGATGTGAATTGGATCAATAATTATGTAAATAAAAATATATATGTATGCTAACCTTAAATAAGAAGAAACAAAATAATTATACCCAGATCTAGCGAATGTTTATATATATAAATAAAGTTGCTTGAGTTTAAAAATATATATGTTAGCAAAATATTTTTGACAGGTAGAATTTAAGAGATTTTATTTATACGGGCAGTTAAAAATATATATGTTGGCAGCAGATTTAAGTGAGAAATTTTAGCAGTAGTAAGAGGGCAGTAGTTGGGATTTTAGTGATAAATGTAAGAGCAGCAATTAGGCCAACAGAACCGAGAGGGAGATAGCCTATTAGCCATTAATAAAATTGTAGTTAAATGTAATAATCGCAGAAAATTAAACAAGGAAAAATAATAAGAGTATTTTTTTTTACCGTATTAGTTTTAATAAGCTCAACGTAAAACAGTTTAAACATTTTCTTTATCAGTGCTATACATTGTGTTTAAGAGTTTTTAAAATATATTAATATAGTTAGCAATAAAATAAAAGGAAAAAAAATCATCATCGATCATGGTAACATCCAAGGCCAGAGATAATATGGACAACAACCACGCTGATCAAGAACCGGACCCATCCGGATTTCTTGAATCTCCTTCAATAAGTATGAGAACTGTCCAGCAAACGAGCAAGGAAGATTCCAATCTGGATTATCTGGTGGAATTATATAAGAGAAGCGAAGAGAGGGCAAGAAAGCAGGAAGAGGAAGCCCAAAGAAAAAGAGACGGAGTATAAAAAGTTTACCAGGATGCTCCTCGACGAATTGGCACAAGTGAGAGAAGGACATAGGGCTCTCCAACGGAAACTGGAAGAATACTGCTCAGGAAATCGAAAAAAAATGAGCGAATGCCGAGATCAAACTGAGCCAAAAATAATACAATACCTGGACAACGAAGTCCTGATAGCAAAAACAGAACCTGATGATACAAACAGTATCAACGAGGCAGTGGACCTAAACCAAAGATGTCAGGCCTCTAACGATGCCCTACTACCTCCTCAAGCGCATAGTAGTGGGACAGATACAACCCACAGGATCTTAATTCCAGATTTCGGGGTTCAAACCCAACTTGCTAAGATACTGACTGTTAAAATATTTCGAGGAGAAATAGGAGAAAACTCCCACTCACACCTGGATAGCCTGTGGGATTACTTTCAATTTTATAAGACGGATCCGCATGAACAGATTGCTATCGCTAGCCATCATTTATATGGCTATGCAAAAGATTGGTGGGGCATGTTGGCAAAAAACCAAACAACTTTGCGAATTACGGTAGCCTGTTACTAAGATATTATTGGAGTGAGGATTGGCAGAGCGGAATTCTAAATACCATTTGCCAGGAGAAATACAGAGCGATCAAGGAAACACACACGCAATTTTTCATTCGCCAGGTCAATTGCCTTCGATCACTTAGCACGTTTGCATTTTCTGACACTCATGTTATACATACCGTTCAACAGAATATGCCGTTACCGATACAACAGCTGATGGCGGGCAGCAGAATCAAAGAGGTGGAGGAAATGGCTGAATTCTTAACCACTCTAGATTTCAGTCCCTGGGCCAAAGAACCACCAGACAAGGTAAAGAGACCTGATAATCTGAGACTGCAGTCATCAAATTATAAAAGCAGTGATTACCCACCAGACCCAGGATTATAGTAGTTTTTTTAAAAAAAACAAAAAAAAAAAAACAACAACAACAAAAAAAAAAAAATGGACATGTCACAGGATAAATGAGCAAGGAGATAGGATATAATCAATATTAAACTTGTAAAACGTTAAATAAAATTTGTTGAAAGGGGAAAATAATAGACAAAATGTTCGCTAGATGGTAGATTTATTAATATGATCCGGGTATATAATTCATAAACTTGTAAAACGTTAAATAAAATTTGTTGAAAGGGGAAAATAATAGACAAAATGTTCGCTAGATGGTAGATTTATTAATATGATCCAGGTATATAATTCAGTTTCGTTTCTTCATTATATTTATATCCTGTACATTATGGGTTATCTTGTAAATTTTGTTTATGCAGGCTTCATAGGTGGACACTTGTAAGATCTTTTTTTTTAACAATTTTTTTTTGTTCCGTCACTAAGGGAATGTGAAACAGTAGGATCTGCTTTACAGATCTTCGTTTCACCTTTTCTCACCTACTTCCTACCCTCATACCTTAGTTTGAACCCCAATCTATCGTAGTGTGTCTGCAATACACTTGTATACCGAAAATCCCACCTAATTATAAACCATGAGCACAATGCTTGTATTATATATATAACTTATTCCCAAATAAAATAAAATATTATGAATTATGTATTTGTTCACATAATTTACATTTATTAAAAAGTAAGTTATATAAGTCGTAATTGCGCACACACTATGATATGCATTTTAAACATATCAAAATTATAAATTGTTAAAGTTATTTTGTTTGAGTCTATTTACAAATATATTACTGTCGTAATATATTTTGATTTAAAATAAAATTCATTTAGTAAATATTCGTTTAGTAAATAGATTCAAATATTGCAATTTAAAAAGTAAAATCATTTTCTTTAATTTAATAAAAGTTATTCCAAATATTTCTGTTAAAATAAATGAGGGACAATAGTTTAATTAGTAAATGTTGTTTAAGTTTATCTAAAAACAGCAGATGTCCACTTAAGGTTTTCTTTAATTAATAAAAGTAATTTTTAACTAAATCTAGTTTGTAATTCGAATGTTGACAGGGAAAGTAACAAAAGAAATTAATTTATGTTGAATTCCTTTAGACATTCCAATGATTTAATTACAGCTGATAAGTCCGATATTTTTGTAATGCTCCAGGGCAGTTCTATTGTTAAATTCCACTATAAAAAGGAGGTTTTTCTTTTGTTCTCCAGTGAGTTAGTTGTTTTATTCTAATGTGTCTAAGAGAAATCATTCTGTGTTCTAGTCTAATAATTTGCTAACCTTGACATGTCCGAGTAGAGGTGTTAAGATGGCTATGTCCCCTCGGAATAGCCAGCCACTGCTCCATACCATTGGAAGTTATCACACGGACCCCGGAACTGCTGCTGCCGCTGCCAAAAATATGAACATTCCAGATTTTGCTGCTGAATTATAAAACCTGCCGAACATCTACCTGAAAATGCATCTCCAGAGGTAACCTAAATTAACCCAAGAGCTCTTGTGATTCCTAACTAACATGCTATAGCTATTTAAAATTGTTTTCCTTATATTTCACATAACTTCATTATGTATTTCTTTAAAGTGTTTAAATATACTCAACATTTTGCTCTATTCTTGGGTTAATATTTTCTATTTATAAAGCTTTCTTTTATTTTATTATGATAATGTGTCAGAATCGTCTTTGACCGAGTGAACTATTCCCTGTATTGAAAGTAAGACGCCGCTATTAAGGCATATTTTAAATTTATAAGTTTCCAATTTTATTATCTTGCAAATCACTCGTTCGAGGGCGGTTCTTTTCTTTAATATAATATAATCACATAGTTTAAAATCTACATGTTATTGATTTTAATCTAATATAAGAGTATGTGCAAGGTCAATGATTAAATGTGTTCCGTAATGCATGATTGCGTATATAAATCTATACTTACTTTTCAAACCTTCAAGCATGCATTTTCCTATTTTAATTACCGTGTTCTACTTTAATTATAAAGTTCATCATTGACGTCGAGAGTGTGCGGACCCTTTTAAATGAATTTCGGGGAATTTGATTGGGCATTTCTCTTAATCTGAGTAAAACCCATTCAGTATGTTTTTATATACACTAGTCTCGTATTGCTGGTAAATGAATTGGTTGTTGAGACCGCTTTGTTTTATTTTTCCAAGGATTCTTTACACAGCAAAGTCTGTTCTTTTCGCTCCACGCTTGCGGTTTCCAGGCAGAGAGTGTCCCAAATGACACCCTTGGGAATTAAACGCAATCGTCACACAGTCGCTAAGTTTTGGCTGTTCGTCAAAATCCTTTCCTACGGGTTAGCGACGAGATGCCCTCTGTAATTATTCCGGATCTTCAATATTGTTTTATTTTATATTTATTTTACAAAGCATCCGTGACTTAAACGTGTCACACCCTCCAACTTTAATAAATTCATTATCAGCAATATTGACCTCCCAATACAAATCTATTATTATTATTCTCAAATAAATGCTTTGATCCCATTCCCACATTTGCTTAGTAAGCTTTAGTCCATACTATTCTCGAAATCAATAAATATTTTAGAACATTTAAATTTCAAATATTGTCTTAAACTTGTATAATTACTCAAAGCACCTCGCACATGTTCCTATCTCGTCAAGCACATTATCGTAATGCTATTAGCCCGAGAAATAGAATATATCTCTTTGTTTTAAAGTCTTTTTGTCATATAATGCCAAATTTATTTAATACACATCCCTGTCTCATATAAGCAGACAGTGGCATTATATATATATTTATATAAATAAATTGTGTGAAATTATTTAAAACTAAATTTGATCTCTTATTTTATTTGATTCCTATCACTGTCTTGGTCTATATATATATTTTCTGCCTTTCTTTTGTAAATCCATAGACGTTAATTAGCCACCCAAACTTCTTTTAGTATAGTCTTTTGTTTCTCCCTGACCACCAGGCACCAGTCAAAGGTTATGCTAGTAGTGGCACCAGATGCGTTATCATGTAGATGGTGCTGTGAAATTTGGGCTTTAGATTCGAACTTAATATATCTAGAAGACAACCCCTCCTAGAATGTTCAGTTTCATGTCTGGGGTTTGAATTCTGCAGTGTGTTAGCAAGATAGACAATTCTGACTGTTACAATATATATATATATATATATATATATATATATATATATATTGTAACAGGATGGGGGTATCAAGAAGATGTGAACCTGGGGTGATGGGAAAATGATCATCCACCCCAAGTAAATACAAAATCATATATTTACAAAGTATATGTAAGTAATATAGTATTTTATAAGAGGATGAGATTAGAGAATCTCTGAGAGATCATTGAAAGATCAGAAGAGCAACTAAAGACTTAATTAACCATCAACCACATATCAACCAGCATTATAATAAATTAATTATACTCCAAATAAACCATTTATCATCATGAATGATCAACAATTAAAAGAAATCAGTATAATAAAATCAACAGTCCATCTTGTGAGAGGATTGGAAATGGATCTTCTGTAGACCAGGCTAACTACTGAGCCTTTGCCAGCTTGGGAAATTATTTAAACATAACTTGGATGCACCAATGTAGTGCTCATCCATTAGAATACATAAGCAAAAAATCTAAACAATAATTCTGGGACATTTAAAACAGGCTGATTATCATCAATGCTCTGACCACTTAAGTACCATTAATGTACTGGCCAACTATAAAGTTAAATTTTTAATAAAGTAAACTAAAATCAAATGTAGTGCATGAGCTTTAAAGAATATTATTTTTTGTGCCAACTAGGATGATGATTGATTATCTCTGGATGCCTAAAAGCATTAATATGCATTCCCATTTATATATTCATCCAATGCATGAATCTAGCTCAGAGAACACAAGCTCTATTACTATATGTGACCAAGAGATGATGAAAACAATTTTTAACAATTAAATAAGTTGATTAATAACAATAAAAAATGGTATTGTGGCTCTTCACATATCAATTAAACCTTCTGATTTTGATTACTATGCAATAAAAAAAATTATCACATTTATGACTTACAAAATTACAATACACAATTCAAGTTATTACTATGTTTTACAAATATACACACACAGATGTGATTTATAATATACAATTAATATTCAATAACAAAAAATGATTAAACTTTTACATATATGAGTGTGCATGTATATACACACACTGACTTTTACCTATTTAAACTTGTTACAATAATATATTTTTCATAATTAATTCAATATTGAAATTATATAGAATCATGTTGCATAATTCTTTCATAAAGTTTAACATTTTTGTTTTTGCTTTTTGATTTTAATTCAAACAAAATTATGCTTGCATTTAAGCTACATACTCTTCTTTTAAAGTCATTCTTTATAAAGATTTATCTAAACAATTTCTTTAAATATATATCAAATCATCTTTATTTTAGACATTTGACTCAAGCAAATTATTTACTTGTTTTGCTTTAAGTTATTAAATATTAAAATAAAATAACTCACTGTATATATGTGCGACATGTTTATCTGTGGTTCCCTGCATTTATAGATAAACAGCAGCATACGTATGCCAATTTCTTCAAGCTTTCTCTTGGTAAGCATGGTTTTTGGTCCATGAAAAAAATATAATTTCAGGCTTGATGTCATCATCAGGAATAAGTATTCAAGTAATTTGTTGGCATACCATGAGTTTTCTTTTGTAGTCCAAGCAATTGTCAAGCTGTCTTCTAGAACATATTTAAGCAGCTCGTTGATCCATTTGAAGTGACCCCAGCCTCACAAATCAAAAGTCTGCAGTAAACTATAAATCAGCTATTAAACTGTATCTTCATCTCTGCTAGCTATTTTGTCATTTTTTTCAGGCTATTGATTCAGAAGTGACCCAGCTTCAGTAAATCAAAACTCCTGTGAAGGAAAATAGTAGCAGCCCTGGATCTATTGTCCTGCCTTCAGCTACATCAGTTCATGGAAGCCATTCTGTCAACTTTCTGCTGCAGCCAACAACAAACTGCAGCTATCTATTTGATCAGCTAATTGCTACTACTTACTCAAA
Organism: Epiperipatus broadwayi; assembly: GCA_028023455.1. NCBI lineage: Eukaryota > Metazoa > Onychophora > Udeonychophora > Euonychophora > Peripatidae > Epiperipatus > Epiperipatus broadwayi. The sequence continues at coordinate 362,873 of JAQFVV010006624.1, read as the reverse complement.
AAATTTTAGTAGCCAAGCTGTTCTGTTTAGCTCTTACAAAAAACTACAATCCAGACTGCAGCTGATATTTTTATCAGCCCTCTTATAGAATCATCTGTGGTGATAACATCTTGATTGAAAACAGTTTTATTTTTATCTCTCTAATCCCTTTTGAAAACAGTCTTGAAATTTTATCAAAGTGTGATATACGTTTTCACTTAGGCAATTTCTAATAGAAGTTTTGTTTAATTAATTAAAAAATTTCAAAAATAAGTATGGTGTTTTTACATTTCAAAATAATAATAATAATAATAATAATAATAATAATAATAATAATAATAATAATAATAATAATAATAATAATAATAATAATAATAATAATAATAATAATAATAATAATAATAATAATAATAATAATAATAATAATAATAATAATAATAATAATAATAATAATAATAATAATAATAATAATACAATATTTATATTTTATTTAGACCTTTTAAAAGTTTAATTTATAAAACAATTTTTATTTTAAATCAGAGTTATTATTTATTATTTTTTTATTTCAGTGAATGTAGAAAATATCTACTATAATTTTTGTCTCTGTTTATTTCTACTTTTCCTTTTAACTTTATATATATTTATGCATACACACTATATTATTGTGTGTTATGTAATCCAATTGGTTACAATATATATGCCAAATATTACTAGTTTTGTTAATTAAAATGTTATTTCAGTCATATTATACAATCCTGCCATCATAAATTGTTAGTCCTGTATTTAAGTGTATATGCCTTGGGAAAATAATGTTCTTACTATTGTTAATTAAAAGAATTTTCAATGAATATTTTGTCATATAACTAAATGTAATTTTCAAATGTGTTTTACTTATTTTCACGACCGTAATGGCATGAAAATAGTTTATATTATATCTATAATGAATCTTGGAGCGCTCCCTGAAACAATATGCTAGTCACCATGTTTCAGAACCATAAATCAAAGCATTGTCTATAACATTGCAGGCCATATTGAGGCATGCTTTAGTGTGTCCAATTGCTAGCTACAGTAATTACAATGCTTGCATATTAGGCAAGCCATCTATGGCATGAAAGTGTCCTAGTCTTGATAGGAAAGTGACAGCATTACTTATCAAACATAAGTTGTATCTTAACATTTGTATATATTTTGTATTATAAATACATATAATAAATATCTATATTTATTTTCAGAATTTTGGTGTTTTTCTTAAGTGTTCAGAAATATTCCTGTCAGGCAAACTACAGCATAGACACAACCATTCCCAAGAATTATTGAGATCATTTTCATTTTCAGAAAGTAAATATTTTAAATGCTTTCATATTAACTTTCCCTATCTGTGTTTTTGTCATCCATATTTTTGGTTGGGTTATTGTCAGGATGTTCTCATTTTTTTATTTTTTAACAATGAAAAAAAATTGTTAACATTTAGAACATGAAGTCACATCCTAATACTTCTTATAAAAAATTCTTAGGAACTGAGCCAATGAAAACATTGATTTAATTCATAATTAAAAATAAATATTTTCTACTACAATCTGAATTATTCTTCCAAAATAATTAATATATATTTTGTGAAAAAAATAACAAATGTATAAAAAAGGTTAAAAAATTATATGTTTTCATTTCCAAAATCAAAATGAAGAAAGAAAACTGTGATGTGATGGAAATAGTCCAATATAAAAATACAACTAGAACACCATCTTTACAAAGCTTCAGAAAAACAAAATGTAAGTGTAAATAGTGCAGAATAGCAGAAAATATCTTTAGATTTACTTATAATATCTATTTTAGCTCATACATTTGAATACTGGAAAGAGATATTAAAGTGAATTAATAATATCATGTAATTATATTTAATAAAAATAGTTATATTAACTTAATAACTTTTGTATTCAATGAGAACCATTGACTGTTTTTCTGTGGTTGTTCCACTACTTTACATTACTGTTTTACCATTACTATAATATGTTTTAGCATATGTAAAATAGATTCTCCCTTACTGCTTTAATTGTTTTTTAATTTAAAAAATCTGAAAAGGTTAGTATCTTACAGACTGTCAGCTAAGACCTTACATCTCTATTCTTGTTTGGGACAGAAAAAGATACCTAAAAAGCATTCACTTTCTTCTAGTTTAGTTCTCCAACAATGTTTTTGTAATAAAAAATGTTTTTTGCTTGTTTAAATATCTTTTATTATTTTTACATACTAATTGGTTGATAATTATTAAAAACAATAAGAACATCCATGTTTACTTTCAATTAATTTATTTACATTTTATTTTTAGAAGTAGATGTTAATAAACTTGATTATAATATAAATTTAAAAAAATCATACCCTGTGTAATATCATCACTTGTGAGAATTGGCATGATATTAAAATCTTTTCAAATATTGTAATAATTATAATGTTTAAATATAAAATTTTAAAACAAAATTTGATAGAGTTATAATAAATACACATGTGTTTGTTCATATAAAAAAAACTTAAAATTCAAAAGAATTTGTTCATTAAAGAGTATTTACAGAATCATTGGAGGTGATGTTTATGGACTATTGTTCTTATTTACAACTCAGTATTTATATTGGTGATATGTGATATTTTTAGCAAATTATTCACTTATAAAAGTAAATTAAAAATATATCAAATCCAGTTTATTGAGTTTTAGTATAAAATAAAGATTTTATATAGAAATAAAAGTTTGAACATTTTCAAAAACATTCATCATGTGGATTAATAAGAAATGTTAGATTTTGTAAGAATTAATTTTTAATTAAGTGTAATGTTTATATGCTGGACTAAAAATGGCATACTAATATTTTGCCTGATAAATAATTAAAAATAGTGATTAATGTATTAACCTAACATGGATAGTCTCAAATGTGTGCATATAAAAAAGTTGGCATTTAAAAATAAATTTGTAATAATGATATATTTTGGAATTATAATTTGAAATTAACATCCAGTGGTGAAATAAATCTTTACTTACCCAATATTGGTTACATTTAAGTGTTTTTGAGAATATAAGTATTTTAACCCTAAATCAGAAGCATAATATAAAGTTCTATTGTACATTGATTAAGACAAACTTACCTATTAGAAAAATATTACATATGTCTTTTATATTTGTGAATTTACTTAGTGAAATAAGACAAATTCATTATGTTTAAGGAGCCATTGTGCCCTATAGATACAGTTTTCATTGGAATATGTTTATATTTATAATTGTTTCTTCACTTATTATATATTTATATTCAAATTATGGTCACATACAATAGTTATCAACTTTGTAAGGATTGCGTATTATCTTTATTTATAACACATAATTCTTAACTATTTGCTTTAAGCTAACAGAGTAAATTCTTTTGGAAACGTGATAATTATGGGATTTAGAGTTACTTTATGGTATTTATACAACTGCTACAACTGGCTGCCTTACTTACATAATTAAATCAGTGGATCCAAATTATTAACATAAGACCTGTTTACAAACTGGACATGTTTATTTGGTCTTATAAAGTATAATGGAAAGGTTCATTATTTTACTTTCTCTGTGACAAAAAAAATATTTTAAATAAATAATAATCTAATAAGTAGTTCCTATAGTAAATTGGATTCTTCTGCTGCTTCTGTTAATAGAAATCAAGATGTTTTTACCTGATGTTCAAATTGTTTAAAACTTCTGTCTCTTCTTCTATTGACGAATTATTAACATGTACTGGATATTTCTTGCTGAATTATTGTATATTGCTGGAATGTTTCACTGCTATATATTTCTAGTCAACGGTTGTCAAAATGTCATTGATCTATATAGATAATAAAGGTTTTGATATTCAAGTGTTTTTACTACTATAAAGTGCTAAACTCTTCTGACCACTAGTAAATCTGGGTGCAATTATCTTTCTGGATACATTTCATGTAATACCTTTCTCCTCATTTTAATATAGTTACAATTTACTGCCTCATTTTCTTTAATATATGCTAAATAAAATACTGAACTTTATTAAACTTTTAGAAGAAAAAAAACGAAAAGCCTATGCTTTTAATTCATGTAACATAGAGAAAATATATTTAGTAAATGTAATCATATCAGATTTAGAAAAAGTTAGAAAATTTTAATGCTTTTAGTTTTATCCAGTTTTTTTTATTATTAGATTTCTGTTTGGCTACTATATAATTGAAGTAGTATATATTGATGCAACACATATTGTGACTTCAATCAATACCGTAATAGAGCATGAAGTGAGATTCTACTGATAAGCCACAATAACACTACATTTGTGGGACAAATATATATATATATATATATTAAGCATTACAAACTTTGTATGTGCATGAAAACGATGCAGACCACACTACCAATTTTGATAAAGCTAAGTTTGTCTTCTTTGAGAGAAATGAAATCAAAAGAAGAATTAAAGAATCTTTATTATTGAAAATGTATTATTCTGAAGCAATTAACTTATTTAAGAGTTCTTTTAACATTAAGGGTTGATGGGAAGTAAATGGATTTGTGGGTAATGTCTAATATTATGTATATGGTGTAGTTTGTTGTAGTTCTTTACACTTGAGAAGTCTGCTTGTAGCAGTGAAACCTTTGGTTGTGTTTTAATTATTTTTTTCTTGGCTAGTCTGGTTGAATTTTGAATTTAGGGTAATTTTAATTATATATAAATATTAATAGTAATAGAGTTTAGACTATCCTCAAGCTGATTTATTTTCATGAATTAACTTATCGACCAGCCATAGTGTTGCTATATTTTATTTAAATATCTCCTATACTATTTATTAATTTGATTATTCTCAACTTCCAAGTAAAATAGAACAACATTCTTAAATTATACATGACCAAATAACCACGAATATACAAGATATAAACAAATATAATATGTGCATATGAAGAAAAATATATTACTCGAGAATTAATTATAATGATTAAACTCGGGATTTTTCAGATAATTTATTCTTCACTCCATCTCAAGCAACCGATGCACATGATGACACACATGCGAAAAAGATACATGATTTCCAATATGAGTGTTTCATGCAAGACCAGCATTTAGTTGGGCCAGATCATCATATTCCACACATATATACAATCAGTGCGGATTGTACACGAAATGCATATATTGGGGGTCATGTATCTTTTTTGCATGCTTGAGATGGAGTGGAGAATGAATTTATGAAAAATCCTGAGTTCAAATCCCTCTAATTACATATATAAAAACATTCAGCATTGCCTTAGAATTATATAGAGATTAATTTAAAAATATTATAAATTAATATTATTACAAAAAAGATTATACAGGCTATATTAATAAAATTGTTGTTATTCAATACAGTTATCGTGTTCATCAGTTGCTTGTCGACAATAAGTTGTTATACGAATTAATTTCATATTTAATCAAATGTGAACTAGCCATTGTAATATTCTAGGATGATGCACTTCACTTATATAAATAAAAATCATTATTTTACCGCGCAGTGCTCTTATAATGAATCAAACTCTGATCAAGTGAGATTTCCGAGGAATAAATTTCTCTTTTTAAAAAATATAAAATAAATCAAACTTTCGCGGAGTACAAATTCTCTCTAACCACTAAATAAACTCTGCGAAGCTCAAAGTATTTTCGATAAACAAAAGCAGCAATAAAATCTAGAGGAGAAAGAAAACACGGACATTTTTTTTTCTTCATTAAAAAAAAAGTTAAAATATTAAAAGGTGTTAAATCTTACAAATATTCATAATAATAAAAAAATTCGACGATCTTTTAAAAAAAAAATTTCAACACTTTCGTGTTAACTTTTTAAAAAGCAAACATGGATAAAATATCATTAGAATTCCTTGTTATCAATAAAGATTCGATCACCATTGGAATTTAATGTGTGTCTGGATTTTGTATATCTCACTTTGACATTATATGGAGATGCTCGTAGATTAAGAATTGTAATCACAACTTTGTATTCCTGTTAAAAGTCATTCTTAAAATTCTCAGTACATAGAAATCCTATGCTTACTATTTCATTTTTAGCCACTTAATAGAAGACCAATGCCAAGACTTCAGATCAATCAAAGAATTATGGAGAGATGTATGTTACGAGTAAAAAGATCGAAAACGCAATACACTGGTAAGTGAACAAGCAGGTGTTATTGACATCATTGAATGAATTAAAAAGACTGAAGTGGAATTGGGCTGGACATATTGCTGGAAAACATGATAATAGGTGGGCAATTTAAATATTGAAATGGATTCCAAGAGATTGTAAAAGACCTAGAATAAGACAACATGTGAGATGGATGAATGAAATAACAACATGAGCGGAGGTGTTGTGGAGAAGAGAGGCTAGAGATGAGAGAAAATGGATTGAACTTAAAGAGACCTTCATTATAATAATGGTTGATGATGATGATGATGATGATGCCATATTTGAAATGAATATGGCCTAAGTGTGATTATTATTATATGGTTGGTTAATGTTTTTAACTGATTCTTTTTTACTCGTTACCAATAACTGTATATTGTGGCATGATAAATCATCAGGTCTAAAATAACTATACACACAATTTACTTATATCCCACATATTGTCAGAATGTTTTCTATTTTTATTCCATCATGTTATAACATATTGTTTATTAAAAAGTAAAACAACCCTTAAACGGTCATGTAGTGCAGAGAAGTCTTCAAATAAAAGAATAGTATTTAAAGACAGTTTTACTCATTAAACTTATCAATCATAGTATGGTAGCATTTGAGTGTTTTTTCATTTACATTTTCCTCTGTATTTAGAAAGAGATAAATATAAGAAACAACAACTTAAAAGCAAATTCTAAGTCTGATTAGAATCTTTTAAAAAAGGGTTAAATAATATTGGCATGGATTTAAACCCAAACTGAAGACAAGGCAAGTGAATACACTTGTTTTTTTTTATTTTAAAGTATATATTATTAAATATAAATAACATAATATTGGATTTTATCTAACAGTTTTGTTTTATTAAAATATGTAAATATTACAAAAATAGAAATGAAATATTTTCACATCTATTTAAAATTTTTATTTCAACTCACACACTTGAAGTAGTGGGAAGATAGAAAGATGAAACTGGATTAATGAAACCATGTGACTTTATTTAATAAAAATAAATATATCACTCCTTAACTACGTTTAATTGTTTATATCTGTACTAAAATTGATACGATAATATATAGCCTGATGAATAATTGATAATAATGATTAATATATTTATCTAAAGTAGTTAATGTCAAATCTGTGAGTACATAAAAATTGACACCTATAAATGAAACTATAGTACTGACAAAGCAATATATTTTCACATCCACTGATGAATTAAATCTTTACTTTCTCAATCAATATTTCATATTTTAATAAATTTAATTGCTTTTTGGCAATGATTTTAACCCTAATTCAAATCATATTTGCAATCGGTTGAGACAAATCCGTGATTATAATTTAAACTTTTATTCAAAGTAGACATATTCTAAAATTTGTGAGTTTGTTTAATACAAAAAAAAAATAATTAATTATGTGAAAGTGAAGATAAGAGTGAAGTCCATTTTTGTGAATTGCGTGGTCTATTTTTATAGATACAGTGATGGCTACTGGATTATATTTATATGCAGAATAGTTAGTTACTATATGGAAAAAATCTGAGCATCATAAAGATTAATATTGATTAAAATAATAAGAAAATTGATTAAACCATTACATTGCATAAATTCTATGGCGAATGTGCACTTTAAATAATTAATAAAGTGATCTATTGTTTGAGGGATTTGAAGAAATTCGTGAAAGTGAGCATTGAAAATAACAGTAGGAAGTTGATTTAATTCTAGACTCTGCAACTCTACTACGCATCAAACCAAGCAGCAGCCTATATCATATCAAAAAATTTTTTTATTTTATCCATCATCTCACATAGGTCCATTTCTAGGTTTTTGACAAACTCTCATCTCTTCTGGCCATTCATCTACTCTATCTCAATTTTTTATTTTTTCAATACTGTCAGATATATAAATTTCTTCTCTCATCCATATATTTTTTTTAATCTATTTTACTATTCATAATATACATTTCTCCATACTATATTGACTAGCGGGAAATCTCTGTATTACTCTTCCGGAATTAGTGAATCAGAAAGAATTATACATGATAAAATAAAGGATGTTTGTAATTTATAATAGTTTACACAATCTTTAATATCGTTTAAACAATTTTTTAATATGATAGGAGCAAAATATTTTAGAATATAAGAGAATTAGATAACTAAATGGTATTTTATCCTTATGTCAAATGGAATATGCATTAAAAACAAACAATTTACTTCAATAAATATTTATCTAACTGATATAAGTGTCCAAGATTCAGATCCTTTAGTAATAACTCATAAAACACATTTGTTAAAAGCTTTGCTTTTCAAACACGTAACCAATCAATATTTCATTTTTAATTTTACTTTTATTAAAAGTACTCCAACCAACATTAATTCTACGATCAATTTTACCCATTATGTTTCCATTTCTATCAATAATATGGTGATAGTATTTATCATTATTAAGTAATTATAATTCATGATTATCAATATTTAATTTCTTCTTCTGATACTCTGAAACTTTATTTGCAAAAAGGATTACATCATCTTCAAATCTACATATCTTAATTAATCTCCATTTTGTTTTTACTTCTTTAACTTCGTTAAATTCATTAAATACTTCTTGTAAGACTGCTATAAAACATTTTGGAGATATGGAATTACTCTGCCATGCCCCCTTTTTAAAGTTATTTTTAATATCACTATGGAGTATAATAATTGTTGCTGCATTTTTAAAAGCATTCTTCAGAATATGATAATATCCCAAGTCTATATCTCAATGGTTCAATGCTTTAATTAGTGTAGAAATGCTTATAGTATCAAAGGTCTTTCATATTCTACAAATCCAAAGCATAATGGCATCTTATAGTCATTGATTCTTTCTAAAACTTTTATCAATATTTGGATGTAATCTACTGAATTAAAACCCTTTTTTTAGTTTCTTGTTTGTGTTGGTTAAAATCCAGAGTTCTCTGTAGACAAGTTATAATTAGCTACTTAAAAATTTTGTATATAGTTGGAAAAAGTCTAATAAGGTTATGGATTCGTGTACCAGCCTATGCTATGGCATATGAAAAAAAAAAGTTTGCAATTTCTAATATTTTCTTTAATACCTTTTAAAAGTATCATTACTGCATTCTTCCAATTACCTGCCACTTTTTTATTATTTAGATATTTGGTACATAATTTAGAGTCAATTTTTCTATCTCTTCACTTGCTTTTTTTAAGATATATATTATAATTCTCCATCATTTCCTAAAGTTTTTTCATTTTTCATAGATCTAATTGTGTATCTCACATTTTCATTTAAAATCCTTAGCAACTGAGAAGATTTAGAAGTTATAAGGAATATTTTTTTATTGCTTTATATTTCCTTATACAACTCTTTCAAATATTTCATGATGTCATCTCTCTTTTTAGTAATAGTTACGACTTTTCTTCATATTATAGAAATATGTTTCTACCAATACCAATGATGTTGTTTTCCACTTTTGGAATTTTTATTTTCTTGATAGCTTTCCTTGCTGATACACAATAATATTTTCTTTTATTACTATTAGCTATTTATTATAACCATTTTGCAAAACTTTAGATATTCAAATTTTTTAATAGATACATTTTTATAACATTTATTTTTTTTCTTTATACATTGTCACATCTTAATAGAAAATTTACTGGTAAATTTCTGGAATTCATTTTTGTAAGAGCTATCTATGTCACAATTTTTAATATTGTATCAGTTATCTTCTTATTGATTTCATTTTAAATTGGAGAAGCTTCAAAATGTGTTAATATTTTAAAACGACTTGTAAGTTCTAATTTAAATTCATTGGAATATTTCTGATATTAGGAATATCGACTGTGAATATGGTTTTTCTTAATATTTTTTGTCTTTATACTTTTGCATTAACATGTATCTTACATCTCACTAATCAATGATCATTTTCTGTATTGAGTTTATTAAGAACATTCTAATGTTAAAATATATATTTTCTGTTAGTCAAATTGTATTTCAATTTTGTTATATCTTCAATTGAATGCTTGCATGGCCATTTCTGTGTAACATTTTTCTCAAACAATGAAATTTGTAATATACAGGGCTTTTTTTCAGTAAACTCCACATGTCTGTGTCCTTTCTCATTTTTATCACCATAACCAAATTTACCCACAACTCTTTCAGTTCTTAATCGTTTACCAATTCTAGCATTAAAGTCGTCCATAACAAATTTTAAAATAATATCTGATCTAATCAAAAGTCTTTTGTACATCCACATAAATATCCTCTACTTTATAAAAAGAGTTTCTTTAAACTGAGAAAGAGAAAAAATTCAAAATCTTTTTTCTACTCTATTTTAGATTTTCCCCATCCCTCTCTCAATAGTTTTATTCTGTTTTAAAAGTGCAATTTTTTTATTTTAAAAATCTGAAAACAAAAGAAAACTACTCTAAAACATATTATATATATATTTTTAAGTGTCATGGCATCGGCCGGGATGCAAACCCACAACCCGGGCAACTGCCTGCAAGTGCAATGCAGTCACGCTGACCTCTCGACCACCAATGCAAGACAACATATTATATTTTCTTTCTTAATAAATCTGATCATTTATTATTAAATGAAAAACTTGTAATGTGAGCTATATATGTACACTTTGCAACATATATTCACTAGTGGTACAATAAAAAAAAAATTATTTGTTTCAATATAATTTTTATTCAAATAGTTTCATTCATGAAACAAAATATACTGTCCTACTTACAATCTCAAATTTCAGTTTTCATTCTATATTCTTTTATAGTTCATTACATTTTTTATTTATTCATCTTGAACATTCAAAAAAAATGAAGCATTAAATTTCTTTTCTTTAGACTACCTCACCATTGTGTTTTTCTGAAGGTTTGTGATGATGGTGTTTTAGTTGTATTTTTATATTGGACTATTTCCACCATCTAATATGAATATTGAATGGTTTTTTTTAAAAATTAACTTTATTTAAATATTCCAAATACATTCAACTGTTAGTAGTAGTACATCAAATAGGTTAGGGTACTGTTCTATTAGATCATATCAGCCACTTAATGACACTATTTATATGCAAAAGCACATAAATATGCCATTTATGCAGCTGCTCCATTCTAAGCCTATATATCTATGCAAAAGCACAGAAAGAGTCCATTGAAATGCAGCATCCAGCACCAATGGCATTATTTCTATGCTATAAAGCACAGAAAAGATGTCATTTATTGGCACTGCCTGATTTAGAGCTACACACTTTATCCCAATGCTCACAGTTCAATGTTTGCTACATTATTGTGTGAGGGTGTCTGAACTTCAGACTGCCACAACTCTTCAAATATTCATATCAAAGCAATTAGCTTACAAGTCATCTGACCTACTATTATCTCTTAACTATTGTCAACCATTGCCATGCTCAATGTGGAACCTTCAGAAATTTTGGAAAGGGTACATCCAAGCAAGATTTTGACCAGCTCATGTGAAAAGTCACATTTGCATGAGAACATGTCTGCAACAAATAAAATGGCTGACTTGAAAATGGACAGATCAAAATCAGGGCAACTGCCATCCACAAAAAAGCCAACATGCCTGGGGAATTAATTATTTCTACCCTAATAGAATATTTGCAATAAGGTAGGTCACTTGATAAAGTTTTAATTCTTGTGGATGTAAAAAGGCAGACCATCTGCCCTATATTGCAGAACTAAGATCAAATATTGGCCACTTGTAGTTAACACTTTGAAAATTGTTTTCTACTAAATTACAGGAAATGATTAAGGAAATCAATAAATTATGTTAAGCCTTTAAAAAAATGTATGACTGTGAAATTTCTCATAGTTCTATCCAGAGTCCAAAAAGAAATTGTCCAAAGAATACATTTATTAATCTTCTAAAATAAAAAACTGATCGAGTTGAAAAATTAGTAATTGTTCTTAATAGGTGTGCCATTAGTATCCATACACATATTCTATTAAAGATAGCTATTGTAATAAATCAATCAATAAATAAATAATTCTTCTTTTTTTCAAAAATGATCCAAAAATGTAAAAGACAGTTTAGTAGTTAAAGCATTATCAGGATATTTTTCCACCATGATATAGTTAGTTATCTCTCAAGCAATGCTAATAGACTTTGTAAAGTTTGTGGGGATGGTTTTACCAGCCAGTGCTAGCATACATGGAGGATTCTACTATAATAGAATATTTGCAATAACAGATGTTTATGTAAAATTGTTCCAGTAAATGTTATTAAGGAAATAAATGAATTACGTTAACCTGTATGATTGTTATTCTTTCACAAAGAATGGGGTCAGCCCATCATATTAATGTGATTTTGCATAGTAAAAATGTCATCAAGTGGCTGATATGATCTATTAGAACAGTGCCCAGGTTAGTATATGCACAATATTTTAAGAGATATTGTTTTGAAAGTCCTTCTTTTTCATTTGAATATCTTTCGTCTTTTAATTATTATCACTCAAACATTGAATTTAGTTATATGTAGTGTTAGTATTTTATTTTATGTGAAACAAAAAAAAATTTTTTGCCAATTTATCTGCAAGATTCTTTTTTTTTTTCTTTATAGCAGCTTCTAATAGTTGGTCAGGGAAAACACTGAATAATGTACTGAGGATAAGAGCTGGTGTTCTACTTGCTTCTGACTAGTGCTCCATATTCAAAGAATATCTAAATATAAAAAATATTTTCATAACTTTTAATAAATCAAGTAATTAAAATCTGACACAGACTGTCTAATCATTTTCTTAGCTATAGAATTATTATTTAAGTTTCTGCCCATATATAAAGTTTAAACTTATTTAAAGGTTCATATACAAGTTACTGATTTCCAGAATGAATATTACTTTATTCAACACAGACCACATATCTTATTGAGACTGATGTATTCCATACACAGTGACACTTCTAAATCTGATATACTCTCAAAACATATGGATATAATAATCCTCAAGATGCATTTCTGGTAGAAGTAAACTTCAACAATTCACCCAGATCCTTGGTACATATGTCTTCCTCATTGTATTCAGTATTTATTCATAACAAACTACTAAGTGCTGCATTATATATTGTTGAGGATAAATTTAAAGATTATTTAGTAATTATTTTATTAGGCTACAATTATTATTTAATGCTTTAGCTCATATAAACTTTAAACTCCAAGATTAATATCAACATTACAATTTTCAACCATTACTGATTCACTTCAGCATGAAAGTCTCTCCATGTTTATTTAGCTTCTCTGATCTCTTCTCCTAGGTCTCCTCAACATACTTCATTATTTTATTCATTTGTCTCACATGGTCTCTTTCTAAATAGTTTACAATCTTTTGGGATCTAGTTTAAGATTTCAATTGGCCATTTACTATCATCTATTCTAGCAATATTTCTAGTGTTTAAGTCTCTTAGTTCTTTACCTGACGTCAGGAACACCTGTTTATTTTCTAATCCAAGAATTTCTTCTTTAGTTTCTTCTTGTTACTAATAATATATCTCTCTTATTATTTCATTGAGTGATCTGAAGTTTTTGTATTAATTTTTCTTTAGTCTAAGTAGCAGAACTATACTTAAGCTCTTCTTAAACACATTTTTAAAAACTCCCCTTAAACAAACATATAAACATATTTTTTTTAATATTAAGTAATTTTTGCCAGAAGCACTTCAGCCGATTTTAATTTTATAAATAATTTCATCCATTATGTCTTCAACTATATTAATCATATGATCAAGATAGTATTTTTATCAATCTTTATTTTCTTTGCCAAATATACCAATTACTAAATCCTGAATGAATATTATTCATTTAACTCTTCCTCACTTTTCCAGATATGTGAGATATAAATACATACAGCAACTACTTCTAAACGAAATTGGTAATTTCATCTCAAAAATTTGATTACTGTACTGTAAAGATTAATTTTGCAACGATTGTGACAAACCGCTCCGCCTCCTCTCTGTTTATTTGCCTTTTGCTATTCTGTCTTTTAATTTTTTTAATAGATTTTTTTAAAAAATATTTAATACCATATTTAGTTGTAGTTCTCCAAAGTATTCTCTGTGATATTTTCCCACTGAGGATCAACATTGTACCTCTATAGAATGTCTTGGAAATGATCTCTTAAAACATATGGATAAAGACATATGTTTTGAAAATGTATTAAGTTTAAAAATTATATTTGGGTTGAAAATTAAATAATAATTTATAGATTAATAAAAGAATTAGTAAATAAATTTATCATTTGGCTTAGACGATATACCACATTGAGTAGATTCAATTAATAACGATCTTATAAATTGAATTGTAAATATATTGAGTGTTATATTTATATCCCATATAAAAATAATATTGAATATCTGTCCAGTATTTTTATAAAACTCTTTTTTGTATTTTGCTATAATTAATAATTCCTTTTTAATGGCATTCAATGATAAAACAGTTGGATAATTATCTAACAAAGGCTAATGTTACCTTTGTTATATTACGCAAAATGTCAACATTTTAACTTTAATATTTTTCTATAAAAAACACACTTCGGAATAAAAACATTAATACCAACAAATGCCAAGAGATGATATTTTATAAATATGAAATTCTGAAGACAATATTGATGTTTGTTAAATGCGCTACAGAAAAAATAAATTAACTGTTAATATGAAATTATAAAAATCTATATTGACAGATTCAATAAAAATATAAAAAACTGAACTAATAACATTTTTTAAAAATCCATAGTATTAAATGCAGTTAAGTAATCACAGACACTCATGTATATGTATGGGTTAGTTTTATCGGTACTCATATATTGATAAAAATAAGAGATTGAATAGATAATTTTAATATGGATTCAAAAGAAATATTTACTTATTTCCTGCTGATGAGATTAGGTTTGATTTACAGAAATATATATTTAGCAAGAAATCAGTTAATTATTTTTTCATCAAAAATTGTCTCTTGAAAGAACCGAAAATTTATACAGAGAGTGTAGTATCTGAATATAAGTATAATTTATATGCTTGGAATTTAGATGTAATTATAGGGCTTTGAACACAGACATTCAACCTCCCTTCAGCTATCCACTCTATCTCATACAATCGATACACATGATCACACACATGAGAAAAAGGTTAATGATCTCCAATGTGTATTTCATGCTAAACCAACACTCATCAGTTGGTCCAGATAATCTCCCATACAAATATACATGTGCTTAGTTTAAATTAAGATAGTGATCTTCAGCCATTTATACCATTGAAAATCTGATGATGTTAATGATGGGAATCATTTATCTTTGTCATATATGTGGTCATGGGTATCAGTTACATGAGATAGAGTAGATAGCTGAAGGAAGTTTGAAAGTCTGTGTTCAAAGCACATTAATATTACATACTTATGCAATATTACTTATATATTTGAAGAAATCCTTATAAAATTAGGTTAGTTTTATTTAAAGACTTTGCCTTATTTAATAATATGAAGCCAATATAAAATAGGATTTACTTAAATTCCCATAAAAATTTGGTAGAAATTAACAGATTTTTTCATCAAAATGTTGCCGAGCCCCAAAATTTCTTGGGGTTCCCTATATAAGTCTCAACTCACCATGACCAAAAATATTCAGAATACCATTATTGAACAAGGCAACCACCTTACCCAGTGGCTTTTGAAAGTCTATTTATCTCTGCAGGGCAAGGTGGTTCTGTTGAATATGAAAGTAATGGCCAAGATCGTCTACTATCTTCCATTCATTACCATCACCAAGACATTCCTATCCAGAGTTTACAGGCTATGTGCATGACTATTTTGGAAGGGTCACACATCTTCCATCAGCACAGAAAAAATGCAATTTCATAGGAAACTGAATGGAATGTCCCTTCATTCTATTCAGGACATTTTTTATCAAAAAGCACACACAGTGTCAACCTGACACAAAAATATAACAGCAACTGAATGGAATGTCCCTTCATTCTATTCAGGACATTTTTTATCAAAAAGCACACACAGTGTCAACCTGACACAAAAATATAACAGCATCCTCACAACAGAACCAATATCTCACTCCTGAGAAGATCATTTGGATAGACCAAATCCTCTCTCATCTTTACAAATTCAATGGCAACTCTTCCGAGTGCTTTCACACCAACTGTCCATTCATTAATGAACTCCCAACCTTCACAATTAAGACCAAGGTTTGGATTCACAAATCATAAAATCACTGCACTATTCAAGTTCTTAATGGAGCCAAAGTTCCTAGATTTTTTAATCAAAGCTAACTTGAACTTAATTCCAACAAACTATTTCATTCATTACAGAAGATTTCTAAGAAACATAGATTCTACCTGTCCTATCTGTAATAGACAGGGAGAAACATTCAAGCATACAATTCTACCCTGCACAGGCTTAGCATCAGTAAGGCTAATGATAGCCCAAAATACCTCAATGGACTATTATAGGATTCTATCTATAAAGGATTGCATGAAGAACCGAAATTTCCCTCACATAATAATGTCAACCTTTATTACATACTCACTGTGGATAACTAGATGCAAGATCACCTTCAATATCCTGCCACTGGACACAAAGGCAATATTTATCCCCACCCTTAAGAAGATTTTAAAAAAAATGAAATTCTATCAACAAAATTCTTTTATGAGACCACTTGGAGTCTTTTCCAAAATCAACAGCATCCAAACAACCTTATAATCCCTCATGGAATGAACTGAACCATTGTCTTCAAACCTCATAGAAAATAAAGAACATGTTATTAAAGCAGTTGATTCCCTTTAAATAAATAAAAAACTCCAATGAACCTATTTTCAAAATGTACTACATAATTCACACTCTAATAATAAAGTTTATTTGAAACGTAAAATGTTGCCACTTGAAATTTTTGCAGAAAGTATAAGTAAAAGAGGTTAGCATTAAAGTTATGTATGTATTTAAGAAAAAATACGAGTAAATTAATTTTCAAACTATTAAAACAGAAAATTATCAAAGTTTAAAAAAAAAATAAAAAGTATGAAATATAAATTTTTTATGCTCATTTGGAAGAGTAATTAAATCAGTTTTGATTATATATATATTTTTTAATTTTGTAATACTGAGGGGGAGGGTGATTGGCTGTATATTATTTTTTCCTTAAGTACTGAGGTAACCGAGATAGTTAATCAACATTTCTGTGGGGATTAATGTCAATAAAAACACAAAAAAATCAACTGTAGATGAGAATTACTGAAGCTATGTTACTTTTCTAAAAGAGATCTTTTGTTATCATGTCTTCACTATTTAAGTATAATTCTAATAATTTGCTGCCTATATATCAATTTACATCGCAGAAAAAAGCAATGTCACTTTTGTCTGCTTGATGATGCAATACCTAAAATCTTTTTAATATACTATATTAAAAAAGAAGTGTTATAAACACATATAATATTTAGTGCAATAAATTTTTTATATTTTATAAGTTTGAGTTTAAATCCCCTTTAATTATATCTAGCTTAAACATATACACTATATTTGTATTCAAATATTTCATCACAGCAATTAAAAATAAGTGCAGTAGAATCTGCTATAATCAATTAATCGGTTTCAGATATCATCAATTTATTTTAGCTTATGTTGAATCCCATGAATTAGGGCTACCCTATTTCAGACCCCAGTTTATATCAATGTTTCTATCCAAAACAATAAAAAATCAAAATGTACATATAAAAATATATCCAATTTATGCAAATCTAGGTGATTCACAAATGTAAATCACATGATAACAACTCTTATTAACACAAAGAAGTTAAAATCCATTTTCAAGGTAATCTCTATAAGTAAAAGATGAATTCCATCGTTCATTCTGGTCTAGCATCTTAATTTTGACAAGAAAATATATACAATATTAATTTCGGTGCATACTCTATAGTTTGATTTTAGTGAAAATTTAAAATCAAATTTTAAAATCACAAAAAGAAAATATAAACATAACATTACCCCCCCCCCCAATAATTTTTTGGCTGTTTCACAAATGGGCATCTTATTGACACCCTCACCTGCTTTTTGCTTTTGATTAATCCACATTAGTAAAAGACATTCTATATTTTCAATGATATTGCAATGCAAACAGCTTAATCTGAAAATACCTTTCACTGCTTTGTGCCCTTATGAGTTCATTCTTATTTTTTAAATGGGTTCAAATTGCTGATTTAGTAATACTATATTTAGATATTAAAATTGTAATCCTTTTTTTTATTTTAGAGATGATCTCTTTTTTACTTCAGTACAAATTCATTTTACTATTTTTTGCTTATGATTAATATTTGTAAAGTATAGATATGGACAGAATCATTAAAACAATTAGTAAAGATAAACAGATTTCTGAAAGAAAAGTGAATGTGAATAGTTTCAAAGATCATACCAAAGATATCTGATGCTTTACATAAAGCTAAAATGTTTTTTGAAAAATGTTAATCATGTGCTTGCTATATCAGCCAATGGTGCTCATTGTAACACTTTCTATTTCAGTGAATGCTCATTGCCTACATATTCATTTAATGCTCATCTATTTTTGCTGTATTTGTGCTTCAAAAGTAAGTTTTGGCATCAATATTATTCAGTTTTTAAATTCTTCTTTGATGATGGATGGCTAAAATCATTTATATAAATTTTGACTGCTTAACCATTAACAAGATATTCCACCTAAAAGATAGATTCTCCAATGGCATTAATAAATTCTTCAACTCTGCAGTACAGCTGTGAATTCATCACTCATTTGTAATGCGGTTAATAATTTGACTTTTACAAAGATTTGTGGCTGATGAAATTCTATTTATGAAGCAGATATCCATAATGAGTTGCTGTGCAAAATTTGGTCCAGTGGTAGAGAGACTAAATCTGGAGCATATGATTCTCAAATCAATTCTACTCCTGTCAAGTTTAGTGCTTAAACATCTTATAAACTATTGAGAAATATATCAATTCAATTTTTTGATGGATAGATGAAAGCTTTCACGCAGACTATCCTGCAAGTATCATTCTGATAATTTTTTAGAAATGTGTATCTCTAAAGATAAAAGTAAAAGTTTATAACCAAAGTTAATATAACAAAGATGTCTGTAACTGTAGTATTCATTGAATGTATTAGCATTTGTTGCACAAATCTAAATTTATTGAGAAAAAATGTTTATTGCACAATCTGAGTGTTTTAAAGTTTTCTTTGTAACAGATCTTACTTTACTTGGGGACTGCCTGAAAAAGATTAAATGAGTGAATTTAAAAGTAAGTGTTAAATATATCTACATCAGTAAAAGTAGATTAAACAATGAAAATATTTCTTATAAAGAATTGAGATTATAGAATAAGATCAATGAAGTTCAGTCTGAATTATTGACAGGAATGAGATGTCAGGAGGTCAACTATGATTTGCTATAATAAAAGAATAACGGAGAGTAACGTTATGCACTTCTATAGCTTAATGACTAAAAGTAAAAAGTTCAAACTGTAATGAGTATCAGTGAATAGAAAATACTGAATTGACTAGACGTTGATAATCAGAACCATCGCGCATATAATAAAATCCACATTGTTGCTGATTTAGTTCTTTAGAATAATATACTTTTTTTCTAAAAAATTTACATTGTTCTCCTTAGATAAAGGCTATCTGCAGTATAACATTAAAACAAAAATAGATGTAAAAAATACTTGAAGTGCTTAAGGTGATGGTTTCAGAAAAGAATACATAAGAATTGTTGTGATATATATATTGTAACCTTATATTTTACCATAGGTATTACTAGACAAAGTCATCGACTGTAAACAAAAGTATTGGCTTTCTTTTATTGTTAAATGAAGCAGATAAACCACTGTTATTGGTATTTTGGCTGGTAAGATGATCAACAATGTAATTAAAAGGACTGTTATAATACTACCTAGTATAGTAGATCTGTTTGAAAAATTATCATCCGGATTGTCTTTAGTAATTAACATATTCCAGAATGCGTCCTTCTTATTTTTTCCGTTTGTAGAAAACGCGGTTGATTTTTGTTATATCGATGAAGACTAAATCCACGCACATAAATTTGATATTAGTAAAAAATATTCAAAATAGGAGATATTAAACCGACTACAATAACATTCATCCAATAATTATATTATGAGAATTATACAACCGAATTACATTCAGTTAGCATAATAAAATTTAATATGGTTTTAAAACGTGTAAATGTGCGTGCATAAAAGCTTTGAGTTAAAAACTTAGTCAATTTAAAAAGTTATAAATACAAAATGATTACATAAATTTGTTATATTATTCTCCTGTATATGAAGGGTCAGAATGACTAATATGTCATCATGGGTAGGATGACAATCTTGGCACTAATAAGGGCTTTGAACGTTCCATCATCACATTTTCAATAAAATGGAAGGCTGACGAGTTGTGAGTTGGAATAGTTTGAAGCCTGTCCATTAAAGTATGAAGATTGGCTATCTTAATATAAAGCTGAATACTTATTAGATATATGTGTGAGGATAGTAATCTAGACCAACTGATGATTGCTGGTTTAGCATGAAATACATATATTGGTGATTATTTATCATTTCAACATGTGTGTGATCAGGTGGGTTAGCAATATGAGATGGCACTGAGAGTAGTGGGTCGTGTGAAAGTCTGAGTTCGAATCCCGCATATATTACCTATATAAATGCAGAGTAAGCCTGTACAATGTATTAAACAAATTTAATAATTAAAATTTTGAGAACTTTAAAATTTCATAAAATAATTATTTAATATTGTAATGTTATAAATTATTTATTTGTGAAATAAACAATTGTATATTTTGTTGTGAATAAATAATGTATAATAGAGTATAATATTAAATTTGTAATATTTTAATGTCCATTTAATACTACGGCCTGAAAATTGGTGTTTTTGAGATTTCAATCAGCTAAACTGGCCTGCTCTTTAGGGTTACCACAGCAACGGAACAATTTTTCCCATACAAACTGTATTGTAAATGATATTTAATGATATCACAGACCACATGAGAGAACGCTATAAATATAACCGTTGACAAAATCGTAATAGACTTTGCTAAAATTATAATGCGCAAAAGACCTTGCCATGTTTAAATCTAAAATAGTCATTTTATTAACCTTCTTTAACTTGGAATAGAGAAACCTGCTGGGCAATTTGCTTATCTGCAAATGTTTTCTTCTCATCAATCTAAGTGGATAAATTACTACGGCAATAATTATTACTGAATATTATTCAAAAAGAAACAAATTTAAATATTTTAAACCACCAATGGAATTTTAAAATCGCTTATGGCATAAATGATGTGTAAAGTTTTTTATTTTATTTCTTTAAAGCTGAAATGCTGATATCTGAGTGTTTAGTTACAACTTATATCAATAAAACTACATTTTACTTCTAGATTTTGTCATTAAATAAATTAAAAACCATGTGAATAAACTCTACAGACATCCAAAAATGAAGTATCCTGAGCAGAATTGCAAACCCAAAGCAGTGTCACAGTTTTGGGAAGAATGGATTCACTCTGGTAGTTGAAATGAAAGTTTTAAACTTTTTTTCTTTCAATATTTAATTAAAAATTTGGACTAATTATAGAACTCTATTATCAGCAGTGGCCTACAAATTGTGTCTGTACTTTATTTTTTCTGTAAAAGTTTTTACATATATTTAAATGATTTATTACAGGTCAAAAATGAATTCTTTTACATGGCTTCTTTTTGATAACCCTTAGTGACCATTTGGGTTAAGTTTCTAACCTTTCTGCATTATAAAAAATTAAAAAAATACCAGCATTGATGGTTATAAATCTTTCTTTTTTCAGCCAAATACAATTTTCACCATGATGTTATTATATTTCTCTTGACTTGGTTTCTTTTAAAAGCAAATATTTTCAAATACAATGTATCATATTCTTATAAAAAATAAGTATTTTATAAATATTTTGTAAAAATGATCATAAGTACATAAGCAAAGAATGGAAAATATTATCATTTTCATTTCTGCATTTAAATAGCAACTGAACTCAGCAAGCATAGAGACTATTTGAAAAGAAAAAAAAAACAGTATTTTTTTGTATCTTTGTATGATATTCACATCTTGAGATTTTTTTAATCAAAGCTGAGTACTTATTATATATGTGTGTGGAGATGATAATCTGGACCAACTGATAAGTGCTGGTTTAGCACGAAATACATATATTAGTGATTATTTATCTTTTCAACATGTGTGCGATCAGATGAGTCAGCAATATAAGATGGCACTGAGAGTTGTGGGTCGTGTGAAAGTCTGACTTCGAATCCCGCATATATTACATATATAAAGGTAGGTGTAAGCCTGTACAATGTATTAATTTAATCAATATATATATTAGTTCCAATTTTCACCACCAGATGAATGCGAAACTGGAAAATGAGTGCTACAGAACAAGAGTGATTTTAAGCCAAATGATTGGGTATTACTTAATATTCTGCAATGGAACATATATCAAACAGAAATAATTTTATTGTGGAACTCTGAAATTAGAGTAAATGTTTACTTTAATGAGTGAACCTCATTTAATGATTTAATTATATCAAATCTAATGTATATAAAATATGTGGGTAATTTTTAACTTTTAATTATTAGAACCAGATTTTGAACTAAAGATATATGCTAGCAAGTAACAAACATTCCAAAGGACCTGATTGAAATATTTTTTGCCCAAGCAATTTTACCGATGCATAAACTATGAATACCGCTATAAAAACTCTGTAATTCTAATCAGATCTTTGTGTGTGTGCTTGTGCTATATTAATCTGTGTTTCCATAAAACGAAAACTGGAGACATAAATATATTATTATTTTTTCAAACAACAAACGGACAAATTTTGTGAAATGTTTAAAAGCTAATCAAAGTTGAATTTTTAAATAAATTAAAATAAAAATTACACTTTATAATAACGTATTATGCAGTTATAAATGTCCAAAAATGAAATTAAAAAAAAAAACAATTTGAAGGTTAACCCTTTCTTTTCTTAATTTTAAGAAAAAAAACTTGAATCCTCTATTCTTATTGCGAAGTTATCAATCAATAATATCAACAATCACAAGTTCATTTATAATATAATATTATAAAAGCAGATATCTAACTGCTATTTGACCTGCATAAATAATGTAACTAACTACGGTGATTTAAAACCCTATAAAATGTTTCATGTGGGAGTGATATTTAATTAAAATTTATACAAAATGTTGTCCTTGTAAAGTATACATGCAATTCATCTATGCTTTGTAAATCTGGATTAACTATTTGCACTATACTCGATTGCGATTTGTATTTGTGTATAACCTTCTGCATTTGATATATAGTGTAAATAAAGTTTTTTTTACTTTCAAAAATCAAAATTTATTCACATTTTAGAGTAGATACAAGAAAAAACAATGACAGCATAAAATTAGATGAATAACAAAGTCTCAATGAATACATATTTTTTTGGAATAAAAATGTTGTTTGTTCAAAATAGTTTGTAGTATGGTGTTTTAAGAGTGTTAAGGTTTGATAGAATAAAATTTAATTCATGACTAAAAGCTAAAGTTAAATATAAAACCAGCAGATATTTTTTTAAAAATAATAAAATGGCAAGATCAAAAGATCATTAAATGTGCTTGTAAACTTGCTGGATGTGGCACAATAAAGCCCACTATTATGAAATTGCATCTTCATTTAACTGAAACATATAGAATGACTGACCAATAATAGACTTTTTAAGCTGAATTACAGAAAATAAAGTGTTAATTACAAGTTCAGTTTGATGAGTCCAAAATCTTAGTTAAAATGGACCAAGCCATATTTCTTTTCGAAATGTATAAATTAAACTTTTTGGAATTTGATTAACTTTTTAATTATCAGTTCCATTAACTTGCATAATATTCAGTTTGCTTTTGCCTGTTATATTGAAGCTTGTCTGTCCTATGTCCTTATATTTTCTTCTTTGCTCAAGCGAATCGGTTTAAATTTATTCATTTATTTATATTTTTAACTTCTTTTTCCTTCTTCCTTTTATTATTATATTACATGCATTGTGTATATTCTGTTTACTATTTTAATGTGTTTATAAACATATTAAATAACCTCAATACTACCACATATTCTTTTAAATTCATATAAATAAAGATATAATAAAATACAAATGATCCTAAAGACGCATTTCATGCTGAACCAGCACTCATCAGTTGGTCCAAGTCACCATCTCTCATATATATCTCTATGAAAAATATTTATCTATATTAAATAATTACATTTTCAATTACAAGTTTCAAACTAACTTAACACACATCTTTGATATCATCCACTTTACATAAATACATAATAATCATTAATGCATTTATCTAATGTGGATGATGCCAATAATATTTTTACTGTATTTATGTAAAGTAGATGGTGTCAAAGATGTGGGCTGAGTTAGTTTGATAATTGTAATTCAAAATGTAATTATTTTAATGTGCAAACTGTAATTGGTTATATATTGTTTCGCACTTAAATAAATGAAAATATTGAATAAATTATGACTTTTAAAAATAATTACCTACTAAATTACTTTAGGTAACTTATAAATATTGTTGCAGTTGGTGTCTGATTAATTGAATCCATTAATAAAAGTCTTTAATAATAATATTGAAGCTAAATTTATACTACCAGTATCAAAATCATTGCTTCTTATCACACGTTTGCTTTGGTATCAATATTTGGATAATCATTCTAATTTTTAATTAAAAGTTTTAGTCAAGCATTGTTAGCTGAGAGGTCATTGCAGCTGCCTTGTAAGCAAGTAGTTGGTTGCAGGCGGTTGTGGGTTCGCCTCCCGGCCGATGCTATGACATATGGCAAAAAAAGTATAACTTTTATTTATTCGTAAGTCGAATTATAAATATATGAATATTAATTATTATCTTCACACTACATTAAATACATATGGAGATAGATTTGAAGTGATTAAAGAAGCTACCATACAAATTAACAAAACTAAAAACAGATCCGCTCTAATTTTTAATTTGCTAAAGCAGTGTAATGGATTTGTTTAATTGTTGCAATATTAGTTTATTCATTTTCAGCCAATATTCAAACTATAAACAGCAACTTAGATATCAATCATTATTATTTTTTAGTAAATTAATTACATAATTGATATGTTTAATTGATGGTAATTTAAACATCTTATGTACTCCTGTTACTAGTATAGTTTTGTGCATTTAAACTGGACTGATTTATTATGATGCAATAATGAGGGAGGGAGTATATGTTTTATTGCTTTCTGCACGTTTCAATCAACATCACATTATTCTGAACTCTGATAAATAGACTGTTTTGCTTTTTTATATTATACAAACAGAATAAACCTGATGATCTTATATCTGAAAGGTAATATTAGTAGACCAACATCACTATAATAGGAAGTTCAGACCTAACTTTATTATTGCATAATAATTGGGTTTTTATAATAAGCAAACATACCATAATATTGCTTAAATAATCTTAGATGATCATCATATATGGAGATTGAAATAATAGAAAAAATAATAATATCAGGATGTATGCTAAATAATAAAAATTAGGAAACAGATGATTTAATAATAAATGATGATGATGAAGTTTTAAAATGCAATATTTTGCTTGGATTAAAAGACAAAACTTTTTCATGTATAAAAGAGAGATGGTTATAAAATACTAATTTAGAAACAAAATAAGTTGGGTTTTTTTTTTTGGATTATATATAACAGAAGTAAATTTTTAAAATATATAAATTTTGAACAGGAAAAAAAAATAGATAGATAAAGAGTTAATGAATAAAAAATATTTTTCTGCAACTCTTTTTTTTTAAAAAAATAATATAAAGCAAAGTTTTCAATTAATAAAATTTATTTTTAACTTTTTCTGTACACAATCCAATTATTATTAAACCTGAAATAGTACAGTACAAATAAAATATTATGTTTTATAGATTTACATAACATTTACTACAACACAGTTTTATTTTATATGAATAAAGACATCTTAAAATGTAAATGACCTCCAAGAAGCATTTTGTGCTGAAGCAGCACTTATCAGTTAATATATATATATAGTTCCATTTTGATTTACATATTTCAAACTTGCTCCACCCAAAACATTGACATCATATACTCTAGTTATGTACAATGATGATTATCCCTAATTATTAAATTAGAGATTATCCCTAAATCAAATATAAACTTTAAACCTCAGTTAAAGATTAATATATTTGTTTTTAATTAAAAACACACATAAGGTACTTTAAGTTTATTTTTTTCCATATATAATAACTTTTTATAAGTGTATTTAATAACTTCCATTCTACCTCATATTTTTGAAACATAACATTTTAAAAGACAAATGATTCCCAGGGTGCATTTTAAACATTTATTGTACTATAAGGACACAAGATAATAAAGTAAAGGTTTTTTTAAAAAAAATTATGCCAATTACTTTACTTATGGTTTTCATGAATACAAATTTAATAGATTTTTCAATAAAAAAGATAACTATTTGTACTTCAAACCCCCCCCCCCCCCTTCAATTTAGGTACCGGTATTATTGATAATCTGGCTCGGTTAAAAATTTGGATTCTATAGTCCTGTTTTCCAATCTTGTTTCTCTTATTTGTTTATTATTAATTAAAGAATTATCTTTTTTTTTCCAAACATTATTAATTTGAAAGTATTTTTTTTTTGTATTTAGATTTTTTTTTTTTTTTTTGCAAAAAGCAATAATAATAAAAAACTTTCTTGCATATACATATATATTTAGCAAGATATATTATGCTTTTATTTTTACCTATATTTTTTAATTTTATTAAACAATTTTAATTATAAATATATGCTTAAATCTTTCTAATAAATCAATAGTAATAATCAAAAATGTATTTATCTGAAATAGATCGTAATAAACGAGAATGTTTCATGTTTATAAAGCAGATTGTAATATTCTATTATTATTTGTAAACAAAGTTACATATTTTCTCATTGGGGTGGATAGATAGCAGTCTCCCCCCCCCCTTAAAATTAATGTGTGTTAGCATGTGAAATAAATAATCTTCCCATTAAAAACATACTTCATATCGTGAACAATTTGTCTATACTGTATTGAATGCAATAATTATCAATTTCATATTAGTTCTTATTATTGAATAGATGCTTGGAATATAATTGAATTAACATTACGGGATTGTTGTTTATGAATGTTCATATCATCCTCATTGGCATTCAATATGACTACCATTTCCTATAACCTCAACTGAGGTAAGCCATGGAGTAATAACCACATAAGAGTTTACCAGTACAAAGAATAATAATTTAATTATAAATTTATTCTATCTTGTATAGAATTGGCACCTGGGCACATAAAGTGATATAAGTGAAGAACGGAGAGGGTACAATATATAACATACAAATCAATATATATATAAAGCATCAGGATTGATAAATATACTTTGGATTTAAAAGTTTTCATAAAAATATTATATCTTCTCTCAAACAAGGACATACTATTGGTTCATAGTTTGAAAGAGACATCAGAACTGTGATGTCATTCTGGAAATAGAGTATTTAAAGACTCTCATTCAAGTCATTTATTTATGTTTACCATTGTTATTGATATTTTTTTGTCTCCCTACATTTAAATGTATATGTTTTATTGATAAATAATATATTTTTATATTAAATAGTAATCTATTCACATACCCAAATATAACAGAATTACATTTTTCTAAGTTTAAACTTATATCTTGAAGTATAATAATTATGATTTTAATATTTAAACAGATGCAATTTCTCTATTTATTGATTTTAGATTAACTTTAGGTATAATACTCATATTAGAAGTTCAAAAAAAAGGATTTATTGCAATAAGTATTCACTTCATTTTGTTCTTTTAAATTCATATTAACAAATAACTCATCATAGTATATATATATATATTAATTGATTAAACTCTATTGTATCTTGGAATGTACGAATATTCAACAACACATTTGTTTTGCGCACACACACACACACACACACACACACACATATATATATATGATTTGTATTTGGTATTAAATAATTAGAGATCAATAGGCAATCACATATATAAATATGGATTAATGTCAGTTGATGATCTATTGTACAAGTAATATGTAATTGAAGTGTAGGTGTACATATTGATTATTTACAATCTATTCATTATATATATATATACCCACCTGGGTCTCATTTTACATGGATTTATTTAATGCAATTTTGAAGTTATGTGATTTTGAAGTTATGCGATTCGTGTTTCTTCGGAAGTTGAACTCCAATAATGCGCTATTACTTTAAATAATAAATTTTGCGCACTTACGTCATATTGAAAGTAATAGCACATTATTAGGATTCGACTTTCATCTTAGTAATTTCAATATTTTCAGCACTTTATAATAGTAAGATTTTATGCAGTAATGAAATTAAAATCATGATTTCCACATTTTATGTATATACACATTAAATTTTACAAGATTATAATGTAAATTTATGTAAACATTGTGCATGTTAATTTCTAATCAGTTGGCAAATTATTTTCTTATTAATGACACTTATCACGAATATGCTCTTAAATTCCAATGAGAGCTAAATGGTTATATGTCTGGATATCGTGAGCTTCATAAACAATTAATAAAATCATCATCTCAAAGATTAATTACTAATTATGTTGTCACCAGAAAACCATTAACACAACATGAGAGTGAAGTTGGCGCTAGTTGTATTTCCTCTTGTGAAGAATCTGATTTTTTTACCAGTTTGCAAATGAACCTGTTTAATGGCAAATAGCGATAATAATTAAAATGTGTATAAAAAAATGTAAATTAAAGTACTGTACTGTAAATTATGCATAAAAATATATTGTTTTGAATAAAATTAAATATTATAGCTAAAAAAAGTTTGTCTTGTATCAATTTTTTTCAAATTTGAAATTTTTTATTAGTCATATTTTATTTCCTTATTTTTTTTTTGCATGAATTTTAAAGCAATTTTATATTGGTGCTTTGCTTTTATGTAATTTTTGAAAAATCACAGTCTGTATCTTCCATTTTTCAAGGTAAGTTAAGTCTATTTTTGTGCAATTTCTTTTGTGCAAGTTTTCTGAGGAACCTATCTATCGTGTAAAATGAGACCCAGGTGTGTATATATATAACTGATATTCATTTATTAACCTTTCACTTGCCTGACTCATCTAAAAATGAGGAGATTTGACGTCACTCTAAATCGGTTACTTTTTGTCCTACGTATAAGAATCTGCACTTGTTGGAAACAGGGAAAAAAGTTCTGTAAGATGCTGCCCTCTCTTGAATTATTTTACAAGTAAAAAAAATCAATAAAAATGACCAAATATATCAAACAATACCAAAGCACTGCCTTCTCTTGGATCTGATTGGCTGTTTAAATTTTGACAATAAAGAAAATGTTTGCCAAAAAGTAAAGAGTTACGATTATTTTTTGTTTTATTTCGAAAATGATAAACGAATGTTTTAGACAATTTTAACAGTATTTTTTGATGAATTATAAACAATTTTGAGAAAATAGTGCTAAAAATAAAATTATTTTAGAAAAATAGTTAAGATTTTAGCAAGAATTATTTATTTATTGCAAAGTGGGAAGAAATCATGACGTGGCAGATCTTTTTGGTTGGCAATTTTTGTTCCTTTTAATTTCAGCTGCTATCGAATATTTTTCAAATTATAAATCAAAATTTATTTTTGAACAAACTTTCATTCACTTTCATAATCTGACAAATTATTAATATACTTTTTACAAATGAAACTAAAGTGGTTATAATAGTAAAAGGTGAATATATTTTGACAATTGACTTTGTTAAAGTTTGTGAAGTGGCCAATTAAAAGTTTTGATTTTTAACTCACTCGGCCAATAATATAATTAGTGGTTTAAAGGTTAATAATTTTTAATTTAACTTAAATCAAATAAACTTGTCTGATTATTATTCATTTGTGCAAAATGAATTTATTGATTAATAACATTTGAGTGAGACAAGATAAAGTAACTATATCATAAAAAATTTATTTAAAATAATATCACATAATTTTGAAATTATATCCCAGGATTGGTAAATGAGTATGATTATATTTTTCTTCTGAATTGAGTTCTAGAGTTATTATCTGACTAGATATAAACTTTATATAATAATCACAATCAAATATATGTTTCATTTAAATTATTATTGATTGAATAAGTACCATATTGAGTTTATGGTTGGTCAATAAAATCTTAATCTTATTCAATTATAAAGCTGATAGTAATATATTCTGTTCAGTTATAAATCAGAATGATTTATTTTAATTATATTCAAAATTTACTTGATGTGAATCATAAATCCAATTAAATATTAAATTTTACCCTTTTCAAATTTCAGGACAGCTCAGAAATGCCTTTTGGACAATTTGCCCCCTGGTGAATTTTTTCATAAGTATTATACATTAAAATGCATGTATAACAGTATATCTTATTATAATAATTGTTTTCCTCCAAAAAAAAATTGAAAAAAATGTGAAATTTAAAATTTCTGCTCTTACAATAGACATAAGCCCCATCTTGACATGATCAGCCATTTTCTGCTGACAAGGCTGTAAAACATTCAGCGTTTTATGACATTGGAATTTCCAATGATGCAAAAACATGTTTATTTGCAAATTTATTATGGTTTTAGATTTTTTTTAAAAAATAATTTGCACTATATTTATTAGATATCAAGATATAAAAATTATTAATAACTTATTTTGACTTGAAATACTTTATTTTCAAAAATATAATGTTATATTAGCAGCTACCATAAATATGTCCTGAAGCAAATTAAAAAATTTTACCTCTGATGTAAAGAAGCTACTTTATTTATGAGTAAGAAAATATCAAAAAAATATCATAATTTTGCAATAAATATTCAAAAAATGTAAACTTTTAAAGCATAATTCGATATATAAGAAAAATAAATAAATATTTGTTCACATTCTTAAAAATAATGAGAAACAACAAATATTTCATTGATTTTATAAATTGAATATAATATTTCTAGAAACAATGACATATAACATTTTGGTTTTGATTACAGACTAATTTTTTTAATATTTATAGAAACAAAATGTGAACATTTAAAATTTATTTCACTAGTAAATAAAAAAATCTATCAAATGAAGCCAAATTTATTATTTCTGAAAATAAATAATCATTTTATTATATAATTTTTGTTGACATGTGAGACAAAAAAATCTATCAGAAAATGCTGAAAAGTAAGTGGTGTTAATGCAAGCAAAAAGTGTTAATATTCATATTTGATTGTAATAAATGTTAATAATTCTTTTTATGTTTTGATTGTTATAATATAGTTTTAATAATGTAATTACATGAAATTTAAAATAAACTGATATTAGTTAATTGTATTTAAGTAAATATCCAATAGAAATCTGCTGTTTGTTTTATATACTGGTATGATTGTATATTATAGATTCAAGATTATTTTAAGGTTTATTGACATTCCATCATTATTAAGTATTTTATCTTGTTATAAATAGTGTAATTAGTAATAGTAAATTAATATATGAGTAGAGCATGGCTGAATTAATATTATTTATCATTTTATTAAACTAAGGATTTAAAATTAATTATTGGGTCATATATTTATTTAGATATTATGAATATGGTAAACTTATAGGACCTACTAAACCTACTATTTTAATCATTCATGAATAATTTTATTTAGATAAGAACATCCTTAAATTTTAGTATAAATTTATATTATTATAACCACTGTTTGATTCATTAGGTATATTAGAATTTAGTTGTTGAATGATTTATTATTATTTTCATTTAATCATAAGTAAAATATAACTTAAGCATATATCATTGTTTTGGGGTGATGATATTTGATTTAATTACTTTATTTTAATCTATCTTAAGTAAGGATTGTATTTAGGGTATTTGAAGTGAGGATTTTGTTTGTTTTCTGTTTATTCTAAATATTATCTGAACTCATGATGTTATAATAAAGATTATTATTGTCTTGTTTTGATATAGGTAACAGTCAGATATGTTATTGAATAAAGGATTACTTTAAGTACTGAAAAATTATTTATTGATTCTTATTCATTTAGTTTAGTTTATTATATTCATTATATTATAACAGATACTATTATTTATGGGCAATATAAAATTAGTATTATTATTTTTATTTTTATTTTATTCAGATATAAATAATATCCAACTTCAGGACTCTTTTTCATTCTGTTACATATGGTGACCAATGACTGAGCTTTATTTTAGTCAGGCTATATTAGAATTATTATTTCCCATTGTATATTTTTAATCTGTTACAAATGCTGCCCAAATTATTGGAGCTATAACAGAGATCAGCATACACACTTATTTATCCTACTATCAATGGTATTACAATTTCCAGGGCATAATTAAATAGGATCGCTCTATCATGGTTTGTTATATTCTATCTGATACGAATAGTTCCCATATCTGTGGGGTATTAAAAGAAGAGTATCATCATCATCATCAACCATTATCAATCCACTGCAGGATGAAGGTCTCTCCAAGTTTAATCCATCTTCTCCGATATTTAGCTTCTCATCTCCACAACACCCCTGCACATTTTCTTATTTCATCCATCCATCTTACATGTGGTCTCTTTCTGGGTCTTTTACAATCTCTTGGAATCCAGTTTAAAATTTCAATTGTCCATCTATTATCATCTCTTCTAGCAATATGTCCAGCCCAACTCCATTTCAATCTTTTAATTTTTTCAATAAGGTCAGTAACACCTGTTTGTTGTCTTACCCATACATTGCGTTTTCGATCTCTTCTTGTTACTCCCAACATACATCTCTCCATACTCCTTTGAGTGGTCTGAAGTCTCTGTATTGCTCTTCTATTAAGTGTCCAAGTCTCAGATCCATAAGTAAGAACTGGTAAAACACATTTGTTAAAAACCATCCTTTTCAAACACATAGGCATATTTCCTTTTAGTATCAAGTTATTTCTACCAAAAGCACTCCAACCAAGTTTAATTCTATGATTAATTTCCTCCATTATGTTTCCATCTGTATTAATAATCTGACCTAGGTATATGTAACTGTTAACTTCTTCTAATTCTTCATAGTCAATCTTTATTTCCATATTTTGAGCAAATCGATTAAACATTACTTTAGTCTTTTTAACATTTATCTTTAGTCCTACTTTTCTACTCTCATCTGCTAACTCCTGCAACATTTCCTGCAGCTCTGAAGCATTATTTGCAAAAACAACTACATCATCTGTGAAATCTAAATGACTTAAATACTCTCCATTTACTTTCACTCCTTTAGTTTCCCATTTTAATCCACAAAATACTTCTTGCAGCACTGCTGTAAAGGGTTTTGGAGATATGGAGTCACCTTGTCTTACACCTTTCTCAATGTTGATTTTTCCAGTATCATTATGTAATCTAATTGTTGCTGTTGCATTTTTATAAATATTCTTTAAAATATGACAATATCCTGGATCTATACCTTGATGATCCAATGCTTTAATCACTGAAGAAATGTGTATAGAATCGAATGCCTTTTCATAATCTACAAATCCAAAACATAATGACAACTCATATTCGTTTGTCCTTTCTATGACTTCTCTCAATACCTGGATATGATCTATTGTACTAAAACCACTTTTAAATCCAGCTTGTTCTCTTGGTTGGTGGAAATCCAAAGTTCTCTGTAGACGAGTTGTAATTATCTTGGTAAAAATTTTATATAAAACTGATATAGGTCTGTAATTTCTAATATCTTCTTTATCACCTTTTTTAAATATTAATATTATTACTGCATTCTTCCAATCTTCCGGTACATCTTTATCATTTAGACATTTGGTATATAACTTTGCTAAAATTGTTTCTATTTCTTCACCTGCTTCTTTTAATATATCAATTATAATTTCATCATTTCCTGGAGCCTTTCCTTTCTTCATACACTTAATTACATGTCTCACTTCTTCATTTAAAATTCTGGGCAATTCGGAAGATGTAATAGATATAGGAGGTACTTGTTCTTTATTACTATATAATTCTTGATAAAATCTTCTACCAATTTCATGATGTCATCTCTCTTTTTAGTAATAATTCCATCTTTTTTTTTTATTGCAGATATAAATTTCCTACCAATACCAAAATGTTGTTTAACATTTTTGAGACTTTTATTTTTTTCTACAGCTTTCCTTGCTGTTTCACACTTATACTTTCTTATATCATTTTCAACTCTTTTCCGTACCATTTTACAAAATTCGAGATATTCAATTCTTTTTAATACATCATTTTTGTATATCTTCATATTCCTTCTTTTCTTCATAAATTCTCTAGTCTCAGTAGAAATTTTATTAGTCAATTGCTGCTTTTTTCTACCAGCTATGTTTGTTGCAGTTTTTAAAAGTGTATCAATTATTTTCATATTAATTTCATTCAAATCTGTATCATGTTCAAAATCTCCTAACACTTGAAACCTATTTGTAAGTTCTAATTTAAATTCATTAGAATGTTTCTGAAGATTAGGAATATCAACTGTAAATATTGTTTTTCTTAATAATTTTTGTCTTTCTAGTTTTACATTAACACGTAACTTACACCTTACTAATCGATGATCACTTCCTGTGTTAAATTTATTAAGAACATTACAATCTTGAAATATGTATTTTCTGTTAGTCAAAATATAATCCAATTCTGCTGTACCTTCATTTGGATGCTTCCATGTCCATTTCCTTTTAACATTTTTCTCAAAAAATGAATTCATAATATAAAGTTTTTCTTTTTCTGCAAACTCCACAAGTCTATGTCCTCTCTCATTTCTATTACCATAACCAAAATTACCTACAGCAATTTCATCTTTCATTTGTCTACCAATTCTAGCATTAAAGTCTCCCATAACAATTTTAAAATGTTGTTTACTCTGATCAAAAGCCTTTTGTACATCCATATAAAAATCTTCTACTACTTCATCACTATGAGAACTTGTTGGGGCATAAACCTGAATTATCTGCATTTGGTATCTGCTATTAAGTTGTATAACTAATCTTGTCACTCTGTCCGATACACCATCAATCTCCACAATATTGTTCTTCCACTTTTTATTTATAATGAATCCTACTCCACTTGTATTTCCAATATGTGTGCCTTTATAATAGAGTATATGTCCACTTTTTAAATCAATTGTTTCTTCTCCTTTTCTTCTAACTTCACAAAGTCCAATAATGTCCCATTTAATATAAGACAGTTCTTCTTCTAATTCTTGCAATCTTCCTTCACTTGAAAGTGACCTGCAGTTGTAAGTACCTAAATAAAAAGTCATCATCAAATGGCAGCCTGGGTCCACAATCAGGGGATTCTTAGCACCCTCCACCTTCGGCCACCAACCACTGCCTTGGTTGGTGACTTTACAGCCTCCTGGGAATAAGGGCCATGCTTTATTTTTGTCTGTCATAATTGTATATATGTATTGGGAAAATATTTATCATTTACACAAACATTCATTCTGCCTTATCAGGCACTGAGAAGAAAGACCATGGTGTTTCTTGATCTTAAACTCAGAGGTAAAAAGCCAATAAACTCACCATGCTGGCTAATGCGTGTTGGTGAGCAGCCCATCCATGTTCATATACTATATGAATAATCACATAGTAATAACAGCTGCAACGACAAGAACATATGGAGTGGACATTAGGAATTTGCCCTGCTCGGTTCCTTTAAGGCCTCCAAGAAGAATCAAAGGGTCTCCTTTCAGTTAATAGCAAACTCCTTTCTGCAGCCAAAGAAAAGTATACGCTCATTTTAATCTGTTACAAATAGCATTCTAAATTTAAGCATGACAATAAAGACTATTTCATCACCATATCTTCATGAAATGCTGTCCAAAACTGTAGAGTTTTTTTTAATCCTGTTACAATATAATGCATAATTATTAATTGAATTTATTTGATAATGTCAATTTTGTTTCTTCTGTTTATCATATTCTTTTCATAAATGTTATCAGTTACGGATTAATAAATTATTAAATGATTGTATTATGTATATTTATCTTTTTATGAGTTTTAGTATTCATTACTTTTTATCTATGTATATTCATAAAATTAAATTAATGATTTTATTATATTTTAATTTTTAAAAACATGTTGACAACTTTTTTAAAAGTTTCATAATAATAGAAGCAGTAGATCATTTCATAATTTTATTATTAATATAAACTATCATTTCAAATTAAAGAAGAGAAAAATAATCAAATTATTAAAAAATTAAATTAACATTAACAATGAATCTGTTTAAATTATAGAAAAATAATAGAATATAAAACTAATTATGTAGACATGATAAAGAATAAATTAAAAATTAGATTAAATCAATATTTAATGATTACAAATTTATGATTTATAAATATTTACGTAAAATCATAAAAATAACAGGATAAAAATATTTTGTAACATTAAATATTTTAATGAGAGCTAATTGAAGAGTTGTTACATCATCGTACAAAATTCCTTTATATGATTGCAAAAAGTACATATATTCTCTATACCACTGTTTTAAAAATGGATGTTATTTTGGAAATCATACCATATCTTTTAGAATTGATAGAAAAATTAGACGTAATGGTGATAAAAATATTATAAGGATTATTATTGAGGACAATCTAGAAAAAGATTTAGTTGGATTAAGATTGAACTGAGAAAAAAGATGAGTGGAATAGTATATGCAATTTTTGAACACGAAAATTATATAAGAAAGCAAACTGTGAATAGGACTTGTTAAAATTAATATAATTGGTTTTAAAATGTTAGTCATTATAACATTTTTTTTATTCTAATACATTTTGAAATTAATATATTAATGATAATTTATTACTGTCTTACAATCTACAGCAAAGATATCATGCAACGCAACCACTTAAACAGAAAAAATATATAAAATCATATCATTAATGTAAAATAATTTACATTTAACTTATTTAACTTTTATGTATTATACATGTAAATGTAAAAATGATAAACAATATTTTCTTAATATAAATAATGATAAATGCCCCATGGGTTGAATCACTGTTCATATATCAAAGTAGACAAAAATAAGTTAATCAATAAGTTTTATATTTTTTCATAAAAAACAAAAGCACTTATTAAAAATATTTATTATTCAATCATTATTTGATCACTAAATGAATTATTTTAAGATTTCTAAACATGTTATTTTTGTGTTATTTTTCTTCACCTTTATAACAGTTAATTGCCATAAAGACTAGTAAAATTTTCAGCAAATCACATCTATTAAAAATAGTTGTTTTTTTAAGCCACTGTTTTTTCTTTAAATGTATTATTCTAGATTTGTTTTTTAAATAAATAATATTATTTTCATGTTTTAAAACAGATTTTTTTGAACTTGGAAAGGCCTTCATCCTGCAGCAGTTTGATAATTGTTGGAAATGATGATGATAATAATCTTGCTAGCAAATATATCCATATTCATTATAACCAATTTAAAACAAACTCTATAGTAAAAGGAGAAATAAGTTTTTATTATTATCTATAAACTCTCAAAACCATGCTCAGATTTATGCACAAGCATATATCTATATTATACCTGTTATTAATAAAACTGTTTACATCAGATTTTTTTTCAATCAACACGATCACTTTCATTTATGAGTAGAGCTAATGATAATGTTAAAAAAATCATTATTTAAATATGTGATTCTTTTAGTAAAAGCTATTCTTATACAATAAACCCCATGCTGTGCAATGAATTTTATTAACAAATTATAAACAACAACTACAATTGCCTTCAAAATCTATCTGCATATGCTATTCCTATTGATATGCAATACTTTTCCATTGATATTTTTTACTATGCCCTGTTAGCATTTGTTTACATACTATTCATACTTATATGTACATTATATCAATGCAACAAAATGATAAAAAGTTACTTTAAATTAAAAGATATATTTTGATTATTTATAATAGTTAACTGATTTGATATACATATTTATAAATCAGCTCTAAAGATGAGCTACTATGTATCACACCAAAAAGGTGGTTGGTTCTATTTACAACTTTCCTAGAGTAATATCTCTAAATCAATATTTATTTTATATGACAACATAGTTTAGCTATTAGAAAACAGTGTTCTCTTGACTCTGGTTGTACTATGAGTGAACATTACCCTATCTGTGAGAATATTATGAGTCTGTATTACCTTATCTCTTGTAGTATTAGTAGTCAATATCATCTTTTCTCTGATAGTATTAGTTGACAACATTACCTTGTTTTTCTAATATTAACAATCAGCGTTTCAACCTCATCAGTGATCTTCAGAATTAATACTGTTATTTATTAATTCCCAAGCCATTACAGAATAAACCTTATAAATTTTACTGCCACTTTACTGTTAAAGTATTCGCAAAATAGATATGATTTTATTCTATAATGTTACTATAGATTAATTAATAAGTAATAGTTAATTCTGAATGTGACCAGCAAGGTTTGGATACAACCGTCATTATAATTTACTTTATAATAGTGATAGTAATTTGCTTTCCTATTTCAAAATAATGAAAAAAAATGTAATGACTTTGAATGGGTTTATTTTCGAGACTTTATGAGAAGTCCGAGCGATGGTAGTGACAGAAGGAGCTATGATCAATGGTCTTTGAACTCCAGAACCCGCCGATCCACCACTGCATCAAATCATGCAGAATTATACTTATAGTTTATAAAATTGTTAATGAATTTTATGGTGACTTGTGTACAGATTCTGGATTAAGCTATAAGTTACGTATAAACTTTTCATCATCATTCATGCTAATGATGGATCTTTAAGTGTTATATCAAAAACCTGCATGGTTTAAAGCAGTGACTAATTGGCCGACTCAAAAGCTATTGTTTATACCTCAGTTTGTATTTCATGTTCTCCAACATCATATGACCCCCTAAGCAACAAACTAATTATTACAATTTTTTTTGGAAGCTTGAATGTAAAAAAGCTTTAAACCTGTTTTGTGTATTTGGTATCACATGACGAACAATAGTCAGATGAAAATAAAAAAAACATTTAGATTTTGAAAATATGAAACAGTTTGTTTATTTTTATAAATAATAAATATTGATTACATGTCTCCATTTCAAGAATGTTTAGACGACTTTTATTTTTAAATGTAATTAATTATATTTTGTTATTTTGAAATAAATATTATTTTCACTTTTTTATTCCGCAGACTTCAAAATTATTCAATCAGTAATGTCTTTATATATATATTTTTACAAAATATAGTAAATTGTTTTATTTATTTGTAATTAATAACTATATCCTTCGTAGTTTGGTTACAATGATATATTCGGAGTTCAAGCTTCATTGTTTGCGGGGGTTCAGCGCTGTCACTTCTGGTATGCGAACTTGTTGTTTAAAAAATAAACCATTCTATTATATATATATTATTAATTTTTTGAAGTATTAAAAGGTAACTTGATAAAATTTATGAAAATTAAACTATTTACATCTTGGTGGTAAATAAAGTCAAGGTTAATAGAAAGAATCGGCCTATGGTTGAAAAAAAGTAAGCCTTTTTAAAATTTTGTGTCATTTAGGTGGCCGATATAATGCTATTTAAAATTCATCATCGTTTTAAATCATTACCAACTCACTGCATAATGAAAGTCACTCCAAGTGTAATCCAATTTCTTTGATTAATAACCTCCCTTCTCCAATAACACTAATAAATTTCCTTACTACATTCATCCATTTCATAGATGGTCACTCTCTAGATTTTTTATAATCAATTGGGACTCAGTTTAAGACTTCATTTAATCATCTATTATAATCTCTTCTAGCAATAAATCCAATCAGCTTCATCTCAGTTTCTTAATGCTTTCAATATCAAT
This sequence comes from Epiperipatus broadwayi, assembly GCA_028023455.1. Lineage (NCBI taxonomy): Eukaryota > Metazoa > Onychophora > Udeonychophora > Euonychophora > Peripatidae > Epiperipatus > Epiperipatus broadwayi. The sequence goes on along the minus strand of JAQFVV010006624.1, from coordinate 322,727 downwards.
AAGAGCATCATAGATATATTTGAAAGAATTAAAGACTATAAAGATAGACTGGACATTATAACCAATGGTTAATGCAATAATCCAAATAAATATAATTCTACTCTTCAAATACTGATCAACTTTACCAATTCATATATTCTTAAGTACTCAGTGTATACAATTTTCTACACTCAAACAATATTTAAAATAAATGAAAATACATACATGCATCAAATGAATAATGTTAAAGCTAAATGGAAAAGATATATGTGTAATCAAGTATACTGTGGGAATATCCTTATGTATAAGTGTCATCTGGAAATCATTTGGGTAGTGTCAAACCAGTACATAAATAATTCAAAATCCTCTCTGATCTCCATTTGGATTATGTTAGAATTTTGGGAGAAAACTGCTGTTTGGATGGAAAGGAACTATTAATTTGTGTGGAAAGAAAGCACTATGTAGATAATTATGAAATGTACTCTGATCACTATTTTAGTAATTCTTAACAGGAAATATTGCTTATGACTTTCAATAATGTCACAGTTATTTTCTTCAAAATGGAAGGGGTTATATATTTAAAAAAGTGATGTCTACATATAAAATTATATAGTTTTAATGTTTCATGTTGTATTTATAATTATCCAATGAAAAAACAAAAGGAAAAGGAAATAAAGTTATTATGATGTATTAAAAAAGAGTTGTGATATAACTATGAAAGTAAATAGGGTCTTCCAAATAACAGATAGCTCTTTTTTTTAAAAAAGGTGGAAATGTTGGTTTATTCTATGGATTCTATGATAAATATGTGTACAAATTTGTTACATTTATAAAGGAGGTTTGGTTTCATTAACACTGATTATATAATCAATATTGATTTTCAAATTAGTAAGGAACTGAAAATATCTTTCTGTTGGACATCATTTATATCTTTATAGATTCACTCTTCTGATGTTGTCTTATGGAAAATGTACTACTAAGTAAATTAGACTGGTCAATAAATCAAGATATGGTTTTCCTATCTACAATTCACTCAAATCAATAACTGTTTTTGGATCATCAACCCAAAAATCTATAACTGAAGAATTATGGTATAAAAATTGAATTCTTAGGAGACTTCAAAACTTTTTTTCTAAATCCAAAAGTAACCCCAGTTGGATATGATCTTTGCAGATGTTACTGCACTCTCACCAACAGATTCTAGATAATCCCTGGTCTACTTTAGAAATAGAAACCGAGATTAATGTGGATAATACAAAGCATGAACCATGTCATTAATTTCTTCCAAATTTGAAGCTGTAATGGCAGAATTGAAGAATCTTCATAAACCACTTTGTGACTCTATCTTTTACTTGAAATTTCTAAATAGCTAAGTTATATAAAATAAAAACATTATGGTTAAATAAATACTAATCTGGCAGATAAATTTATAATCATCTTGATTTTCAGTTGTTACATTATGGGTTTTATTTTGGGGAATACATATTTTTATTATACTTGTAGATAATTTTAACATTATGAGTATCTATCCAAACATAATGGGAATTTTATAAGAACAAACTGTATATTTATTTTTAGGTGTTGCAAATTGAATTCCTTTCAAAGTATAGTCTATTTAAAGCAATGCTTGAGTCTAAATGTGCTTTTCAATTTTCAAAATAATCTGGAAATATTTGCAAACTGATGCCTTTTACAGCTCCCATTGATTTTTCCTTCACCATTTCCAAGTTCACAACAAAATTTAAAAAATGCGACATTTTTTAAAGATAGCATTTTTTTTAATTTGAGAGATTAAAAAACAAGTTGCGTAGAGTGGATAAATGTTGCTGATGGATAAGTTGTGTCAAGCTGAATTTATTTAAAAATTGTTAAAAATAATCAGTTTAAGAGAAAATTGAAATAAACAACTCACTATGAATAAAAATATTAATTAATATATCAATCCGGCTTTCATTCCTTAATGTGACCTTTTCAAGATGTTTCTTTATACACAATCACATGACCAATTATCCTACAGCAACTTCCGCAATAAACATTATTTACATTACAATAAATATAATTATTAAAATACATGTATTAACTATAATTAAAAAATGCACATATGTACATAAAAATGATTAAACTTATTATAGTCCCTTTTCCTCCATAATTCTCCTATATCTATTATATCTTCTGAATTGCCCAGAATTTTAAATGAAGAAATGAGACATGCAATTAAATTTATGAAGAAAGGAAAAGCTCAGGTAATGATGGAATTATAATTGATATATTAAAAGAAGTAAGTGAAGAAATATAAATTTTTTTAGCAAAGTTATATACCAAATGTCTAAATGATAAAGATGTACCAGATAATTGGAAGAATGCAGTATTAATATTAATATTTAAAAAAGGTGATAAAGAAGATATTAGAAATTACAGACCTATCAGTCTTTTATCAGTTTTATATAAATTTTTTACCAAGATAATTACAACTCGTCTAGAGAGAACATTGGATTTCCACCAACCAAGAGAATAAGCTGGATTTAATAGTGGCTTTAGTTACAGTAGATAATATTCAAGTATTGAAAGAAGTTATAGAAAGGTCAAATGAATATCAGTTGCCATTATGCTTTGGATTTGTAGACTATGAAAAGCCATTTGATTCTATAAACATTTCTTCAGTGATTAAAGCATTGGATTATCAAGATATAGATCCAGGATATTATCATATTTTAAAGAATTTTTATAAAAATACAACAGCAACAATTAGATTACATAATGATAGTAGGAAAGTTAACATTGAGATGGGTGTAAGACAGGATGACTCCACATCTCCAAAACTTTTTACAGCAGTGCTGCAAGAAGTACTTTGTGGATTAAAATGGGAAGCTAAAGGAGTGAAAGTAAATGGAGATTATTTAAGTCATTTAGTTTTTTTTTTACATGTGTCAAAGCATCAGTGGGGAAGCGAACTTGAGACAACTGCTTGTAAGAAAGCTGTGCTGACCACTTGGCCACCTAGTTTTTGCAGATGATGTAGTTGTTTTTGCAAATAAAGTTTTAAAACTGCAGGAAATGTTGTGGCAGTTATCAGATGAAAGTAGAAAAGTAGGACTAAAGATAAATGTTAAAAAGACTAAGGTAATGTTCAATGAATTTTTTCAAAATATGAAAATAAAAATTGATTATGATGAGTTGGAACAGGTTAACAGCTACAAATACCTTCGTCAGATTATTAATACAGATGGAAACATAATGGCTACAATTAATCATAGAATTAAACTTGGTTGGAGTGCTTTTTGTAGAAATACATTGTTACTAAAAGAAAATATGCTTATGTGATTGAAAAGGAAGATTTTTAATAAAAGTGTTTTACCAGTTCTTACTTATGGATCTGAGACTTGGACACTTAATAGAAGAGCAATACAGAGACTTCAGGCCACTCAAAGAAGTATGGAGAGATGCATGTTAGGAATAACAACAAGAGATCAAAAATTCAATATATGGGTAAGAGAACAAACAGGTGTTACTGACCTCATTGAAAAAATTAAAAGACTGAAGTGGAGTTGGGCTGGACATATTTCTAGAAGAGCTAATAATAGATGGACAATTGAAATCTTAAACTGGATTCCAAGATATTGTAAAAGACTCAGAAAGAGACAACATGTGATATGGATGGGTGAAATAAGAAAGTGTACAGAGGTGATTTGGAGAAGATAAGATAAGGATCAGAGAAGATGGATTGAACTTGGAGAGATCTTCATCTTGCATAGAATTGATAATGGTTGATGATGATGATAATTATGAATCTAAAAAATAATAATAATTCCTTCTATTTTTAAATGTATAACTCTAAAGTTTCCAATAATCTAACAATGTCCATTTCCCCCCTAATTGCGCTGGATCTTTAACAATGTTTACATATTTGTTGAAATTTTTTTGAATATACAAATTCTCATAACATTTTCTTTCCTTGTAACTTTTAACATACTTTATTACCTGAATATTTTTTCACAATTCATTTTATGTAATAAGTTTAATTATTTTTATGTACATATATGTATTTTCCTAATTATATTTAGTCTATGTATTTTAATAATGGTATTTATTGTAATGTAATATAAATAATGTCCATGGAGGAGAGTTGCTGTAGGGTAATTGGTCATATAATTATGTAAAAGGAAACATCTTGAATAGGTTCTATTAAGAATGAAAGCCTGATTGATGTATTAAATATTTTTTTATTTATAGTGAGTTGTCTTTCAATTTTGTTTTAAATTGTTTATTTTTAATTTTATAAATAGAAGTCAACATTATGGACAAATTTTAAAATTAAAATTTGATCATTTAAATTATTAAGAATTATTTCACACTCAAGCTTTGTGCTCTATGATACTGTTGTGATGAAGCATGCATTCTTCACTTTGCCCTAAAATAGGATTCTTACACCTTATTCTATGACACAAAAATTTATGAACTCATAGGTTTTAAATGCTTGATTACTGCAAACTAATTCTGAGTAAACAATGTCGTTTGCATCCAAAAAATTACAATCAGCATTGTCTTGCCATTGGATTTTTTTATCTTTTCAAAAATTTTGTGGTTTAGATAAAGAGTTTACTAGTATTTAACATTGCTAATTGAATATTAAAGTACAGCACTGTGAAGGAAGGTGTTTTGAGATTGCACTAGTAAAAAATTTCTAGATTATTTACATTAAGTTTGATATTAGAGCCTCCAATTTTATGTGTTTCTTGTTGTAGCATGGAATTGATCAAAAGGAAAAAATGAGCATTATGTATACTTACACAGTTAAAAATTAAATGAACTGTAGTAACTCAGAAGTAGTTAATAACATAGAAATACTTAGATGAAGCATAAACACAATTGAAATTAAAGTGTTGTCAGAAATAAATTTAGACAATAACTGAAAATGTCAAAATATTAAAAAAAAGACCATTTTGATAAAGAAAAGCACATTTTCACATGATATTGGATAACATTGCAGGGTTTATTTCATGTAAATTTGATGTAGCCACAAGATTACACATTTATTGCAGACATAAAAAGATATATCATCTCCCCTATGTTGCAGAACTAATACATAATTACCAAAAATTGTTAATAATGGATTATAATACTTTTAAATAAGAATATTTTGATAACAGTAAATTATTTCTTTTATAGAATATAAATAAAATACATCAAAAATTATTTTTTATACATTGATAATAAAAATGTACTAAGAATTATATATAAGAAGAAATTATATCACTTGAAAAAAATATATAGATGGTTTTATAATTTTGAAATGTCTAAGAGAAATCAAAGTATAGTTTTAAAACTTGACTAAAATAATTTTTCTTGAAGAGATTCAAATAGAAAAATAAATTTATAAAATATATTGTAATTAAATGAAGGATATAATTAAAGTTATTTAGTTATGAGATAAATTGGAAAACAAAAGAAATAAAATGAAAATTCAATTTATCCAAATCAGTTGGATTCAGGTTTAGAATGAAAATTGATTATTCATTTGTATTGAAAAAGAAAGTATAAAAACATCTAGCTTAAAATACATTATGCATAGCAGAAAGTTAAAACCAGCTGCTACATAAATATATTTCTCTCTGAATAGGGATAATTTAAAAACAAAAAAATTTCAGCAATAGATGAATAGATATCTATTATAAATTATAATACTATAGTTTCAAATAAAGAAAGCTGCAATTATAAGAAGAAAAAGCAAATATCTCTCCAGAGTATGGAACTTATAATTAGTGATCTACTTATAACTTAAATGCATGATTAGACAGTCCTTTTGCAATGCACCGGACTTGTATAAGCATATAACAATTAATCTCTGCAATGAAAATCTAGTGTAGGTCTAAAACCCCTAATCCTAACCCCTAACTCTAATCGTAATCCTATTAATATAAATGTCACATTTTCCTATATTGTATAGAACAGTCAGAGATAGCCTAAATATAGGGATTTTTTAATTTTGAAGTAATATGTTAATATAAAATATTTCTGAAGTCAGAAAGAAATATTTCTAAAAAAAGAAATAGTACCATTAAAGATATGTCACAAATAAAAAGAGCACAAATAGAGAAATATATCAAAAAAGAAACACGTTAAATACATTATCAGTGAAAGTTTAAAAGAATACTCAAAAGATGATGTCAGATTGAAGTTTCTTTATTATAATATTTGTATTTTTAATAGAATCATTTTTTAATGGAACATATATATTCAATAACATATGCTCTTGCAAATTAGCATGGTGTAGAAGATATTTTTGTTTTTCAACATTTCACTTTAGGTTTTGTGTGTTCTGGATTTTTGATAGTTTTTATAGCTTTGGATATTATGATATATTTATTGGATTTTTCAGATTATATGCTATTCCTTGTATATGTGGATGATGCACATAGCACTATCAATAAAGAATATTTTCAAAGTTGGAACATTGAGAAACATCATCTTAACATATAAATCTAATATAAAAAAGTGTATAGGTGTTAGTTTTTTTATCTAAAACTTTTCTAACCATTGATTAAAAACTAGTGGCATGGTCCTATATTTAAACAAATATGATCATATCACTAAAGGCTTCCATCAAAAAAGTCAAGTGTTGGTTGAGCGATTATAATTGTAAGTTAATGCATGGAGTGTATAAATTATCAGCAAAAGTAATGTATATATAAAATCTCCAATTAAATTTGAATATGGTGAATAATATAAATGTGAGTGCTAATTCGTATGACTAGACAAAATAGATATATTCTTTAGTCTTTAGTCAATATATATAATTTAAGCTGACATACAGATATTTTCAACTCTAATTTCTGCTACAAACATTGAAATATAGAGAAATTTAGGATTAATTTTTACCATGCATTTATATGTCACATTTTTGCAGCTGTAATATCATTTATATTGTCCAAAATATCTTCAGCCTAGCACCTTTATAAGAAAGTTTCAAAAATTCAAACATCTGTTTCTTTACTTACTCAATATTAATTTTAAATAGTTCTATGTTAAAAAACGAACATTAAGATTGAATAAAAGAGCACAGGAAAAAGGTTAACCTCTTTCATATAAGCTGCAAAGTTGTTATCTTACAGGTAAGAAATTAACCTTTTTTTGTGCTACTTTATTCAGACATTATTTTTGTTTCATAAGGTAACATTGGTGAAATTAATATAATGTTTGGTATTAGTGATATTTTATATCTGAAATTTATCTACCAATATGCAACTGATTCTATTTTATATAGAGTATATTTTATACATATTTTATAATTGTTATGTGTTGTTTTATTAACACTTTTTACTTTTGTTGTATTTATAAATATTTGGATTGATTTATTATAATTTTATTAATGGTTTTCATTATATATATATATATATATAACAAAACTTAAATATATTCCAAACAACGGTAAAACATGTGTTTCCGGTTGGTAATAGATGATTCTATTTTGAAAGTTGAGTTGAAAATGATTATGAATATAATTGAAAACTGACAGACCTCCCCCCAGTAAACACACATGGCTTGACACCATTATTAAACAACAATCTCTATACATCGGGCACTCAATAACAGAGTTTAATAATAAAATCAACATCTGGCAGGCACACTGCCTGCTGAATCCTGTTAATACAGTTATTTATGCTCACCTAGGGTGCAGCAATCATAAAATCACCTCAATATTTAAATATCTGCTACTGGAGCCCAAACTTTTGGATTATCTGATCAAGGTGAATATGGATTCCTTGCCAACTAATACATTCTTATACTACAAGCAGTTTCTAAATAAAATAGACCCTATTTGTCATGCCTGTTCTAGAGGAGAGGAGTCCTTTAATCATCTGTTAAATATATGTCCAGGCTATAACAGTATTCGAAGAATTATCTCTCAACACTGCGTTATAGCAGTGGATAAAATCCTGGACATCAGGGGTTGTCTCTTTTCTGGAGACTTTACAGTAATCAGGTTATCAATCTTCCTGACATATGCTTTTTGGTACACAAGGTGCAGGACAAAGTTCACACAACCAACACCGGATCCCAATGCTATATTTTGTGATAAGCTCAAAGCTCTTCAAGACAAGGATAAGATACTATCCTCTAGATTTTTGTTTAATAATACATGGAGCCTACTAGTATGGCCCACAGACTCTACATGAATTTTGGACCTGATATATCCACATTGTAGTGTATCATAGAAGAAGTAGTCTGTGTTGCAACATGTCGGATTCTACTAGAGGGGCATTGATTTCACACTACATGTATCCCAGCTGATAAGTTAGCTTATTGGGTCATTCTCTGCACTGGCAGGGGTGGGCAATACCAACTAAATAGTACGTATTTGCTCATATTATAACCTGCTAGTGCGGAGAATGGCTCTTGCATACTTTTTCCGGACCAACGCCAGCAATGGATGAGCCAACATTAACAAAATGTTTTTATTATGCATCTGTACAATTTTATAATGTCAATAAATATATTTCTTAAAAATAAAAAATATTTCTTTATGAGTTTTTATTTATATTGTATTATAAATTGTTTACCGTTGTTTGGAATATATTTAAGTTTTGTTATTGTATTATTGATATTAGCGGACATTTATTTTGTTTTATATATATATATATATCGTAGGTGTTGCTATGTATGTAATGTAAATTAAAGATTAAAATAGATTACAATTAAATTGAGAAGTGCATAAAAATATTTGCCAAAAAAACTTTTATATAGTATTAAATATGTATAATATTTTATAAGAGTAATGTGATGTGATGTTCTGTAGCTTCTCCTTAAACGGAGACAAGAATCTCTCAACAATTATGCACAGATAAACCTGTTAGCCACTTTATTTTCCATTCCCCAGTCTAAGTTTTTCCATATTCTGCTCCATCCCATTTCCACAACATAATCTTTGTCAACTCTATGGTCTTTATATCTAAATTCCCCTTATCTTTTCACAAACCCAGCATAAAAACCAATAATTCACTTTCTGTATAATCACTTTTCTCATATTTATTCTTCCATAACTTCATTATATGTACCCTTTCTGTTTTCAAGCATTTACATTCAATTAACAGATGCCTAATACTTTTTTATTCCTTCCTTACATAATTCACAGACTAAATCACCCATATATTTCTACTTACATGTATATTCTCTTGTTGCTAAAGATCCCATTCAAGCCTTAAACAATAAACTATTTTCCTACTACAAGGCATAGTAATTAATGGATGAAAGAACATTTGTGCATAATCTTCCTATCAAGTGTCTACTCATCCAATATCTCCAGACTAGATTCTTCTAGCTTGTGGTTTCCATCAGTGAGAAGCCTTTGATCTGAGAGCACTGCTCCTAGAGCTGAGGATGTAAGGCAATCCTATAGCAGCTATGGTTTACCTATTTAATTACTATAAATATATGATTCCAAGATAAAATTGCAGCAATGTTTGCAATCTAAGCTCATTCACCTCTATAGTCTTATAGACCTAAATGCAGTTCAGATCTATACATTTTGGCATCCTTGGATTATCAAAAATTATAATCACCATCATTCATTACATAGATGGCATAGATGGCAATAGTATAAAATCAGCAATACATTACATGATCTATATTTTCTATGCCCATACAAGATGTTATCAGCAGTAGCAAACTCACCATACAGTAGTGTCATCCAGTGCAAGTCAGAGTGATCAATGGATGTAAGAAGATTTGTGCATAAAATCCCTATCTAGTGCCTACTCATCCAATATCCCCAGATTAGTTTCTTACTTGTGGTTTAATGAGTGAGAAGCCTTGGATCTGAGAGCACTGCATCTAGATCTTAAAATCTAATGCAACTCTCCAGCAGCCATCTTTTACTTTTTTAATTAACTGTCATATGATGTTTTATATTATTTAAATTATAAATTATATAAAAAACATTACAATAGCTTACCTGTATTTTTTGTGATCAATTGTTAATTTATTTTGCCACTATATAAAAATAGACCCTCAATATAATGTGCAGTAGAATTTATTAAACTTTATTAACAATATTTCTTTGAAGTTGGTTTCTTTATTACGTCAGTTCTTATCATGTTCTTTTATCCAAAATCTTTTGATTGCAACCAATGAGAATTTTAACATGTGATTCAGAGGCGTAAAAAAACAAAAGCAAAATATCTTTTTTATTTTTTTTTATTTTTTTATAAAATATGAAATTGAATTGAATTACCTACAAATGTGAATCTATAAAAATTAAGAAAAAGAAGAGTTATTTATGATATATTTTCTAAAGGCATCTATAGCATATATACTTCAAATAATTATTAAATTACATATTAACCTAATTAAAAAAATACAAATTACTTTAATGTTTAAAATAAAAAAAGGAAATTATATATATTTTTTTTCATGAGGAGGAAAAAGTACAACTTTCCAGATGGTAAATTGAAAATATTAATTAATAAAGAGCTCGGGTCAGACTTTTAATAATAATAATAATAATTAAAATTCATAATATAATTAATAAACCAATACCAAAAGTTTAAAGTATAAAAATCTTGATGTAAAATTTAAAATTAAAATAGTCATTCTATAAAATAAAATTGTAAATAAAGTTTAAATATACTTAAAAATGATTTAAAAAGGGATATTATTATATAAATAATTATCAACAACATTTTTAAATTGTTGATGTGTTCGTAACTTAATCAATAAACCAACAGTAGGTACAACTGTCAGAATATTGTGATTTGTTCATGAATAAACATGTTCAACTTTCCAAACTGCTATGCTATCCAGCAGCATATAATATGAATAATTTTAATTTCTAGTGATAATATATAATTTGATATATTTTTACAGACCATAATATATTTAAATAAAGAATAATGAATTAATTCAAATATTTTTACTTGTATAAACATTATATTATATACTAACTTTGAAAATATGATCCCAATTTTTTTGTGTAATATGTAGACAAATCTTCAGCTCTGATGTAATCAGACAACTACCAATTAAAATTATGCAAGCCAAAACTATATGATATATACATCCTACTAGAGTTAATTATTTATATATATTCAGAGAAGGTATTATAATTCAAAGTTTCACACACACAAAGTATTCAGGCTTGATTTGATACTCATACCAGCTCGAATATTAAGTTAAAAGTTGCCCACTATTAGATTAACGTAGATCAAACAAATATTACTGTTATTATTAATTGTATGATTTCAGCATGTATTAGTGATTGGATTTATGGTTGCCTGATTACGCCATAGCAAAAGATTTATCTTGTCGAGTAGTAGTTAATGTTTTGAAATGACTTGTGCCAATTTTTCACCTACAAATTCACATGTGCTATATATCTTTTGTGTTACTATTCAATTTTTATATAAAATACAAAATATAAAAAAAATAATATGTAACACTTTTATTGTACAATATTATGCTATGAAAACAATATTAAAATTTAAATATTATTTACTATAGTGAGACTTTTAAAACATTACATAATCACCATTTCATATGCATATACAAGCTGTTAAAACAATAGCAAACTCTCCATACAGTATTCTATATGACAAATGAGCTTGGAATGAAAACATTATTGTCTTTTCATCTTGGTCTTTATACTTAACAAAATAGATAAAAGGTGGCTGCTGGAGAATTGCATATCTAGGTGCAGTGCTTTCAGGTACAAAGCTCCTCACTGATAAAAGTTACAAGGTAGAAACTAATCTGGAAATATTGGATGAATAGGTACTAGATAGGGATTTTATGCACAAACTTTCTTGCATCTATTTATTAATAAGGCTTGCTGTGGGTGGCACTACTGTGTGGAGAGATTCCCACTATTTTACAGTGAGGTTTCTGAGTCCATTCTGTTTTCATCAGACTTTTAACCTTCTATGGTTTTATTTTGCAGTATTGCATGCTTTGACCAATTTGTTCCCTGGTGAATTTTTTTTATAAGTATTATATGTTAAAATGCATGTAAAACAGTACATTTTATTATATAAAAGTTTTGCTAAAAAAAATTGCATGGAAGATGGGAAATTCAAAATTCCCACTCTAACAATAGACATAAGCCCCACCCTGACATGTTCAGCCATTGTCTGTTGATAAGGCTGTAAAACATTCAGAGTTTTATGACATTGTAGTTCCAATGACCCAAAAACATGTTTATTTGTGAATTTATTATGGTTTTAGATAAAAAAAATTAAATAATTCACACTATATTTATTAGATATCAAGAAATATAAATTATTAATAATTTATTTTGATTTGAAATACTTTATTTTCAAAATTATAACATTATATTAGCAGCCAACATAAATATGGCCTGAAGCAAATTACAAGATTAGCTTTACACAAAAAATATAATTTGTATTTATGAGTAAGAAAATATTGCAATTTTGCAATAAATATTCAAAAAATTTAAACTTTTAAAACATAATTTGTTAGATATAAGAGAAATAAATAATTATTTGTTTTAATGTTTAAAAATAATAAGAATTTAGTTTTTTCATCAATGGCGCCAACTAGTGACAATCTTTGCACAACAGGTCATATTAAAACCATAAATTATAAGTATTTTCTCAAAACTTTTCCCATCTTGATTGGTGAAGGCCAGAAGGTAAGCCTTTTTTTGTATTTTTAGTAATAAATATACAAAATAATCAAAGGTATTGACCTCTTTGACCGGATAGTACAGCAGTCAAGCCCAATTACGAGATCGCAAAGCGACTCTAACATAAGGAAAGCTCTAAGTAAGCTTTACACAAGCCCTGAAACACAAGAAGTGGAAAGCATTCACACCAATATCAAACCTAGTTTAATTGATCAGAAAAGTCCAAACAATAATAAACATTCAGTGAGAGTCTCTCAAAAGCAAAAAAACTCAGATATAGACCATAAACAAAGAAATACAATACCCACAAATTTCAATCAAAAGGTCGATACGATCAAGTCAACACTATTACACCAAAAATCGTAGGAAAACACTGATTTACAAACTAAAACAACTAAATCTAAGTTCTTCCATAAAATCAAATCAAAAAATGATCAAAATCAAAAGTGAAATATCTAAAATAAAATTACCTCAAACAAAAAATCAAATGCTTACTTACGAAACTGAAAATTCAAAAAATACTAAAAATGCAGGTGGCGTTTCTCCGGAAGCAGCCATGTTTCACCGTAAAAAAACTTTAAATGAAGAAAAAAGCGATAAAGAATTATTATTTGAATTCCACAGTGGAGAAACAAATGGAAAAACAAGGTCCAAACCCCATACTGACAAAGGTCTTCCTCCGAATCAAAGATTGAACAAAAACTATGAATCGGATCACAATACAGAAAACTACGAGTTTACACACAGTGGTCTAATAAATCCAACACAAATGCAAAACCCAAGAAATGAGCAAAATACATTCAGCACAGACTTTCCATGCCTTATTCCTAGTTTAAAAACAAACAATACACAATCTGGAAGCAACACAATAACAAATCAAGCAGCAACCCATTGTGGCCAAGTACAAGCCACAAAAAATCTCTCCAACCAAACAAATTATCAAACTTACACTACTGCACTCTGCAAGAATAGAGTCAAAACAAAAAAATATAAAACCAGTTGAACAGACATCTCAAGTCAAATCACTTGATTTTGTAGATGAAGAAATCTATACATATACCAATGAAGAATTGATATCTCAAGACATTCAAACATGCTTAAATAACTACGAAACAATTAGCAATGAATTCAACTCACATATACCCCAATTTCTATTTAACTCCCTTCTAAATTACCATACTGAACACACCTTAATACTTACTACCACCAACGACAACTGTGATCTGTTTACTTTCCCTATGGATGATCTCTTTGAGCTTCTAAAAAATCACCAATTGGGAGATGCAATAAAAAGAATTTACCATCATCCAAACAGAAGGTACTTCATAATAGAATTTAATAATATATTACAAAAAAAGATATTCAAACAAAATCAAATCTTCCTAAAGAATAGATACCTTATCAAAATAAAAATGAATAGACCCAGAATTATCCATGGCCTAGCATGCAATTGCTACTTAAATTTCAATGAATTAGATCTCCAAAGACTCCTTGCCAAATATGGTACCATCACAACCTTCAAGTATCTCAATGAAAAAGGGCAGACCTTGAATTACCATCAAATAATGCAGCCTTCACTCTCAAACTTAATAAAGATTACTCTCCACTGGATATACCGTTAAAACTTGAAGAAAAAAATGTCCTATCTACATCTCAATCAGAGGAGTACAGCCACAATGTTTCTCCTGTGGAGATTGTAACCACCTTATGAAATCATGTCCAAAATGGATGTGTGAAGTTTGCAACACAAGGCAAACTAGAAACCACAAATGCAGTCAAAGCTCCCAAAACTTACCACATTCTCCATATTCATCAGCACATGAAGTTCTAGAGGAGGAGAAAGATCTGTCTATTGAAGTTGAGATGAGCACCTCACAAACAACAGAACAAGATATTACTGCTGAATCCACAGAAGCTTCCAAGGAGGTGTGTAACACTCTTCAACAAACTTCATCACTCATGCTAAACCAATTCTCCATAACCACTATTGGAACATCAGGGATGGAAACAGCAATCACAACACATAACAGCTGAATCAGATTACGAATCAAATTACTCTCAACATACCACAAACAAAGCATCCATTCAGAAAAGGAAAAGGGAGAAAAGATCCAAACCAACTCAAACTCAAATCAACCGAGAACAAAGCACCCCAGAAGATACATTATTCACAAAATGCCAATTTCAAAAAACCACTACCACAAATCAAAGCAAGACAACCAGTGCACCAGACCAAACACAGTCAAATACAAAGTCTCCAGACTTTGATAGCTTTCCTCAAGAAACTCAAGATCCTAATGAACAACCTATCCTAAAGGATAAGCTTCTTATGGATGAATAACCTCAACTCATATCACATCATTTATCACTCAAACATGCAACTAGAAATAGGGGAAATTAATGTAAGAGGGCTCAACTCCCTTGAGCGTGTCCATGCAATAAGAAGATGGCTCAGAAAAACAAACCTCCACATAGTATGTCTATCTGAGACAAAATTACACTTACAATCTGATTACCAAATTCAGCAAATCATGCAACAATATGGCCTGTTTCAATATCTGCCCTCAACTATGGTCTCATCTGGAGTTGCTATATTAAACAAAAAAAATTTGTCTTATCAAAAACTTAGAATTCTGTATCTCAGCAAAGAGCTACTAATAATCAATATACACATTGCCAATAACACAATTAACATCATCTATCTCTACCTCAGGAAAGATAATGACTTAATACACTCAGTAATAAGCAAAATCAATTCTATACTTTCATCTGATGCCTCACCAATCATTTGATTTGGTGATTTTAATATGCCGTATCACCAATTTACAATGAAACACCTTCATCTCTTTAGCAGAGTCTTACTTTGCGGGGAGGGTTGCTTTCCACCTGATTCATTTTCCTTCTATACAAAACATAAAAAACCCCTGATATATCTGCTCTACTACTCATCTGAACTCCACTTTAATATAAATGCAAAACTTCAACTAGTACCTTTCTCTGACCACCTGGCCATATTAATCTCACAACATTTAGACTCCTCTACCATAACACAATCAAATCGTAATAGCACCATAAGACTCTTAAATAAAGTAGCAACTCCAGAATGGATTTTCTCTGAGGCTTACATCTCTTTCAATAAAATCAAAATTCTCACACTTCCACCTCTTCAAGCATGGTCAACATTTGTAGGAAGATTGAGCTCACTCATCGCCACCATACTAAGAAGACTAAAGAGCCTAATCAGCTATTAAATGAATTGGACACCATCAATCATAGATGAGTATACTTTCCCCCACAGATACCAATATACAAGACATCTTGGATCTCAAAATCTAGTACCACAACACTCAAAAGATACTTGCTCAATATATAGCCACAAAAAGATCCAAGATCTTTCTAGCAAACAAGCACAATTGGACTCGCAGTTATATCAGATGGACACTGGGAGCAATGAGGCGGCCTACACCACTGATGATCTCAGTAGATCAAAACTGTTACAGTGGTCCAGCGATGCTCTCCAAAATCCATAATCACTTTAAACAAAAATTACAAAATCATAACCTTAAAACAGGTAACATCTGGAAAGATACAGGCAACTTTTCCAACCACAACATTACAGAAATTCAAATACTCCAAAAGCTACTTGCATACCTGGAAAGCACACATCCCAGACTCCATGGAATACCCAGATTTGTACTTCTCCACCTCAGCCACTTCACCATACCAATACTGAGGATGATGATTGATGTGTTTGCTGGCAAAAAATATTCCAGATTTGTATCCAGTGGCATTGGTCCCATTTTTGAAAAAACAAGCAAATCCATCCTGTCTTACTAACCTATGTCCCATTTCAATGATACTTCTGTTTATAAAAACAATTGAATCCTTAGTCAAAGATCAAATACAAGAGCAGCTTTACACACATATCAACACGTAAATATGCACGTAAAGGCTCAACAACCATCAAAGTCATGCAACGCTTCCTCCTGATAATTGAACATGTTAGACAAAGCAGAAAGTCAAGGCCCCTAGCTATCCAATTAGATTTTTCCTCAGCATTTGACACAGTAATCCCCTCAGTCCTCTTTCAAATACTGCAAGAGTACCAAGTACCTCAAGTGTATATCAGAATAATTGCCAACTTGTTTATAAATAGATCGATATTTACCTCTCTAGATGGAAAGTTGTCTATTGGGTTCAGACCACATCTTTCGATCCCCCAGGGCTCACCTCTGGCTACACTCTGTTTCATAACATATATAAATCCAATGCTATATTGAACACAACATGCCTGGAATATATGTGCCAGCATTAAAACAACAAATTAATCACATCTCATACGTTGATGATGTCACTATCTTCCTTCCTGATAAATCACATCTGCAAACACTACTGAAAATCATCTATAAGCATACAAAAAAATTAAACCTTCAAATCAACAACAGTAAATCATCAATATGGAAAATTAAATCTGGAACTATAATTCAATCAATATTCACATCAAAACCTCAACATTTCTTAGGTTTTCCTATGGCCAAAACTAAATTCACCATGACCAAAGAAATCCAAAACACAATCCTCGAAAAAACCAAGAAAATAGTGAAATCACTTTCTGTGATCTCATTGTCGCTTCCAGACAAAGCTACATTGCTCAATATGCTAGTGTTCTCTAGACTAAACTATTATCTACCAATTATTAAACCCACAAAAACCTTTGAAAAGGCAGTCAACTCACTATGTTCTAAATTACTATGGAAAGGAAAGGTTGTCGCCATAAGCATTGCAAAAACACAAATGCCCAAAGAACTTAATGGCCTTGGCCTTCACTCAGTTTCCACAATATACCTGCAAAAATCATTAACAGCACTGCATGCCTTCTCCCTGAAATCTGCCCACCTGAATATAACACTAACTATTCCACCCACGGACACTCCACCACCTAAAAGTAGCATATGGATGACACAAATATGGAATCATGTCAACAACTACATTAGCCCAACACAAAACACACTTGATAGCAAAAAGTCACATTGGGGATGTGTACAAACTCAAGATCAACACTCCTACTGCAATACCAAGTGCTCTTGGCTTCAACAATAGAATCATGATTAAGAAAGCAAAATATTGGTTCTTAGAACTGAAATATATAGACTTTATTATAAAATTAAATCTGGGCTCATTACCCACCAGCCATTTTCTAGTGTGGAAAAGGGGATTTACCAAAATTAACTCACTATGTCAATTATGTACTATGAAGGATGAAACGATCTAACACATCTTTCATAACTGTCCGATACTCAGCTCACTAAAAACATTTATTAATGATAAAGCCAAAACAACAAAATGTAGACTTGTTTTCAATTCAACAATCAATCAAGAATGGAAATTTCTCAAACACCAGACTCTCAATCTTTCTCTCCTTTGCAATCTGGCCAACCAGATGACAACCAAAATCCTGGATACCTTCAAAACATTGATTAAGAGCATCAGCACTAGAGACAGAATGATAGCTCCAGACAAGCTGTATAAAGAAACATGGTCCAAAGTCATCTTAATAGAAGAAAAATCATAGAACTTACACCGTCACCTCAAGACTCCATGATACAGTAATACAGAGTGTTTTTTCTCAAGCTGTTGCTAAAAATGTAGTTCATGTATAAACAAAGTCAATAAATTTTTCTTTTTAAAAAAAATAAGAAGAAGAATTAAGAAATATTTCATTGATTTTATAAACTGAAAATAATCTTTCTAGAAACGGTGACTTGTAAGGTCTTTGTTTTGATTGCAATCTCATTTTTTTAATGTTTACAAAAACAAAATGTGAACATTTCAATTTTATTTCATCAGTAAACTAAAATATCTATCAAACGAAGTAAAATTCATTATTTTCTGATAAGTAATGATCATTTTATCATATATTTTACATTGATGTGTGAGACAAAGAAAAGCACTAAAAAATGCTAAAATATTTAAGTCTACGCAACACTAGGAGAGGGTTAATCTTTCATTTTAAATTTATTAAGGAAAGAGAAAAATATTTTAAATTTGATTCATTCAGACTTAACTTCACTTTTTTTTATCAATTTTATTGATGAAAATAATTTTTATAAAAAACTGCAAAGTTTACATGAGACAAAAATTACAAAATGAAAGTTTGAAAACAACTAATTATAAATACTATGGTTTAGATGGTACTTTAGGATAAGTGCTGATATAACTTTTTTGTTCTGCCATATTGATTACAACACATTTACACTTTATTTTTTTTAAAGATTAAAAAACTTTATAAAAATAGTTTTTGAATTCAAGTTCATCTAAAAAAAATATTATGAAGACAAAATTTATATTTAAAAAATGAGTTTTTGAATTCAATTTAATTTTAAATAAATTATTATCAGTATAATAAAAATCAAAGATTTTTTTGGATAAAAAAATTATTAACCAAAAGCAATTTCCAACATTCAGTTTTATTTAATTCTAAATCTTTTATTTATATCATATTCATGATACTTTTTAAAAATTAATTTGAATCTAAACCTCATATTTAAAGTATAAAGTTTGCTAAACCAAACCTAATACTTCCAAATATACTCACAAAGTTAAAACCAAGAAGGCACCAGTACTCATCCCAAAATACTAATTAGTCAATGTAAAAACTATCTACTTACATACTGAATGTGGACAAATCTTTTAGTTGATTCACTGATTTAAAATTTTTAGTTATAATTTTTTTCTGATTATTAATAAAAAATATTTATGATGATAATTAAGCACCCAGTGCACCATGGTTTATCACATGTGGCATAGATGGGTCATTCCTGATGTAAACTATAACTTGAAAAATTCTCGTATTTTCAGTATTAAAATCTCATATTTATAAAAATTTTAATAAATAAAAACTTGATAAATAATAAATTTTATTATAATTTATAATAAAAAATAATATAGCAAATAAAAATATTAATATTAAATGTAATAATATTAACAATAAAAATATAATGCATAGAAAATGTAATTGTGTGTGACAATATTTGTAAAAGTAATAAAAATAAGAATTTAATATTCTCACTAATTTGTTTTGTTTTTTTAATCTTAGAATATACATTTAATACCTTTGATGAGAAGCTGTAAGAAGTCAAATTGGAGAAATAAAAACTAAAATGTCGGTGTTTTTAATAATAGATACAAGAGAATGTAAACACAGAAATAATAATAATAATAATTAAAAGTACCACTGAATAAAATCTAATCAATAGTTTGCAGCAAGTATCAGAGAATCTAATGAGAATTATTTTTTTAAATGTGTGTATTTGCATCACTCAGATAATCAACATCTCTACGAAATTTAAAATTCAGCTTTAATAATATATCATGTCTCAGATTTATCATCTTCACAAGATCTGATATACACACATGATCATTTTTATATGTATTTAAGAGTTTTATAATGGGGTTGATACTTTGGTAGTAACAGTATTTAGAAAATTTAGATAAAGTTTAAAATATTGTTTGTATATATATATAAAATAGAAATTCATATAATATTATAATACTAGCTAAGAACAAAATTTTATTAAAATTCTTTCACAATTCATTGTTTTATCTATTAACAAATAGACCTTATCGACTGAAATTCATGTAAGCATACAACATAACATATATATAAAACATAAATAATTAATGATAAATGCAATATTATAGTTTAAATTCTTTCAAAGCACTTTCGATTACATAGTAATTCTCGTCAGCTTTAACTAAATTTCAATATTTTTTTTAAACTTAATGTTACATAAATTACCATTAACATTAAGTTTAAAAAAAATTATGAAATTCAGTTATAGCTGATGAGGATTTCTACATAACTGAAAGCACTTCGAAAGAATTTAAACTATAATATTGCATTTACCATTAATTATTTATATTTTATATATATTTTAATAATGAGCATTGTACTTTTACATTTAATATATATATATATATATATATATATATGTATTGTAGATATATGACTCATTTCACGTACATACATATTATTTAATTAAAAAAAAAATTCTTTTATATATAAAGATTTATGTGTACGTATATTATATGTGTAATATATAATTGATAAATAAGTGTTGAATGAATATAATGTTGTAAGAAAGGATATTTTAATATGTTATTTTTCTTATTAAATAATTAATATATTCAGTTATTTAGTTTTATTTTTGGTTAAAATAAAGCAGATCAAAAAGAAAGTGTCAAATAAAGTGATCTAGATAAGAGATTGAGATTTGAAAATGTACATGTGCAAAAGAGTGTGAAAGAATAGGAACGTCTGTTTAAACATAAAATGTTTTTACACCTATTGCTGGTGACTATAGATTGCCAGCTTTGTTGTATTGTTTTTATCTGTATCTAAGATTTTTTTTTTTTAAGGAGAGAGATGCTTTGAGGAAATAAAGGTGATTATTAATTTTCTTGTAAAATTGCGATAGTACATCAACTTGTCAAACTCTGATTTTTTATCTTTTATCTCAAGATAAGATATGCAGGTGGTCAGTTTCTTTGATCAAAGATTGACAATATAAATGAATAAAATGTTGAAAGGATGCTCAGTATGATTATTTTAGGAGAGACAGAGATGTAACTCTCACTCAATTTTTTCCTCGTTATTAATGTTGAAAAATAGGAAAAAGGGACAGTGGGCGATTTGATTTTTTTTTTACTCTTTAAAAATTGAACAAGGGAAAAGAAGGAAAAGGCTCTTGTATAAAGTCAAAATAGACAAAGATGTGCAGATATACAAGTAATTCCCAGAAATATTAATATTTGAAAAAGAGGGGAAATGGAACAAAATTGAATTTATAAGAAGAAGTTATTGACAATTCTATGAGATGAGATTAACATATTTTTCTGAGTATAATACCATGACTCTGCATTTCTAAACCATTTTTTTCTGCTTCCTCATTAATACAGAGTGAGTTAAAATCACTAATCTACTGTGGTCTCATATACCAATCAAATAATAACCAACAAAATGAAAGAGTTTGAAGCCAACCACACAAGCTATATGAAATGCTTCTTTTCTGGCTCCTGGTCTATTAAAGGCTCATTACCTTTGGATGAATGGAGAAGGGGAAGGAAGAGAAAAAGAAAATGTATAAAATCCATATATAGCCAAAGTTGAAGCCATGAATCAAATTTTTGTTAAAGTTTACCTCAGTCATCTAAAGTGTCTACAGCGATTATTTTTTTAAAAATGGGAGAGACAAGCAAATCCACCAGTACATACTTATTAAAAAGTGTTTATAATAGCTTTTTTTAAAATGGTAGAAGGAAGCCAATCAACAATAAATAATTTTAAAATTAAAGAAACAAGCAAGTCAATTGATTCATGTTTATATTAACAGTATCTGCAATAACTTTCTTTTTTATAGAGCAAAGACAAGCAGTTTGAAAATTCAAACTCAGGAAATTTATAAGAAGTGAAAGTGATCGGGTAACTATGAACGTTCTTTAACAGATTTTTATTCTTACTTATTAAAAGTAAACCTTAATTTACTGGTCAAGGCAATTTTTCTTTTGATACAGAAACATTAAAGACTTGTTTATCTATAGTTATTTGCAATATCACACAACATAGCACAAACATAGTTTAAATCTTTAAACTTAAATTTTTCATTATTTTTTTATTATTTTTTTTTATATTATATATTGTAATGTTGAAATGTTTTTTTTTTAATTGTTCTTCAGTTGTTAATGATAATGAGCAACCTATAAATATATGCATTTATAATGGGTTTTTTTTATTTTATCTTGTTGCATATTAAAATTAATATCATGTATTTTATTTTCTTTTGCTAAAAGGTTGCAAAAATATTTTATATATGTAATTTGTGGGTATACATTTTAAACATATATGTTAATAACATTATCGAATGTGTGCATGTGTAACTGCTTATACAAACATGTCAAGGAATAGGTTATATATAAATAGTTTAAATATGAGAAATTATAAAGCAAGGCTTACATATGAATGGAAGTGAAATAAAACACACAGGATACATATGAATTTTATTTTATGATATAATAAGTTAGGAAAGACTTAAGTAAGCATTCCATAAAATGTATTTTTTTTAAGCCAGATTATTTTAAAATATCCAGAAATGACAAACCTATATATTAAGTTTATTTGCTTGTGCTTATATAAATTTTTATATTAATTTTTGTATTGAATTAATATAATAATAAGTCATTTATTTAATTATTGATTTGATTTTAAAGAAAGAAAGAAAGAGTAATAGTATTAATAAAATATAATTATATATATCTTAATTGGTTTTCCGAGTTCTTATTAAAAAAAATATTGTTGTACTTTCTTGTCTTGATTCTATCATTTTAATTCATCATCATTGCTCGCAGTTATTAAGTATTATCATTCGTAAATATTGAGCAATCACTTGCTAATATTAAGCGCTCGCAAAATGTTAAGTAAACTAGAATGTTGATTTACATTTAGGTATTTAAAGGTTAAGATTGATAATAACCAAGTTTTAGTAATTATAGTTCAACAATAGAAAGCTAAAATTATGTTTTGTCCATGAGTTTTGATCATCCTCATCAAAGATGGATATCGTATTATTGATTAAAATGTTTCAAATAATACTATACAAGAGTTATGATTGCCATCATCATCATTAATAAATTATAATCATTAAATCTAATGTTTAGCATAATTAATATATGTAGTAAATAAAGATTTATAGAAAGATGAATATCATGCATAGAGATTCATGATGGTCATTCATCATCACTAGTATTATTAAATCCTGATTTTAACTATAAAAGTATTTTAGTAAATAACTATAAACTTATATAAATGCCAGCAAGTGTAGTGTTTAAATCTCAGTTTGAAATAGGATAATTTTTAATAAATGCATATGAGTTTATAAAGATTAATTTATTGTTGTGAGTTTATTAATAAGCTATGGCTAGTATCATCATCACTATTATTATCATTATTGTTATGATATCACTATTATTATTATTATTGTTATGATATCACTATTATTATCATTCATCATTATTATCATCATCATTATTACCTTTATATTGTGATAAATAATCTAGTTAAAGGGCCATCAATATCAATAATGGTCTTCACATGCTTGTTTGGAAGCCATTAATAGGATTATACATGTCTATTCATCAATATACGTAAATGAGCTAGCAATGTCTATAGGAATCTTTGATCCATAATATAAATTTTGGTAATATTGGGATCTTGTAATTTTATCAATATAGATAAAATGTAAGAATGTCATTTTTTTCATTAGTCATCTAGTGATAAAAATGTACCGAATGAGTTTGAACTCAGTACACTCTAAACAGATATTTATCTAGATTTAAAACAATCTAGTGGCACTCGTGGGAAAACACATATACTTAGCTAAACTGAATAAAAAGTGATATAATCCCTTTCCAACTTCCTAATATTAACTTTATATAATATATATTTTATAAGTTGTCATGAATAGCACCAGTGTGTGTAGGTGACCCTGAATGGTCTTATATGGTTGGAAAGAAGAATAGGAAGGATTCTTTGTTAAAAGAACCTAGTATGGGAGATAAGCATAATGTACTCCAGGAATCTCAAAGTGGGTAATTTTATTCAGTTGCTATATTTAATATTCTTTTATTTGATGACAATGGCCAGTATGTTTTATTGTTCAAATGACATCCCCAATATTTAGATATTATTAAATCTTTATGATGATAGTTTTAATTGTCATTGTTGTTATTTTATATGGAGAAATGAGATAACTTATTTATTTCATTACTAATGTGACAGAATTAATGTTTAGGATAGTTGCAATCGGGCTATAATGTTATATTTAATTAATTAGAAATAGACACCCAGATAGAGCATATATATGCATATATTCTTATTTATGTGTTAGCATCATCCTTATTTAATTATAAATTGTATTTTGGCTAACACAGTGAATTCATTTCTTATTTAGTTTACTTGGTTACAAATGATGAACCGCTGCAGCATATCATTATCCTGTTTAGTGTTTGGTTATTGAATTATGGCAACTATCATTTCATCACTCATCTATTTATCTATACTCTGACAATGTTTACTTACTGTTACAAATAACAGATTAGATAAACATATATGTTAATAATGGATCATTTTCTATCAATTTATTATCATTTCTGTTACAAATGTCTTCTTTCTGTTACAAATATATTCCATCTTCCATTACAATATATATATATATACACTAAACAAAATAACCATTCCATCACTCACTTCAACAACCACCTTCCTTTAACATTAAAGGCTGTCTTCATGGGATTGATGGTCTCAGATTCAAAAAATTTTATCACCTATGTTTCTTTTAGCCTTCTTTTCAATTCTCTTTTTCATAAAAAATAACATCTGCATTGTCAAATAATATTTCATGACCTGTATTCAGAATTCATGACAATATAAAGGTAAGTTATCTCATAACTGTTGTTATAATAGCCATAAGCCAGAAACTAGTTTTATTGGATAAGTAGACACTAGATAGGGATTTTATGCACAAGCCTTCTGGCATCTATTGATTACTCTGAGTTATGATATCTATTTTTAACTACACTCTTTTGAACTTTAACTTTTTTATTAAGACTTAATTTACTCTGACCAATATAAATTTTATGACAACTGCCAGGAATCATAAACTACCCCAGGAATAGATTTGCAACTAATTGACTGTTTGAAAATATTTAGTAATGAATTTAAACTCAGATCTTTCTTCCAGGCAACTTTCATACCACCCAATAAAAACTATTTTTATAAATCAATTTACTAATTGATGATTTTTATGGAAAGAAATAGTCTTTATTTTCAATAGCAATAAAATCTTTATTATTAACAGATTTATATATTTTTTTATTAAATATAATTTTCCTAATAAATTCATGATTATATCCTAACACAATATAGTCAGAAATAAATTGGCTCCTCTGAATATAATTATTTCCAAAATTGTTAAGTCTGAATTTAAATTCATTACTAAATAGTTTAAGACAGTCAATTAATTGCAAATTTATTCATGCAATCGTTTACATGATCACTTATAGTTGTCATAAAATTTATATAGGACAGAGTAAATTAAGTCTTAATGAAAGAATTACAGTTCATAAGAGTAGTCTTAAAAATAGATATCAAAACTCAGCTTTGTATATTCATGAACTGAATACAGGTCATAATGCAGGGGTTATCTTTTACGAAAAAAGTGAATTAAAAAGAAGATTAAAATAATTGATGATAAAATGTTTTAAACCTGAGATCATCAATCTCACAAAAACATCCTTTGATGTTTAAGGATGTTGGTTGTTGAAGTGAATGATGGAAAGATTATTTGGTTTTATATATATATATATATATATATATATATATATATATATATATATATATATTATTTGGTTATATATGTGTGTGTGTGTGTTGTATGATTGGTGAACTTCACTTGACAAGGTCTATTTATTAATAGATGAAACTATGGTTGTAGAAGAATTTTAGAAAAATTTTGTTTTTGGTTAGTATTGTAAGGTTGTATGAATTTCTATTTTATTTATACTTACTAGTATAGCATTAGGCAATATTTAATGTATGTTATAATGGGAAGTGGTCTCAAAATAATTCCAACCCACATGTTGGTTATGATATCTAATTCTGGTGATTAATTTAATGTTATTTCATCTTATAATACAATTTTACTTTTATCTATTTTTAGTAATCAGTCATGTCTTACATTCATATATGTATAGGTTAATTAATAGATAGGGATAACATTTATAAAGTATGTATTCAATTTAATGAAAAATACCAAATGCAGATACATAAATTTATGCCTCACAATGTGATGAAGAAATAGATAATTTTTATACAAATATACACGTACATTGGATCATACCAAATAATATTTTAAAACTAAATAAGACACATTAATGTTGGAATAGTAAAACAAAAGATGAAAATGCTTTTAGTAAATTTGATTATGGTGATAAAAATGAAAGAAGTCACAATGTAAAACTGATGGTAAATTATGAATTCATTTTTACAAAGTAGAAATCGACATGAAAACATTCAAATAAAAGTCCATCAGAATTAGATTATATTTTAACTAATGGGAAATATGTATTTCCAAGATTGTATGTTTTAATAGCTTCAGAGCAGAAAGAGATCATTGATTAGTAAGATATAAGATAACAGTTAATATAGAAAGATGAAAATTATTTAAAATATCACTATTAATAGTTGATATTCCTAATCTTCATAAATACTTCAGTGAATTTAAATTAAAACTTATAAATTGTTTAAAATATTAACAAACATAACAATAAAAAGCAAGAAAACTAAACATCTTTTTATAATTATTATATTTTGAAATTCTCTGCATTTTAAATAAAAAGTGAGGGAAACAATTAAATTTATGAGAAAGGAAAAAGTTTTGAAAAATGACACAAATTTATATCTTAAAAGAAATGGATGAAGAAACAGAAATATTACTTGCAATATTATATATCAAATGTCTACATGACAAATATGTCAGTGATGATTGGAAGAATACAGTTGTAATATTAACATTAAAGAAATATAATATAGAAAATATCAGAAATTAAAAACTAATCAGGTTTCTATCAATCTTTACCCAAATAATTATACCTCATCTCCAGTGTACTTTGTATTCTAACCAACCAAAAGAGCAAACTAGATTTATGATATTTTTGGCATAGTGGATCAGATTCAAGTACTGAGAAAAATTATAGAAAGATCCAATAAATATGAGTTGCCATGTCACTTTAGATTTATAGGTTATAAAAAACTTTTTAATTCTATATTTTTTAAAAAATTATATGATGATTAATGCAGCGAATCTTCAAAATATGGAACCTTGGTATTTTCATATAATGCAACAGCAATGACTAGATCCATGGTAACACTATGAAGGTTAACATTGAGAAGGGCATAGTGATTCTATATTTCCAAAACTTTTTACAACAGTTTTACAAGAAATATTTTGTGGATTAAAATGAAAAGTTAAAGGAATAAAAATAAATAGGAATAAAATATTTAATGTAGATTTTTAAAGATGATGTTAATTGTTTTTGCAAAATAATGCTACAGGGCTTCAAGGGTTTCAAGAAATAAGACAGGACTAAAGATAAATGCTAAAAAATTAAAGTAATACCAAAGGATTATTTCAGAAGAAGACAACTTTCTTATTTAAAAGAGGAAAAACTCTCCATACGGTACTGCCAATCAGTGGAATCCAGATTAATCAATGGATGCAAGAAGATTTGTGCAGAAAATCCCTATCTAGTGCCTACTCATCAACTATTACCAGATTAGTTTCTAGCTTATGGCTTTCATCAGTGAGAAGCCTCAGATTTGAGAGCACTACACCTAGATCTTAGGATCTCATGAAACCCTCCACAAGCCACCTTTTACTTTTTAACTAACTATGAAGCTTTGAGTCCAAAATGAAAATACAATAATGGTTTCAAACTAAGTGCATTAGCTTGTATAGTTGTAGAGATCTGAACTCAGTTCAGCATCCATACTTTTTGGGGTCTTTGATTCTTTAATAATTATGGTCACCATAATCTATTGGGCAGGATTGATATTAAACCATCAAACATCAAATGATCTTTATTTTTATGCTTACACAATCTATTTTTCACAGAGACAAAACTCTCCATACAGTAATGACACAGTGATAAAAACCACAAGTTAGAAACTAGTCTGGGGATATTGGATGAGTAGGTACTAGATAGGGATTTTATGTGCAAATCTTTCTGCATCCATTGAGTCCTCTGGCTTGCACTGAGTGGTGCTACTGAATGGAAAGTTTTGCCTCTGTGAAAAACAGCTTTGGGAAGCATAAAGAATGGTGATCATGTGATGTGTTGTTTAAAAGAGGAAACAAAAGATGTAGTATGATCATACTGTTACATCTGAAGTTAAAAGAAAATCAGTGGATAAGATATTTATGCGTAGCGTATGTTTAGTAAGAAAATCTTATTTGTTTTGTACATGTATTTGAATGCTGGTCTTCCACTTTTATTTATAATGAATCTAAATTCCACTTGTCCTTTCATTATTTATGCTTTTGTGGTGAAAGACATCTCCATTTTTTAAATCAATTGTCTCTTCATCCTTTTTCTAATCATAAAATTCAACCATTTTCCATTTAATATTAGACTCTTCTTCTCTCAATTGATGCATTATTTTGAAAGTCATCTGCAGTTATATGTATATAAATAAAAATTTGTCATTTAATTGCAACCTGGGTATACATCCAATAAATTCTTAGTACTGTCCATCTTTGGTAACCACTGCTTTGAATACTTAATCTACAGCTTCTTGGTATTATGAACTATAATTTTGTTTGTGTATCGTAACTGTAGATATCTATTTAATAAAAAGAAAAAGATATCGTTTACGCGTTCATTCATCTTTTCTTCAAGAAAACTTACTTGATAATTCAGTCAAAAACTAGCAACCAACTAAGAAAAAATATTACGATGTTTTTTATCTTAACCTCAGAGATAAAAAGTTAATAAACTTACCATGCTGCCTCATGCATGTTAATGGGTAGCCCATTCCATGTAAATAATAACAAAATAATAGTTCAACACAAAAACGTATAAGAAATTTGTCCTGCTCTATTCTTTCCAGGCGTCAATGAAGAATCAAAGAGTCTTTTATACATATAGATTTTATTTATATTTGATTTTCAATTTTTATTTTAGATTATTTGAAAAACGATGAAATTATTTTTTACTATTTTAATTAAATTTATCAAAACTTAAAAACAATAAATTTAATTAAAATAAATACTCAACCATTTTTTCTTGACATTTTAATGGTTTCATTAGAAATAATAAAGAGAAGAAAAATAAAACGAACTAAATCTTAGTTTGATCTTAATATCTGGAATCGATAAACTGCTTATGATTGCGAATTAGAATTCGTAACAGACATGGCCGCCGGCATGAAAAATCACTTCTTTAATTCAGACCTTCTGGAAGCAGTTGTCAAAGCTGCCTGCACGATGAATGTTCGCAAACTTAAAAAATGAAATCCATTTTAAAGACAAAAACGTTTTTATTAATCAAAGAACGAAAGAATATCCAACTCATAAAATCACAAGCATTTTCAATGTGTTTGACCCAGTAATACATTTTTTTACTATTTCTTATGATTTCAGTGTAATTTAACATAATATTAGATATCAAAGTCAAGACCCTAAGATCTCTGGATAAAAACCCAATCTATTGATTACGCTATCTTGTTGTTAAGAAACCTACTGGACAAACCATTGTTTGAATAATGTATATATATCTACATAAGAGATAGTCTTTGTCTGGTTCCCGAAACCATAACTTTATTAGCAATCACTCCATAATACACACCATTCTCTTACTGTCTCAAATTTGCTGATTGTTTACATTGCAGTTCCTAGCATTGGACAACAGATGTCACTAGTGGCAATTAATGATAGGGAATTAATGCAAGCTGGATTGAAAGTCACTGAGTTATAATAACTATGAATCTACTAAGATTGTCACTTAAACTTCTTTCTTCTTTTTCTTCATATTTTTCTATTTCTAAATAAATGAATGTCCTTAATAAATTTATTATTACCTTCAAACTCCTCTTCATAAAATTATTAATAAAGATTGTTTCTTTCTTAATTTTGTAATTCCTCATTAGTTTAAAGCCTTTTCTCAATGTATTTCTTTACCATTAATTGATCATCATGGTGAGTTAACTGCCAAAATGTAAATCTCATTTATCAAATCAGATAATCCTAGTTAGTACAACTTGTTTTTGATCACTTTCTTTAAGATTAATACTTACTTTTGCCTTAATAACATTACTTAACTTTATTCCCTTTTTTTTCACATACCTAATATAATTTCTCTGCGGCAATGTATATTCCCAATCTAATTACTCTTTTCCTTTATATATATGTATTAAATATATTTGTTTACCTAACTATGATTTTATTTTTTCAATATATCTCTTTTTATTATTCCCCATATATAACAAAATTGATTGTTATTATGGAAAATCATATAAATACTTTTCCTATAACTAAAAAAAAAAAAAGAAATATTGAAAATGTTCAATTATTTACTATCTCTTTATTGGTCATACTATCAATAACTCAATAATAATGGTTTCTGTTTATTAGTTATTATCATTAGTTGTGTGCTATATATAGGGCTATGACCGTTACATTATTTATATAGAATCTTTGTCATTATTAAATAATTACCATATGTCAATTAATAACAAAATCTTAAAAATTTTAATGGTCACACATATTGCACCCTATAGCATAACTTCTACATTGTTTAGAATTGAGAATAAAAAATATTAAAAACAAATACTAAATATAGATAAAACCCTCATGGTTTTACTAAATTTTCAGATGCATGTATTACAATAGCTTTGAATAAGGAAATCCTCATTTATGTATATTGAAACTATAACAAATCCAACAGATCTCAGACTGATTACATTATAATCATACAGAGAGCAAAAAATGTGTTTGATAAAAATATGTGTGAACTGACTGATAAAAATACCAACTCCATTTTTGTCTGTGTATGTATATGCATGTCACTTGAGAAATAAAAGTGAAAACTAACAAATATAATTTATACACATTATTAAAGATTATTAAGTATTATTTGGTAATATGTGTGAAACTGAATAATAATAACATTGTAAACGAAGAAAGAAAAATGTTTTTGATATGCAAGAAAATTTTGAATTGTGTACTTTAAAAAAATTTAAAGCATTTCAAACCTTTTACATATGCCTTTCAAATGGAAATTTTGCTTAAATAACTTGTTCATTTTTATAGAAAATCTGATCATGGCTTTGAAAAAAATATTAAAATTTTGGAATTGATAATATTTTAAGAGTTATAATTAAAAATTTAAAAGTCAGCAATAATTTTTCTTCTTTCTACATTATAAATATATTCAAATTTGTATGCACAATATGTTTTGGAGAGAGTAAAGAAAGTGTTTTTCAATAAATATATTTTTGTAGTGAGCTATAGGTTATTTGAAAACTATACTGTTTGTAGAACATCAATCAGATATAAAGGGATGGGAAAAAAGCAACTGCGACTAGGCATACTTATTCCTATACATTTAATTCTAGGAGCCCAGCAGTTTGTTTAATATTGGTTTGCATTAGAGTGCTGTCCAGTATTGAAGCCATCTTGTTATAAGCTAACTAGAAGAGAGGAACAACCATTGATTAAAACTGTTATTCCACTGTAATCCATATTTCACTGACTGATTTAATGTATTTTTTAATATTCCAGTTATAACAGTCAGTATGAAGATTTTATCTAGAAGAAATCCATTTACTATGTATGGCTAGATAACTAAAAACCACACCTGTCAAGCAACTTGAGCAATGCATTCAAATCCAAAAATTATTGCTGAAGTTTGAAAAACTAACTCATGCAATGACTCTATAATGCCATAAAGAAAGAAATGGGTAGTACCACATAAATTACTCAAGACCTAGAAATATTATATCTCATATAATATCACCAGTGATACTGTGTTTATTCTCTCTGTCATCATCAGTGATCAAGGAAAAGATCAACATCAAAAAAACTAAGGAAGACAGTAAAATATTAAAAGAACAGTACCTGAAAAAACCCATGGTTAGTAATTGTTTCAATATTTAACATGATAAGATCTTATCATACTATAAGGCCTTAAACTTAAAATATCTGTTGTTACTATAATATTTAGTATTTTTGTGTATGTGTTGATAGTTATAAAATAGTTTATTTATTCATTATTAATAAATTGTTTAATTTTTTTTATTAATCTATTTAGGTTGTGTTTGTAAGTCAATCCAAATATAAACCTTTTATACCCATAGTCTGCTTAATATCCACAGCCCTGAGAAATCATGCAATCCACTGGAAGACATGCTGAGATGGTAATAATAATTAATGATTACCATTCCTTTCACGTTATTCCAAGAGTAAACTTTCTTTGTGTTTGGCATCTTTTTTCTTTTTTTTTTATTATTGAAAACCGAAAAACAAAAGCCTTTTGAAAGTACTTGTATTTTTAAATGATAGATCACCATCATCACATTGATTAATATTATATATTTGAATTAATTTTATTTTTAATTTTATTAATCATTTCTCTTTCATCTTTATTTGAACCAAAATGTACAATTCTATCATACACATCTTGAATATAGATTATTATAAATCTTTGATATTATGGTATCCAGGTTCAAACCTGTCTATTGTATTATATACTATTATATAAAACCCCTACTGTGAAAAGTTATCATTACAATATGTATATTACTTCAGCAGACCAAGTAGATGATAAAACATCTTTAATAAATGGATATTTCGTTTTTTTAATGTTTCAAGTCATCATATTTCCAGGCAACAAACAATCAAAACTTATTGGAAATGAAAATGACATCACTTTCTTATCGGTTTTCTTTATACATAAGGAAGATTGTCCTGAATATTTAAACAGAGAGTGTGAAATCAATCAATCCAATCATGCAGATTGACTTTTATTTAACAAAGAAAAGAAATTTCTTATTTTTTAAATCTTGTCATAAACATTAAACAATGTATATGTAATAAACTAATCCAAACCGTGAATATATAATTAACATGAATTAAACATAATCATTTCAAAATAATAATGTTAATTTTAACTTGGCCATCAATAGAAAATTTCCATGATATTTCAGACAATTATGGTTGATAAAAAGCTTAACTATTCTGTGCAGATAATGTTGGTTATTGGCAGAAATATTTATTTTTTATTGATTGATTTCTTTTTTATCAAACATTGCTGCTTGAGTATCAAAATTTCTATAGACGGTTTTAAATTATATACATTTATAAAATATTTAATTGTTTATATATATATATATACATAATGTCTTTAAATAGCTCCCTATCAGGCGAACAACCATTTCCCACAATTCTCTAAAAAACATTTAAGGTAAACGGCTAGTTAAGTGACAGGTGGTAAAAGTCCCCCTCCCCCCACATCTTAACCTCTGGCTTAATATCTCTTTATTAGTCAACACTAGATCGTTCATTAATCAATATTAGATCAACTAACTTGATATGTTTTATATTTGAAAAACCTAAAACTGTTTGCGTCATTAAAACAACTGTAAGTTTTGCTTTTTGTGAATTTAAATCTCAAATTGTGGACATCACATCAATATATGCTAAGCCCTTAATGTATTAGAACACTGGTAGGATGGCTGTCTCTGGAACCAAAAGTTTATGAATTTTACTGTCCAGTGATGTCATTTCCAGGTATTAAACTTTTTATGAATTTCCAGACAATAAATTATTCCAATATTTTTTATCAGATATACTTAATCATTATGTCCAATTTATTTCTTCTTTTTGAAAGTCTGTTATTTTTTATTTACTTATAATATAACTATTTTCTTATTTAGCTTAATTCCAATATATATATAAGGTGGAAAAAACAAAAGAAAGACAAGAAATTTTATATGTTTGTTAATAAAAATTCGTTAGACATTTGGGTAATAGATTTTAGTATTTTCGTCATGACAATTTATATTTGATTATTATTTGCCATCTTACCAAGCCTATGTAAAGCTCCTCAAAAAATCAGACTCAGATGATATACAATAAAAAGAAGAGTATATATAGCAATGTATATATACACACATAAATTAAAATGGAGGAAGTTCCAACATATGTCTTCATTTGCTGACATTTCTGGAAATAAAAAAATATATTGGCCCGATTAAATTGTAGTATGTTTATTTTGCTATTATAATTGTGCGAACAGTGAATAGAGACAAAATGCCATTTTTAACCATCTCTCTATATAAATTCAATTAAATATCTTTTTTTTCTTCCATATGTTAAAGCACTGGCCGGGAAGCGAATCCTCGACAACTGTCTGCAAGCAACTGCTTACTTGCAAGGCAGCCGCGCTAACCTCTCGGCTAATAACGCTTGACAATTAAATCTCTTTGTTGTACTTATATATTGGACTATTTCCATTATCTAATATAAGTAATTAATGTTTTTATAAAAATTTAATTTTATTTAAATATTCCGAATACATTCAACGTTAGTGTGCTATTACTAACCGTTGAATGTATTTGGAATATTTAAATAAAATTAATTTTTTATAAAGATATTAATTACTTATATTAGATGATGGAAATAGTCCAATATATAAATACAACTAAACTTTTCATCATCACAAACCTTCAAGAAAATTAAATATCTGTTTGTAAATGTAAATATTAAATAAGCTAGTTTAATTTATGTGAAATTCAAACGAAAATAAACTAATTTTCCCATCAGCTATGGATAAACAACACTCATATGTTAACAAATGATAAATAATAGAGTAAATACACCTGTCCTTTAAACTTTGAGTGTTTGTAAGTTTTTGTTTGCTGAAATAAAAAGTGAAAATTATATACTATTCTGATTTAAATATGGCATAAATCATTTCGTTCTTATTATTTAGTAATCTATATATAAACAAACAAAAAAATCTGGAATAAATTCTACAATATTTAAAATGCTAATATATAAAAATAAATAATAAATAGCCAGTATATCCATTATTTATTTTTATATATTAGTATTTTGATTATTGAAAGTTTATTCCAGATTTTTTTTTTGTTTATACAGTACTGTATTTATTTTATCTAATTTTTTATAGAGCTAACCTTAATTATAGTATTAAAATTTGTAAATGTAAATATCAAATATTCATAACTTAATGTATATGATGTTAAAAGTTAATTGATTGTATACATTGTAAATTATTGAGAAATAATATTTATAAATCAATGAACAAAAAAAGAATAGAATTAATCTACCTACCCTTATACGGGTTGATCTTCATAAGTGTTTGTTTGCTAACATTATTGAAAATAAAGAATGAAAGTTATATGTTAGCCTGATTTATATATATATTATGGCATATTTAAATCAGACTAATATATAATTTCCACTATTTATTTTTAAACTAAAGCTTATGAAAATCAAAAATTTCTAAAAATCAAAAGCTTAAAAAATAAAGGTGAATTTTATCATATTTGTTGATATATCAATATTATTGATCCATAGCTTGTGGAAAATGAGTTGACTACCAATTGAATTTCATATTCATTAAAACTATGCTTATATGATATAGATGGTACATACAGTATGTGTATGTGTGTAATACAGTTTTTAATTTTATGCTTGTATATGGCAAAACGCAAAAATTGTATTTTTTGATTTTACATATAAATAGATCTTTAATCATAAAATCAGTCAACACTTAGACAATCCTAATATCAATAACATTCAACAATCTCAAGTTGTTGTCATGGCAACCCCTTTTAACAATAAAATAGATTTTTATAAACTTAAGTTTTATATTAAATTATATTAATGAACCAAAATATATTATTTATTTAAATAAAAAAAAAAAAACACGGCAGCAACCTATCAAACGAATATACTTATTCCAATTTCAAGAGGAGAAAAATGATAAGACAAAATAAAAATGAATAAAGGAACAAAAATTTATCAGAGGTAAGTTTTGTAATGATTCCACAAATCAATCTTGAAACACAAATACATTCATAAATAGAACGAACAGCTATTCTATTACTCTGTTTATTTGCTATTTTAAAAAAAAAGTAGGAGTGTTGTCTTTCAATTTCTGCAACAAAGTTTTCTTTTTGAAATATTTTAATTCTGTACTAATTATAGTTTACAAGTACATTCTGTCCTCTGTCATATAATTCCAATCAGCAATTTCCCATCTTTAAAATGTCTCTGTTATTGTCTTTATAACGTAAACATGGTTTGTTCTCTACAGGAAAATTATACTCAAACTGACCCCAAAACGCCCATATAAAAAATCGTATGTTCTTCCTTGATTTCACATATCCAATCCGATGCATATATGATTTTACTATAATGAACTTAATAATATCACATTCAAATAAATCAAAAAACATATTGATTAGTCTTATGAATCTTGCCGATGAATTTTTAAAAATTGTAAATATCTTTTCTAATGCCTTTATATTACATAGATAGGACATTCGTCTCACTTCCATGCAATACTAAAATATAATACAGTATATGTATAAAGTAAATACAATATAGTGTGTATATATATTTGAAATAAAAAAGAATTTTAATTTGTATGAAATTTTCGAATTGTTTTATTTTTTAACTTATTATCAGTTGATTTATAAAACAGGACATTTATAAATATTAATACCTCTACTGAATTTTGTTCTTTTTTTTTAAAAAAAAAAAAAAATTACTAAGCATTTCAAACAAAATTCGGATTATTTGCAAAGTCCGTGGAATCAAGAATCAGTCTTTCAGTTAACCACTTTCTTATTACATAGAAATCATTGATCATTCCTTGTTCTAACCGCGAAGAAAATTACTACATGTTCCAGCTGATTAAGAGAAACGTTCGCTAAGCATTCTCTAGAAAATTTTGATAGTTTAAGGTATTAATTGATCAACACACTCACGTATATACCAGTTTATATAAATTTTAAATGCGTCTATAGGTAAATATAGGTAATGTGCGTAAACATTTTTTTATGTTTATTCAAACTTGAGCAGATAGATGCAAATTAATCGGAAATATTGGTTTCAGGATTCTAATCAATTTGTGAATGTTTCAGATTTCAGTAATATTACTACTTACCTCCATCTCATTATAAAGCTACATTCTGATGAAAACATAAATACTAATATTATTATATATAATTTTTTATACTTTTTTGTTTTATTAATAGTAAATATTTAAAATATATTATCATCATCATCAATCATTATCAATCCACTGCAGGATGAAGGGCTCTCCAAGTTCAATCCATTTTCTCCGATCTTTAGCTTCTCTTCTCGACATCACCCCTGAACACTTTCTTGTTTCATCCATCCATCTCACATGTGATCTCTTTCTGGGTCTTTTACAATCTCTTGGAATCCAGTTTAAGATTTCAGTTGTCCATCTATTATCATCTCTTCTAGCAATATGTCCAGTCCAACTCCACTTCAGTACTGCACTTCAGTCTTTTAATTTTTTGAATGAGGTCAGTAACAACTGTTTGTTCTCTTAACCATATATTGTTTTTGATCTTTTCTTGTTACTCCCAACATGCTCTCTTCATACTTCTTTGAGTGGTCTGAGGTCTCTGTATTGCTCTTCTATTAAGTGTCCAAGTTTTAGATTGATAAGTAAGAACTCATAAAAAACATTTATTAAAAGCATTCCTTTTCAAACACATAGGCTATTTCCTTTTAGTATCAAGTTATTTCTACAAAAAGCACTCCAACCAAGTTTAATTCTATGATTAATTTCATCCATTATGTTTCCATCTGTATTAATAATCTGATCAAGGTATTTGTAACAGTCAACTTCTTCTAACTCATCATAATCAATTTTTCATTTTCATATTTTGAAAAAATCGATTACACATTACTTTAGTCTTTTTAACATTAATCTTTAGTCCTACTTTCCTACTTTCATCTGATAACTTCTGCAACATTTCTGCAGCTCTAAAGCATTATTTGCAAAAACAACTACATCATCTGCAAAATCTAAATGATTTAAATAATTCTCCATTTACTTTCACTCCTTTAGCTTCCCATTTTAATCCACAAAATACTTCTTGCAGCACTGCTGTAAAGTGTTTTGGAGATATGGAGTCACCCTGTCTTACACGCTTCTCAGTGTTTACTTTCCCAGTATCATTATGTAATTTAATTGTTTCTGTTGCATTTTTATAAATGTTCTTTAAAATATGACAATATCCTGGATCTAATAATATTACAGAGTTCATTATTGAAAATCACATTTCTGTTTGATCAGACATATTAAACGAATTCAACCAACACAAGATATAAAGAGACATTTTGTAAAAAAAAAAAAAACTTGGTTTCTACAGAAGAGGCAAGCAACATTTACATTATGAAAATCATCTCAAAACCCTATAAAAAGTATAATATTGATAAGATAGAATAACATGGAGAGCTACAATTATTCACAGTGGGAAAGTATTGTATTCTTTTAAAAAAAAAACCCTTCTCACAACATGCTTTTCACAATGTTTTATTCAATAGGCAATTTCAACTAAAGACTTTCATCA
Organism: Epiperipatus broadwayi; assembly: GCA_028023455.1. Lineage (NCBI taxonomy): Eukaryota > Metazoa > Onychophora > Udeonychophora > Euonychophora > Peripatidae > Epiperipatus > Epiperipatus broadwayi. The sequence continues at coordinate 283,863 of JAQFVV010006624.1, read as the reverse complement.
GATTTTAAAAAGAGTATATTATAATTGTTTATTAAACAAATATATAAAAACTTCATCCAATGCACATATAATTAGATCATAAAAAGATTGACAATCAGTCAAATCTGTCTGTTGTATAAAGCTTTGCTAAATATACATTGTAGGAAAAGTTTTTGTAAAGATTTAATCAAAGTAATAGAATAAAAATTGAACAAGTTTTGAATATCCTGTTGAGGTATTTCTAAATAAAAAATATGCTGCAGAAAGAATTAAATGGTAGCACAATGAAATATCGAATAAAGGGAATAATGAGACAGGGTCTTCTATATATATATAAATCTATTTCTAAATAACAGTTTGGTCAGTACGGTCATCACAAAACTTATCTCTAATGTATTTTCACTTTTTTTAATACCTGTTTTCTTTTGTAATAGAAATGGTCATTCTAGTTTGTAAGTGAATACTTGCTAAGTATGATTATTTTAAGAATATAACATTTCTTCTTCCTAACATTCTTCTGTAAATTAATAATTACATTGTAAAATATCATTATCATAATTCCATGGATATTGGTGAATAAAAATGAAGCAAAGTAAATTTAAAAGTTAATGTAGAGTTAGATGGATTTATATCTTAAAATATATGCATTCGAATTATTTAATGTACATGTATATATTCATCATGTGTTTATATCAATTTCTTTGTTTTATTTGCATTAATAAACAAGTTGTTGATTTATTAACGCTTACTGGTCTCATTTTATTTTTATTCTTGTAAATTCGATTTTTTTTTTTTGTATCAACGATTGATTAATCAAGAGTAGTTTAGGTAATACGTTTCTCACCATTCTTTAAGTTTATGCATTATATCAGTGAGTATTTGGTAACAATAATAGAAAGGAGTTAAAGAGAAATATCATAGATTAGGACCAAATGCATACAATATTCCTTTTTTTCTGATAATCTAGCATAAATAAAAACTATATCTAACAGATTAATCGTTTACTAGATTTTAATAATGTTTTTAGAAATGCTAAAAATAATAAATATGGCAACTGGAATAATGCGAAATAAAATTTATTATTTGATTTGGTTATCATTCGAAGATTGAAAGCTGTTCCACTACTCCATTTGTGTCTGTCTTCCTATTACATTTCTGGACTATGAATAAGTGGAAAGTTATCTTCCCATTAAAATATATACATATATTGTGAAAACTATAAATACCCATTAAAATATTCTATATGTAAGTTCCAAATAATTTTAACGGTAATAATGATAAAATATACATATCTTAATTAATCAGAAAAAAAATCATAAAAAGAGAAAAATTAAGAAAGCAATGCTGATAAATACATTCAGAGATAATGTAAAAAATAGACAAGCAGCAAATACAAACTTACATATTTCATAGAAAATCATATGATATTAAACGTTAGTATTACTTTACAGTTGATAAGCATTACTACGTAATTGAAAGCGCTACTGATTTCTAAAGATATATATATATTATTTTACCGTTAAAATTATTTGGAATTTACATATATATTGTGCCACATAAAAGAAGATATTAGGAAAGAAAACACTACTCCATAAGCTAACTATCTAGGCTTGTTTAACAAATAATATTTTTTAGACATGAGACAATCATAAGATTAAAATTGTTTAAGTCAATAAAAAAGAATACACTAAGATTTTAATAACATTTATTAATAAAATTAAACCATAATAGTTGATATATATATATTTAGCATTAAGACACAATATAACCAACATAATTTATTAGTAGAATTTACTTCTTATGCAAAATCGTCATAGTTACACGTGATTAAATAATAAACATCACATGACCACCACCTCTTAAATAATATAAATCAACTCAAAAATCAATTCATACTCTTAAAATAATATTGAACGACTATTTGGTATTATAAAAAAAGCTAAATAAATTCAAGATTTTTTATAATTTTAGAACTGAAATACTTTTCCGTTAGAGTGTAAATAAATAAATAATGATTAGAAAATGCCTTAAAATGAAATATTTCAGCTTTGCAAAGTTTTATAATAAGATATAATTAATAAGATTAAATATAGGAATTATTTTTTTAAATATTTATTTAATAGACAGTATTTCATTTATACTCTTTATGCTGTGTTTGTATAGACTATGCTTTGCCACAGAATGGAGCCACCATCCCGAAAGCAGCAAGAGAAGGAGAAGGTAAAGTTGCTAACATGTTCCTCTGGGCATAGTTACTGAGAGATTCCTGACTCTGTATAAGAAGAAGCCACAGTGCATCACATAACCTCACAGAGAATATAAGTGTGCTATTAACAACAAAGAAAGTGAAAAAGATGTTTGTGTTAAATGGGAAAAGTATTTTTTTTAAAAAAAAAGTTGACTAAGATAAATAATTATAGAGCGAGAATGAAATTAAATAGTAAATTGTTGAAGGATATTAATAAAATGGAAGAAATGGAAGTAAAAAAATTGAAAATACATTAAAAGGAGGAATGTAGGAAAGAGAGAAATAGTATTGATAAATGATGAGGGAATAGAGTGTAGCTATAGAGAAGAATTACAGACAATCTTAAATAAGTATGCAATGAGTATAGAAAAGATGTTAGATGTAAAGGACGAAGTGATAACTAATATAAAAGCATATAGTAATGGGAATATTATGTTTAAAAAAAATAAACTGATTAAAGCAGGGACGAACATAAAAAGTGGAAAGGCAAGAAGTTTAGATGGATGAGCAGTGAAGATGGTAATAAATTTAGGACATAGAGAAGAAATAAACCTATTACTATGTTTTAATAAGATGGCACAGAAAAGAGATTTTCTGGATTGCAAGACTAAGGCTACTATTTAAAGAAAAACGTAAGGATCCTAAAAATTAAGTAATTATAGATCGATAGCAGTAATGGCAGTGTTATATAAAGTTTTTGCATATATGGTGGCTGGAAAGTATTGCAAAATGGATGGAAGAAAATAATATAGTGGGAAAAATTCAAGGAAATTTTTGATAAGATGTGCAAATAGGAGATAGTGTATTTGTAGTTATGCCATTTATAGATATAAATAGAAATACAGGTAGACAGTTATGTGTGGTTTTATAGATATAAAGAAGGCATATGATAGAGTAAATACAAATATATTATGGGTAAGTTTAATAAACTTGGGAATAAGTAGATCTTATTAAGGAATTGTATAAAAATAATTACTATACATATCAATTAGGGAAAACATACTCAGTTAAAAGTTAAAAATGGGGTGGGACTAAAGTAAGAATGCCCTATGCCACCTATTTTGGTTTTGTTGTCTTTGAGAGAAATGGAGAGAACAATAGAAAGACTAGGAAGAGGTATAGAGATACTATTAATAGGTGGCAAGGGAGTATATACATTATTGGGTCTTTAATCTGTGGATGATGTCTATTTGTGCACAAAAAGAAGGGAAGATATAAAAGTTATGCTGAAGACATAAACAAGAATGGGTAAAGGGATGGGGATTAAATTCAGTGAAGAAAGCTCAAAAGAGATGATGATTAATACTGGAGAAAGAAAACACAAAGAATTTATATTGGTGGATATAGTGTGATGAATAGATATACTTATTTGGGAATCATCTTAAGGAATCAAAAAAACTGCTTGCATGAATAGGAAAAAAATTGACCAATGAAGCAAGGAAAAGAAAGGAACTGATAAAAAAATTAACAGTGTTTTTATATAATAAATATGATTTAGCTAGAATTGTATGGAAGGGAATGGCAGTAACAGGGTTCACATATGGTAATAATGCATTATGTGTTAGTAAAGGGGTAATAGATTATTTAGAAAAAGTATAAAGAGAAGTACAAAGATATGCATTAGATGCAGATGTGTGTATGGCAATGGAGGCAATTCAAGGAGAAATGGCATGATCAAATATTTATATGAGAGATGCAAAAATCAAAATAAAAATCTTCAGTAGATTGCAATTTATGGATAATAAGAGAGTGGCCAAAATAGTATTTAATGGGTTTATGAGTAAAGGGCACACAATAACATTGGTGAGAAAGATAGTATAGTGTACAAAATATTTGGATAAAGAAATTTATGTCAGTATACTTACACAAAAAATGGATTGATTGTGTTAGGAGAATTGTGTTATAGTGGCAAAGAATGGAATATAAGAATAGATGCATTAATAAAAAATAGGGAGCTGGAAAGATGGAGAAAATAAATATATATAGAAGTAAACAGAATATTGGGTGTGAGTAAATTTATGATAATAGCAAGGAAAGTAGTTTACTGCTTAAGGCTTGAACAGAATATTTAGCAACAAAGGGATATACACATAAAAAGAAAAATAAAGGTGATTTAGTCTGCAAGTTATGTAAGGAAGGCATAGAAAATATTAAGTATTTCGTAATCAAATGTACATACTGGCAGCAAAAAGTACAAATAATGAAATTGTGGAGGAACGTTTAGTGATTATACAAATAGTGGTTTCTCAGTCTTTATGTTGGGTTTGGGAAAAGATAAGGGGGATTTAGATATAAAGGTCATGGAATTGACAAATATTATGTTGTGGAAATGGGATGGAATCAGATAGAGAAGAATATGGGAAAAAATGTAGGATGGGGAAAAGAATAGGGAGGTAAAATAAGGTGGTTAACAAGTTTCTCTGGGCATAATGGCTGAGAGATTTCTGATTCCAAAAAAGAAGCCACAATGCATCACATCATATTACATCACAGATATAAATTAAACAAACAAAAAAATTAATTGATTAGTTTTAGACATTTTATAAAAAAAATCAACAAGCATTCAAGAAATTAAATGAAAATACCACCTCTGTACATTTAATGTACATTTGAAATTTAACAAGTACAACAATAAAAAAAAACAAGCATTGTAAATTGTAAGAAAATAATAATCAACAATATTTTTTTTTTTTATTTAATTTATTTTTTTTTATTTATTTTTTCCCTTCATCAATTACCATATTCAACAACTCTCATCATCATCATCCCAACTGCTTGTTTCCCCGCGTCAAAAAAGAAATAATAAACAAAAAAAAAATAAAAAAAAGAAAAACAAACAAAAAAAAAAAAAAAAAAAAAAAAAAAAAAAAAAAAAATTATAAAAAAAATTTTTTAAAAATTATGAAAAAAAAAAAAGGAAAAAATGATTCACCCTCTATTATTTTTTTTTTTATTTATTCAAAACTTTTCCAAAAAACTTTAATATAATACTACTCAACCCTCTCCTCCCAACAAAAACCCAAAAAAAAAAACAAAAAAAGAATAACCACAAAAAAACAACAAACAAACACCAAAAAGAATGCAGGGGGGGAGAATTAATAGAGAAGTAGAACAGATTTGGAAAAAAAAGAGAGACAGAGGGGGTAGAAAAAGAATATAAACACACTCAGTCCCATTGTCCTGAGGGGGGAGGGAGAAAGGGGAAAAGGGGGGGTGTTGAGGGGGGGAGAAAGAAACTGGCTTCATTCCAGACTACATTCAACAGTAGTGGTGGGGGGGGCAGGCGCGGGCCCCCCTCCTCTTTTTCTAAAGGGGGGGGGGGGGGGGGGGGGGGGGGGGTGGGTGGGGGGGGGGGGGATGTTGACAATTTTCCCCACCCCAAAAAAACGGGGGGGGGGGGGGGGGGGAGACATTTCCCCCCCCTCTTTCGGTGGGGGGGGGGGGTGCTGCTCCCTTGGTGGTTTGGGGGGGGGGAGGGGAAAGGTAGGCCCTTGCTCATATATAGATACATAGGGTGAGAGAACACATATCTTGTGGGGGTGTTTTTTTTTGTAGAGGGTGTTGTTATTTTTTTTTTACTTGTAAAATTGAACAATGAAAAAATATAGGGGGGGGGGGTAACCTCCGTGGTTTTTTTTTTTAAATAAAAAAAAACAATAAATCCGAAATTAAAATTGGAAAAGGCATCAGTAAGTAAAAAAAAAATTAAAAAGAAACAACAAAGGCAAATGCATCAGCCTAAAAAATTAAATTATAATACCAAGACCTGGCTTTAATATAAGAAATTTTATTTTAGTGTATCAATTTTTTGATAGCTTAATTATTAACAAAAAATCATGAAGAAATATGTAGAGTTTCAAACCAGGAAAAAGAATTACTGGTGGTTTTATTAAATTCTTCAATTCTGCTACTGCAGTCATGGATTTGGGAATCAATAAATATGTGTTTCTTAATTTTGTTTGCCCACAATCACATACATCAGTACAAATTCCACTTATGAAGTAGATGAGGGTAATTATCCCAGGTTATCTTGAATATGTTAATGAGGCAAAGTCAGTGTTTTAAGAACAGCTTCTTTAGCAAGTATACTTTACTGGAGAATGATGTATCCCTGTTTGGAGAAAATGTAGCTATATTAAATTTCTAGATACTTAGATAAATATTACCATGAAAAATAACACTGGTATATCAAGTCTACTTCTTTGCAATGGCTTCTTGTTCTTTTACATATTTTTCCAACAGAATCAGAAGAGAAGTTGCTTCACAGAAAATAAATAGGTTTTAAGCAGATCAGATTTGCAAATAACTGAATACAGTTTCACTCAAATTGAGATTCTTCTTTTGAATGTTAAATCAAGAATTTGCATTCAAAGAATTATGATATAAGCAATAGTTCTTATAATGTTCCAAACTACTTTTTCCCAGATCATAGACACAATTTCAAATATATCAATGCAATAAGTCAACTATGTAATCTATAAGACTATAACTGATGGTAGCACAAATTCATCAGAGATTAAAATATTCAAGTGAAAAGTTTAACTGATGTCTTAGTAAAACTTTACTTTCATATCTTTACTTTTTACAGATTTTAATACAAATGAATTTTTTTACTTATAGATTTTAATTTCTTATTGATTTATGGAGATTTCTGACTTATTGATTACATAACTTACATTTTATGATGGATTCTTGTTGAATCTTTATGTGTATTATATCCATGAATTGGTTTTGTAATCCAATTTTTAAGCAAATACATTTGCTCTCATTGCTAATTTCATTTCTAATCCACATTATTAATTTGTTATAATTTTGATTTTAAATTAAAACTTTTTTTTTTTTTATAAATATTAAATAAATACATTTTTAAAAGCCGTATAGAGTAACGTAACTATTTCTAAGCCTATATAATTCATAATATTGTCCAGGACCATCAACAATAATAAATTTATAAATTAAGAAGCCCTAAAGGGCATGAAATCTCTTGTAAAGAACTCTTAAAAAATTATATATACAAATTATATTATATTATCAAATATAAAAATATCTAATAATAAACATTTTTTTAAAAACTGAACCATAAGTATCATTTTAATAGATTGTCTTTTAATATGAAATCCAAATATAAAACGTAGAAATTTATTAAGTAATGAGTTTTAAAAAAAAAAAACATTTTTACTTCTATTATAAATAAACAACAACATAAAAGCAGACAAATACATATTTTAAATAATGAAAATACCAAAAAACTATATTATCTTTCTTAGTTTAACATATTGTTTTTTTGTTTTAATCAAGACATGGGAGTTATATATAGAGTAAGTAATTTCATTTCTAATTACAATAAAATATTAATGTTAAAATGAATGTTAAAATAATAGTTAAACTAATATATGCAATATTAATGTAAAACATTTGACAGTAGAAGTTATAAAGAAAATTGCAGATATGTATAATTCATTCAACAAAGCTATTTCTTATTTTTTTCTCTTCAAATCTTATATAAATAAATATTTTAGAATACCTTAATTATTATTGAAGATTATAATATTAATAATTGGTACATTTTTTACATTTTAATTTAACTATAGAATCAATATAACATTTTAAAGATCGTAAGGGATTATTGCAAAGGTTTACATTTTAATAATATATTCACATATTTTACCCTTTTTTGCTATCTACTGAAGTTATTGCATAAATCTGTTCTAATTGGATGCAAATTTTCAAAGTCAAAATAATGGAATATTGAATTATAACGTAATATTAACAGACAAAAATAATCAAACTACAAATTTATATCGCAAATAAATCTCAATATATATATATATATATAACAAATATCACATAATCTGCTATTAAATTTTTTAGCAGGGCTTCTTAAGAGTTCCAAAATACTAAATTAAACAGACAGAAAATTGTTTTCACATTTGAAAATTTCCAAATCCCATTTCGTGTTACTGAATAATTTAATAGATAATATTGGCATTTTTTAAATTTAATTTCAGTATATCTTAAAGCATATTTTAATTATATATATTATAACATAATAAAAATTATGACAATGGGAAATGATAAATTTAATATAATCTGAATGAAAATATAGCACAATCGTTGGTCGCTATTTATAACCAAATAAAAATATGAGTCATAATGTATCCTTAATCATAGCCTAATTATCGATCACCATTTGTAATAGAATAAAAATATGAACCAAGGAAGAACAATCCTAATTTAATATTGCCCATTAATTGTAACATCATTTATAACAGAATGAAAATAATAAACTAAACTAAGGTCAATATCAATCATTGAATAACAATTTCACTAAAACAATGATAATAATCTTCGATGTAACCTCATAAATTCAAATAGCATTTAGAACGAATAGAAAACAAGAAAATCACTTTGCAAGCTATCCTAAAATACAAAGTTCAATAAAATAATTATTAACAATAAATAGTGATTACATACTAATAAAGGATAAATAAATGAATAAATTGTACAATAATATGATTATATAATGTTCTATATGTCATCTGGCTAGATTATGTTATGAGAGCACAATGCTATACTCTTAAGTGGTTAGGTATAGTGAAGAGATTCAAAGAACTTGTTTAATGGTATTAGCATTTTTAATATAAACATGAATATTTTCTTTTATAAATGACTATTCTATAATGCTGGGTAGGTGGGAATTGATAATCAGGAAAAGGAAAGAGCAATTAAAGACCAGGTGTCAGCAAAGACTTTACTGGAGGCAAGGAGCTGGTCACGTTTCTTGATTTTTTTTAGCGTTTGATAGAACAATGGTATGATTTGTGGCGGGGGTAATTCCATGAGACTTTTGCATCTCACTATCCATATGGAATAAAGGACAAAGGTAGAAAGCCTTATTATTGAAAAAAAACCATTATGAATGGCATTTTCGAGTGAGAAAATCATATCAGGTCTTATGTTGGAATTGATTATAATTATATCTTTCAGAGTTTTAAGTCTTGGGCACCGGTCTATAATATGGTCTATGGTTTCATCTTCATGAGCACACAGACCACATATAGGGTCAATGCTGGTAAAACCTCTTCGGTGATAAAGAAACCAATTAGTGGGTAGCGCATTAAGATTTATTTTAATGATGAAGTCAAGGAATTTGGGTTCCAGACTCCATCTTTTGAAGTGTGTAATGAGTCTTTGGTTGGTTATTTTTAGGCTGATTTTAATGGGTTGTTGATTATAGTTTATTATATTGTATGCTTCCCATAAGGTGATTTTTTGGTTAAGGTTAAAGGATATTATCGGGTTATAAAGTTGTAGTTGTTGTATTAGGGATGCTATCAATGAACTGGAAGAGGGTGGAGGATGATCTGTCGGTGTAACTTTTTTAATAATGTTAGAGTATCCGCAGGAGAGGATCAGATTATGTAGAGTGTTGTGGGTTTTCTGTAAAATGATTGCTTGTATTGAGTGGAATGACAGTCCATTGAACCTGCGTGGTTGTTGGATACCTTGCAAGCTAATAGCAACTGTCCTTCCTCTCCAGAGAAGTTTGGTGCATAATCAGTTAATTTTATTCTGAAACTGTTTAGACATTTTAACGAATGGAAGATAATATGAGATTTTTGGCATTATGATCATGTTGAGGAGGCCAACCTTTCCATATAATGAAAGGTATACTCTAGAGAGTGAAGTGGTGATGGCTTCAGTTGAATGGAGGATTGCATCTTGAATCTCTCTTGCCATTGCAGTTGGAGTTTTATTTGCAATAAATAAAGACAGAGCAATAAAACTAAATATCATTATCTTATAATAATATTACAATGAAAATTATGACAAAGAATTAGACAAATGATTCTTTGTATTCCTTATGAATCCAAATGCTATTTATAATAATACAAACTTAGAAGATAAACATTGTCTATACCTATATTTAAACAAAATGATTCATGCATTTATGAGATAATAATTTAATCTACCCTACAAATATAAAATATCAATGATATCTTAATAAATAAATATAACTCAATAATTTATTTCCAATTATAACTAAATGAAATAAAAATAATGCTAAATTAGCCATGCTATTCCAATAATATCAATATACTCTTATTAATTAAGTCAATTATAATAAAATTAAATACTTAATAGTAGCACAAAATCAATTAATGTAACCTATACTATATAAAATCATCCTATTAGATAACATTAAAATTTATAATATCCAAGCACATCAATATATAAAACAAACAATAGATTCCTATTTGATGCTTATTCAAAGGCTACTGTCAAATGATATACATCAGTTTAATAAAGTTAAGTTATTAAAACTTTAAACTATAACTATCAAGTCATATGAAAGATTATTGATATATTAATATTAAAATTTAATATCTAAACTGAATTTATGGCCACCATAAACAAACTCTAAATATAATTAAAGCAAATCATTATAATTTGTAAGTGAATAAAATATATTATTATTGCTAGCTCTGTACATAAATAGGATTACTATCTTTATGGCTGTATACTGACTTAATACAATATTCACTTTAATCAAAAATGATTTAAAACAAAATACATGAACATCTAATTGCAATTACTTGTACTCAACTTCAATAATTATCATATTTGTACCTTTTATTAATCATTGAATCAACTCATATATAATTTCTATCTTAATATAACTTTTATTTGTTATTAGCAAAATAATTACAACAAACTTCTAATTACTTATTAAATGTTTAACAATGTCAAATCAATTAATTTGTTGCTATATAAAACTTTATACTTGATCAAATAATAAACATTAAATTCAATACAAAGAAATTGGTATGTAATTATACTCTCTCACTCATCCTGTGGTTGGATTTTCAAACTTTTTGTAACTGCTTCTGATGAATTATGTAATATAATCAATTTATCAATAATATTATATCCAAATACCATAATACCATTAACCAATAAATTTGCATTGTAGAATTAAATGACAACCAAGTAAGTTTACTTGTTTTAAATGAATTCAACATTTATTAACAAATGAATAACAATTAAATTAGAAATTATATATATATATATATATGATCTAATTAAGTGTTATGCAATAGATTCTCAATTGATATTAATTATTTTAAATTAAATAGATGATTGTACATTGAATTTCATCTATTAAATACTAAGATTAAAATGCATATTTATGTAACATGTAATACCATATGCAGTTTTCAAAATATAAGAGAGTTTATGACCTTAATATAAAAAATAGTTAATTGAAATAAGAGAATAAAACAAAAATAAATACTTGAAATTAATTTATAGTCAACAAGTAAATAAATATTTGGAATTATAATTATAATTATGAAGCTATACAAATAAAATTTGAATTTTAAAACAACATAACTCTCTTATATTTTATATATGTTTTAAAATAAATTTTTACTTAACTTAAATTATACTACTATTTATATCCTATATAATTATATATACAATAAAGTAATAATAATAATAATAATAATAATAATAATAATAATAATAATAATAATAATAATAATAAAATGTTAATAAATGATCTGATTAATTGTTCACAAATATGACATTTTTCAAATAGTACCATAGATCCAAAGTCTATTTCTTAAAACAAGATCTAGTGATATTTTGTTATTCCATAAAAAATAGAAAGATCATGAAAAGTTATTAGATTTGAAGCCATTATGTTAGTTACAATATTTATTAAGATATCTAAAATATTCTTTCATGTAGTAGGTATTTAGTTTATGTGATATTATAAGTGAACAAACACTGGTTTATATCTATGATGATACAATGTAAATATCCTTTTCTTTAACAAGTATTTGATTCATAAAATATTACAAGTTAACAAATGCTAGTGTCATTTATGACAATGCAATGGTAATTGAGCCAATTTATATATTATATGTATTGACAGGTAAGCATGATTCTTGCATTCATATTCTGTTGTAAGCATTTAGATCTCATCATTGAAAAGCAGACAACATCCACTTTTAACAGCAAAAAAATATTCCAATAACTTTTTAAATCCTATGAATTAATTTTCATTCTTCCAACAAATGTTTGCTCTTCACAAATTCTCAATAAATCTGTCCAGTTAATGGATGAACACTTCTGCTTTCACCCCATTATTCTATGCATTTAATAATCATATTCTTTAAAAAATAAATAAATAAAAATTATGTGAAGGAACTTAGGTTTGCTTATATTGAAGCCAAGATATGGGAGAGAGTTTAAACTCTTTAGTCCTATTTATAAACATTTTTAATTGATGTCAGAGAAACTATAGCAATGATCTGCATTAATTTTTTGATCAATTTCATTTTTGTGTTCCATAAATAAGAATCTTATTACAAAATAATAATAATAATAAATATAAATAAATATTTTATAATTATTGCATGTAATAGATAATATTTACTTTTAAAAAAAATACAAATAATATTCTTTTAGTTCAACACAAACTACAATAATTTATACTACATTTTTACCATACTATACTGGAAATATATTTTTATACATATCTTTCCAATATAATATTATACAAATAAAATAACAAACATACTAAAGACATTAAATATTTATATATGTTATTTGTAATCTATTATTGTGAATGCAGTAATGAAAATACACATAATAAAGAAAAATATTAATTTTATTAAGATTATAAACTTTCTATTTACACATTCATTTTTAAAATGAATAAAGTCAATTCACAATTTTTATACACTACAATTAATAGTAAGCCTTTTTTTTTCAATATTATATGTTATCACACCAACTTAGTCCAATGCTCCCCAGGTTAATGTATTCACTATTAAAATTAAAATAAAATTATAACTAACATTTTATTACGAATTGAAATTGATTTTAAATTTCAGTAGATACAATATATATTGCTAAAAGTTGATAGCCAAATGTCAAATTATCTGCAGTCACATCTTTGACATCATCCACTTTAGACAAATAGATTAATAATTGTTATGAATTATTTATTAATCTTGAGATTATCATGTCATTATTAGTTCAGACATAAACTTTAAATCCAATTGAAAATTAATATACTTGTTTTTATTTAAACATGACACAAGATGTTTTTATCCCAACATTATTACTAATATTAAAGTTGGTTTAATGATGCCATGTGTTTATGTTTTTTAAAAAAATAATCAAATATTTAAACTTTAACTGGGTTTAAAGTTTCTATATTGGCTAGAAATGATATAACAATTCTTAGCATGATGAATGATTAGAAATATTCATGAATGTATTTATGTAACTGGAGAATGTGAATGTTGGGAGTGCATTTAGCACTTGGATGTCAAATTATAATAATTTGATAATGATAATGTTGTGACAGTGGACCAGTTCAAAGGTGCAGATTTAGCATGAAATTCATCTTAAAAGTCATTTTCCTTTTTTATATGACTTTGTTCATATGGTCAAGAATGTATGGAGGAATGGAAGATTGAAAAAATGGATGAAAATTTGAATATATGTGAGTATGTAAAAAAGAAATTTACAATATGAATAAAGTAAATGCATACAGGAAATGCTGTTACAGTAAATAATACACATTTACGATACACTGCTGAAATAAGAAAATGAAGTCATTTTACCATTGATTCTTCTTATATATAAACAAGATTGTCCTGAATAATTAAGGCAGAAATAAATATAATAACAATAAAATAATTGGGTTAATTAATATTCATATGCTCTTAATTATTTTGGGCAATCCTTTTTATATATAAAGAAAACCAACAGATAAATGTGTGTTTTTATTATAGTATTGTCAAACATTGAAGTGGAAGTGCGTAATATTTATTGTAGTAGCATTTCCTATTTTAAAAAACATTTGGGTTCAATGATATATATATATAAATTTTTCCAGAGATACATATATAATGAACCAAATTAATTTATAATGTTTTCAATGTAAACTCTACATTCCCATAGGCTGTTGATCAGTGAAGAATATATCAAAGTAACTTTTCATATGATGCAAATATTATTAGGATAATTCCTTTCACCCATTGAGAGTTATTTATAATATTGTATTAAAAGGTTTTGGACTGTATACACATGTTTCATTGCAAATATATTCAAGCTTTAAACCAACTGAGCTTGCATACATAATATTTAACTAAAAAATCATGCTATCATTTCTGGAGAGTAGAGGGTGTATGGTATGTAAATTTCTAGTTCAGTTGAGATTGGTCAGAGATTTTTTGCTAATCAATACCTGAAAATGTGTGGAATTTATATCATGAATTTTGTGAATTAATTGGATTGATTACATACATTTTTACTTAAATGAATATAATTTTAGACATATTTGCAAGAGTAGTTGTTTATTATTGGTATTAGAATACAAACGTTTTAGTTGCTTAGAAATAAGAGTGATTGAATAGTTTTTAAAGATGTTGCCACGAAGTCATACACACACAATATAAGCATATAGTCTTATTAATCATAATTCAGATTTGTTTCTGTGCAATTAAGTAATTATGTACGAATTTAAGCATCAAATTATTTAAACAGAAATATTTTAAAGTTTTTTTTTTTAAAAAAAAAAGAAAAAAAAACAGAAATGTTATTTTAAAAAAATATTTCATTTTTTTTAATCCGGAAAAAAAAAAAATCTACTTTTTTATATTTCTAATATCTTAATGGGATTTTAATGAAACTGTTTACGAAGTCCCGAAAACTAAAAAGATTGAAATCGGAAAAAAGAAAAAGCTATTTTGTTTATTACAATTTGAATTATAAGTGTCAAATTTTCTGTGCTCACAATTTTGGCACCATCCACTTCTGATAAATAGTTTAATGATTATTAGTAATCATTTATTAGATTATAGATTATAATATTATTTCTAGCATACATTATAAATTTTAAATTTCAACCAAGATGAATATAGTTTTAAACACACTATTTTGTAAAAATAACTTTTAATGATATTTTAATAAATGAATGTTTTCTACAGTACAGGATTTTTTATACTTGCACTCCAATATGTAAGATATAGGAGGTTTGAACTCAACTTTTCCATGAACCTCAACTATCCACACTATCTCATACTTCTAGCACACTTGATCACACACATGTCATGATATTGTAATTTTTAAATACTTTCAGTAGTTATTATTTAAATTAAATACTTAAAAAAATGTTAATTAAATAAGCCTTTTAAGTTATTTTTTTAATTATTGAAAATTAATTAATATTTAGATGGGTTTGAGGTAAAGAATATTTTTTAGTGGTTTTTTTTTTTTTAATTATTTGGAATATTTGATACTTATATCTATTATTATGTATTTGTATTTTAATTTTTCACTTGTAAATTAGCTGAAACTTTGGTGTATAGTTATATTTTTTATAATAGTCATATAAAAACAACATTTAGAAATAAGATGGTGTATTCATTTTTATATAAAAAAGTTATGAATTATTTTTGAAAAAAAAATTGTGTAGATGATATTTTAAATTTGTTCAGAAAATGAATGAGTTCAAATTTTTAAAGTTACAAATGATGATGATGATTATATAACTTTGCTTAGCCATTATACTTTAATTATTTATTTAATTCTACACATCTTTTGAAATAAAAACATTGACTAATCTAAAAGAAAAATTGAAAACCTGGTGTTTGGAACATTAAAACAAAGGTTCTTTAAGGACACAATTATGAATTTTGATCAGTAAATTTTTTTGGTTTTCAAAATTGAATACATTATTTTAAAAATCCAAACCATTTGCAATTACAAAAAATGTAAGCACAATAATGCATTTTTAAAATAAAGTGAAAGAATACCATGTGACCATTGTACTGCAATAAAATTTAGAAGTTTATGAATCTGTATGTAGATGAAGGTAGTCAAATAACAAGTATATTCCATAATATTTTTTAAATATAATAATAACATCATTAGATTACTAATTGTGTCCATGTTATGAATGAACATGTATAACAATACATCTTTATAATTGTTGAATAAATGAAATATATAAAAATTGAAATGACCTCTGATAAATCATTGCTTTCCAGATCAGCAAATAAGAATTAAACTTTTTATGCTTTGATTAATCATCTTGCAAAAATACTAAAAAATTATTTGTTAGCAAATAATTTGATGATAACTATTCATGATATCTATTGTCTTCATGCCTAAAGAAAATCCTTAGGATATTTTATCTATCAAAAAAAAATGTATATTTTACCTGGAATTAATTTACAATAAAAGACATGAAATGCAAATATGCTTAAAATTTTAAACTCCATTAGCTTTTAATCAGCAGCCATAATTATTGAAAAAATGCTTAATTAATAAAAAGAAGTAACATAAAGATTAGAAAGCCTGTAATAAAATATAGCATTTTATATAAGCAACCACACAACAGTTTTTGCCACAGTTTCTAATCTGAAAGTTAATACATTTCTGTATATTAGTTTTCATTTTTATTATTAGGTAGAGAATATAATTAGAAAGTAAACCTTGAAAACACAAATACTAACTTGGACACAATGATAGAAGTTGTTTATAATATGTTATTCAAAATAAATACATACAACATGCATATAAAAAAATTCTTGGTTAAATTCTTTAACAGTTTGGCATGCTAAGCATACTGTTAAAGTAATAAACCAAACTTTTCTTTATATACATTTTGTCCATATTTATTTTGAATTACACTTTTCTGAGAAATGTTTTAAAAGATTGCAGTTATGGTCTGCTGGTAGTCAGAAAAGACTACTTTTTTTATTTTTGAAGTTGACTTCTTTGTTTCAAAAATATTTTCATTACTTCAAAAATATATTTTGTTTTTGATTATATGATGAATTTTAAATATTTGAATTTATATGGAAGAAAAGAAGAACATATTTTTTATCAAATGATAATGAAAGCAAAAAAAGTAAGCTTTTTATTTCTCCAAATAATGTTACTATTTGAATACATATAGATTCTTTATTAAAAGTGGTCAAAAAAATAAAGAAATAGTCGAAACGTTGGAAATCTATTTTAATATATATTTCATTTTGGTGGCAAAAAAATAAAAAAACAAGTTTTTAAAAGATTTGGTGTATGTTATAATTATTTTTTACATATTTTCATTATTTTTGTTATTTCTAAAGATCATATAAACAAAAAAGATGAAAATAAATTTTAGTTTGCCATTAAGTCTAATCGTAGTCAAAATTCATATAAAAATTAATTGTAAAATAAATCTCACATTAGTTACATTAAAATTTATCTCTACAAAGGTAATCTTGAAATATAGACATCCCATCCATATTATAACTATATATTTGGCCTTATTCTATATGTGACTAAAAAATTATTAAATTATATTAAATAAGTTTCCTTCTTGATATTAAATTATAAAGTTTTAGCTAATAATTTTATATTATTGGTTAAAATAATTTACTTAATATATTTAAATATGTTACATAAAAAACACCAATTACATTATTTAATGTTTGATTAAAAATTCAAAGTTAATAGTTTAGATCTAAATAAGTATTAAAGTCTTTATATATTAGATATAGTCAATTAGTAAAATTGTTTAATTCTGTAAAAAATATGGCTATTTAATTATAGTCATGGTTTCCATAGCAACACTAAGAGAGACAAAGATAAAATATGCAGGCTTTCATAAAATAATTCAGAAAAAGTTCATTGAAGTTCGATTTAAATATAATATTACAATTAAATAAATTAAAAAATAACAAACAAACACAGTCTTCTATTTTTAAAATAGTCCATTAATTTCAAAATATATACAACAAACCACATATGAACTTCTTGATTTATTGTATGAACTATTATAATGTACAAATATATTCTCCAATGTTTTGACTTAGTCTTTATCAAAAAACAACTAAAAATATATAAAAAACAATAAATACAAATATTCCAATATACATATAACAAATACAAATATATCTTACTTTAAAACTCTTCTAACAAACAATCTTAATTTTTCATTACATTCACTTCTTAAATACCTTTCATAAAATAATCCCCTATAATTATTTAGTTAATTTAAGAAAAATATTTAAGAAACAAATGTAATAAAAAGTTGATTGTTGTCAAAAGAATTTTAAGGTATTTGTATTTGTTATATGTATTGTGGAATATATGTTGTTCTTTGATAAAGACTATAAAAAATATAAATGAAACATTGGAGTATATTTTTGTACATTATAATAGATAATAAATCAAGATTTATAAAGAAGTTTGTGTGTGGTTTATTGTATATATATTAATATTTTAAAAAACTTTTATATTTCCATTTATAATGTACATAATTTATTAAAATACTTCAAAATATTGATTAAACATTCATTTATTTATAATATGTCAATTTTTTCATTTCCTTGGATTCAAGAAATTGATTTCATTCCTCCTGGTAAAAATAGACACAATACCTGAAACTTAGTTGATAATGTTTCATTAAAATAACAGTACAAATAATTGTCTATTTCAGCAATATAATATAATAACATTAAATATTTTTCTTTCTTTCTTGTAGAAGATAGTATAAATTAGTAATATACTTACCATAATGAAATAGTCTTTATTAAATGAAATTATTTATTAAAAGTAAATTGATTTCAAATAATAATTTATATAAAATGAGTATTCTCAGGAAAACTAAGATAAAATTATTCAATGCTTTGGAAAACATTATTGTTATTGTTGTGAAGAATTTTAAATATTTTCAGCAAATGTAAATATGAAACAAATGTTTCAGTATGCTTTAAAATTAATAAGTCTATACATCATCATAATAAAAATTATATCTTTCAAAGCTTTTTAGTATGTGAAGTTTAAATATTAAAATTTTAAACATTGTAATATTTAACTAATTTACCATAAAGCTGACTGCAACAAACATTCCTAATCCTAGAAGCTTTATATAGACATTGTGCCTAGATGAGTTAAGTTCTAGCTTATCATTACTTTAAGCTAAGAAAATGAAAAAGTTTAAATAAAATTACACTTAATAATTAAATATAGTAATTTAGAAACACCATGCAATAAGTAGAAATCATTACCTGAGTGTGTGTTACCAAAGTGTGTTTGCAGGTATCAATTTTACCTATTTTTATAGCTTAAATCAGGTGGCCACCTTAAACACTGATTATTAACATTTAAATCTACACCCCTTTTTTTTAATTGGTATGAATACACATTATACTGAAATCAAGGAATTTTGCTAACCAAAAATTTAATATTTAGCTTTTAAAATTAACTAATTTCTCTGTCTAGACATATTTTTGTTAAAATAATTATTTATAATATATTACATAAATGAAATTTACATTATTTAAATAAAATAAATCTTAGCCATAATATTTAATACATTTATTTACCATTAATTTTATTCTATAAAAAGTTGCTCAGAATATGATTTTATATTGTGTTTTTAAAATTAGATATTAATAAGTAATTTAAAATAAATAAATGTTAAAATTAAATATTCCATCTGTCCATTTATTCAAGCATTTATTTATCCAGTATTTTAAATTCTGTCTTTAATTATTATTAACTTTATTCAATGTCTTGGTAATGAATAAATTTAAAATACTTAATTATAATGTGCTGTGCTAAAATTAACATTCTTATCAATTCATTATCAGTTTCATTTAATTACTAGCAAACCTAAATGTAGAGATTGAATACAGATTTTTAATTTTAAAATTAATATTAGCCTTTTAAAACCTTTTAGTGGCTAAATTTTGATTACCTTAACTCTATTAAGTTTGAAAATATATTATGGATTATTTTAAACTATCAATTATTAAAGATTCAAATACTTTGGCATGATAAGCACTATTTAAGGCTAAAAAATATTACAAGTCAATCTGCCAAAATTATTTCACACTTATAAATTTTATAAACATACTGATATAATAACATTTTATATGCAAAATCATAGCATTATAAGGCAATAACAAAAATATATTTACTATAAAATTAAACTATATATATTTTTTTAGACATTTTGGCATAAGACATGCCCAGGCATTTAACTTCAAGCAAACTAAAGTCACAATATATATATTGTACTGGTTACAACATATTTATCCATCTAACATGAGATAGAACTACAAACAATGTACTTCAAATCCAGTCAAGGCTGAGATTTAGGTCAGGGACTAACCTGAATTCGAACCCATTCCCTAAGCACCCGGTCAAACACTTAATGGATAACATATCAATGATCGCACATGAGAATTAATTTTTAAGTCTGGTCCACTAGCAGAGTAGAGAAGACAGTAGGACTCATCGATTTAAACATATATATTAACAAATTTAAATACTAGAGATGTTCCCATGATAAAATCTAATATATTTAATTAATGGGGGGCTTTACTAATGAATAGCTATGCTCAATTAATGAATTGGATTGATTTAATAATGAGACAGAAACTGATATATGATAAATTAGTAACATATTTATTGACAATTACATACATATTTTGACATAATCTATTATTTAGCGTAGGAAAATGCATGCAGGTATTTTCATTCTTACAAAGCAACATTACTCTAGGCAATTGTACAAAAATTATTAATACTGTGGTAAAATAAATTTGTGGCTATTATTTAATGGAGTTAAACATTATGCTATATAATAAATCACTACATTCCATTTATTAGTTATATCATTTCATAATCAGTTTGAGTGGCTATTATACATGTAATCAAACCAATTCTGGAGTGAATCTTAATAATACATCCAATTATGACAAATATATATTGTACCGGGTCGCTTTATGCACCCGGTCACATAGGGATTGTGATTCCGAAACAAACATGACATAGCGTAAAGCTTTATTTATTTTCTTCTATCGATAACTGTTCACTATCAATACAAGGGGGCGCCAGATACGATGATTTAATTATAATTTAACTTCTCGCATCACCTTACGTCATGTCAAAACGATTTCGAAGTCTAATCCCGCCCACAAGCTCAACTCCCAGCATGGACCAATAGGGTCACTCAGGGTCGCGATGTAATTGTTTCAAAATTACTATTATGGTAAAGGACGCTATGATAACCAATGGAGAAGACGCTTGATTAACTAACTGATCGATCCAAGCATTGGACCATGTCATTGGTTATTTGGGACCAATGCGATTATTCGTCTATATCTCTAAACAATTAGAAGCTTATAAGATCATCCCCCCTATATTATACCATCTGGTAGAATTATTTACTCCAGCTATATTTACAACTCCTTGACATTTATTTATATTTTATAATAGGCCCTCCCAATTCTTAAATCTATCTTAACTACGGAATAAGTAAATAAATCAATAAATAAACATCGTGACTTACGGCACGATGTTTTAAAGCAACAAGGTTTAAGAAAGATAAATCTAAAGTAATATAATTAACTATATGCATAAATGCTAACTTTATTAATAATCAAGACGACAAAATAGAATAAAGATTTAATTATAGGAAATGACTTGAGAAATGCTCGACTTGTTTAAATACTGAACAAATTTATTTAATATAAAAAAAGCACATTGGTTAAAAGTTTTATTTACACGCACACACACGCATTTACGCACTCGCACAGAAAAGAACATATTATATATCGTAAAATATGGATGATAGAAATAAATTTCTTTTTTTTTACATTTTTTTATTACATTTTGAAGGTAAGTGTTATAAATTATAAGATAATAATTAGGGTCAAAGTTCATATTTGAAAAGTCCTGAGATTTAAATTTTAGGAATTGCATAGTGTTTGATTTTACGAAGGTTGAGATTACACTAATAAGTTACAATAATAATTTTTAAATATAATGAATTACGGAATATTTTATAGCTTAATTTGCGAAATCAAAGTTAGTTAATTATGAGATTGCCTTTTTTAAAAGTTTACGTATGGAATGAATGAAAGCATAAAAAAATAAAGTGTTTACCTAGGATTTTGGCTTATTCTTCCGCTGCTTCTAACTAAGTGGAGGTTTGAACATGGGAGATGATGTTTTCCATAAGGAGATTGTTCATTTCTTTTAAAGTTGAGCGTAATAAATCAGGATGATTCATGTGTTTCACGGAACATTATTGAACTGGTTGGAGCACTAATTTTAGATGGTAATATTATTAAGTATTCATAGCGACGGAGATGTTCTGGTGGCGGAGCGTCGATCAATCACTGAAGGGTTTCCTAGCCCCTCATGACAGTCGACGCTCTAAATATTAATTTCATATCGATCATCTTGAAAACGGGTAGCACAAACGAAGTAATTTAAATTAAATTGAATTTTGAGAAAGTTGAACAAAATTTGATAATTTGACTTAGCTTCTCTTAAGATTTAATTTTTCAATTAATTATTTTTTTTCAATTCCTTTTTTAATTAATTTTGCTTGATATTTATATGGGTTGGATCTTATCTGAGGATCCAATCTCCCCCCAGAGTTCCATGTTCTTAGAGTTGTCGTTGGGGTCCGTGTCCTACTCAATCCATGTGCTTAAGGCAATCTTATGTTTAGGCAATCTCATATTGCAATCTCAGTTAACAAACTTATATTCATTCACACCTTGAATGCATACGTGTGTGCGTGTCTTACGAGAACAATGTAATTTACATTAGCTAAAAGTCGAGCATTTAATCTTTCTCAAAATCATTTCTATAAGCTTTTACTTTTACTACAATTATAATTTTAAAATATCCCTTTTTAGTTACCCCCGTGGCATAACAAGTATAAATTATTTATTGATATTTATAATGGCATATTATTTTTCATTTTAGAGAATATTATTTTAGTAAATTATGTTAAAGCCTTAAACTATTTAATTAGACATATTAATATTTTATTTTACAAGTGTATTTTAGAAAGTATGGAAAGAAAACTATATCTATTTTTTATCATAAGTTGTAAGAAAATAAAAATAGAGTATTTTACATTGCTTGAGTGTGTGTGTGTTTACATATACCGACTTTGTCTCGGTATAATATATATATAATCATGTTTATATATATATTAAATATGGGCATATCAACCATCCCAGATAGCTTTAGATTGAACGGGTTTTGAAGAATGCTTCAGTTCAAATGCCGAAGACTGCATATTAAGGTGATAGAGTTAGCTATAAAGATTTTACTAATATGCTACACATAAGTAAAATATAATAATGAAGTTGCTTTGTGGATGGATGAATAGATTTTAGGTTTTTCATGACCAACCAATGACCGATCATCATGCTGCTAAACAAGAACCTTGATTGGTTCATAAGAGGCAAGGGACTTAGGTGCTAATCTGTTCATTAGCTCAGTCTTAGCTACTGCACTATCTAAGAGAGTAAGATGGGCTGGACTCACTGTGGCTCCATCTTATATATATATATATATATATATGATAAACAAAAATGCAAGTTAAAAAACTTGCTAATGCTTGTATTTATGTCCACAGATGGCGTTCTACCAAAAACGCCCATCAAGCATATGTTTTGTTTACATAAATGTCAGAGTAGTTAGTATTCACTATCTCTAACTATAATTCCACTTTCAGATCATGATTTCAAGCTATTTGCTATCGTCAGTGAAAGACAGGAATAAAGAAACTAGATCTAAATACAAACTCTGAGCGTTTATGAAACAATTTCTATTCAGCTTGCAAGCGTGAATTTTTTAGACACGTAATGTCTTCAAACTCAGCATAGCAAACCAGATAGCTATATGGGTCTGATCTCAGTTCAGCATCACCACATGTAGAAGCCTCTGCAATCTATATCATTGCAAGAAAGACCTCAAAGGTACATTTATGATAAACAAAAATGCAAGTTAAAAAACTTGCTAACGCTTGTATTTATGTCCACAGATGGCGTTCTACCAAAAACGCCCATCAAGCGTATGTTTGGTTTACATAAACGTCAGAGTAGTTAGTATTCACTATCTCTAACTATAATTCCACTTTCAGATCATGATTTCAAGCTATTTGCTATCGTCAGTGAAAGACAGGAATAAAGAAACTAGATCTAAATACAAACTCTGAGCGTTTATGAAACAATTTCTATTCAGCTTGCAAGCGTGAATTTTTTAGACACGTAATGTCTTCAAACTCAGCATAGCAAACCAGATAGCTATATGGGTCTGATCTCAGTTCAGCATCACCACATAGTGGAAGCCTCTGCAATCTATATCATTGCAAGAAAGACCTCAAAGGTAAATTTATGATAAACAAAAATGCAAGTTAAAAAACTTGCTAACGCTTGTATTTATGTCCACAGATGGCGTTCTACCAAAAACGCCCATCAAGCGTATGTTTTGATGGGCGTTTTTGGTAGAACGCCATCTGTGGACATAAATACAAGCGTTAGCAAGTTTTTTAACTTGCATTTTTGTTTATCATAAATGTACCTTTGAGGTCTTTCTTGCAATGATATAGATTGCAGAGGCTTCTACTATGTGGTGATGCTGAACTGAGATCAGACCCATATAGCTATCTGGTTTGCTATGCTGAGTTTGAAGACATTACGTGTCTAAAAAATTCACGCTTGCAAGCTCAATAGAAATTGTTTCATAAACGCTCAGAGTTTGTATTTAGATCTAGTTTCTTTATTCCTGTCTTTCACTGATGATAGCAAATAGCTTGAAATCATGATCTGAAAGTGGAATTATAGTTAGAGATAGTGAATACTAACTACTCTGACATTTATGTAAACAAAACATACGCTTGATGGGCGTTTTTGGTAGAACGCCATCTGTGGACATAAATACAAGCGTTAGCAAGTTTTTTAACTTGCATTTTTGTTTATCATAAATGTACCTTTGAGGTCTTTCTTGCAATGATATAGATTGCAGAGGCTTCTACTATGTGGTGATGCTGAACTGAGATCAGACCCATATAGCTATCTGGTTTGCTATGCTGAGTTTGAAGACATTACGTGTCTAAAAAATTCACGCTTGCAAGCTGAATAGAAATTGTTTCATAAACGCTCAGAGTTTGTATTTAGATCTAGTTTCTTTATTCCTGTCTTTCACTGACGATAGCAAATAGCTTGAAATCATGATCTGAAAGTGGAATTATAGTTAGAGATAGTGAATACTAACTACTCTGACGTTTATGTAAACAAAACATACGCTTGATGGGCGTTTTTGGTAGAACGCCATCTGTGGACATATATATATATATATATATAAACAGCACAACAATAAAATGTTAATAAATTTCACATCCATCAAGCCAAAGAATATTATAAAATTAAATATCATACCACATGTGAACACTAGTTCATCAGCTTGATCAAAAGAGTCAACTCTTCTGTAGCATGAGATATACATATAGGCCACTGATGGGATACATATATATAAACTTTTCTTTATCCTGTTCAATCTTTTCAGTTATCTATAATAAACTCTTAAGGGGTAAAGTATATTTAAGGGACTTACAAATACTTTAATAAGAAAAATATACTTATGATTCCACTCCAGACTAGTTTAATATTTAGTAGCATAATAATTAAAGGTTGCATATTTGGATTTATGAGCCACATTTTATATTTACATTAATTAATTAATAACTGACAAAATAACAATGAGCACAGAAGGGTCGCCATTATTTATAAAATAGGGTTTTGAAACAGCATGCTAAAATGATGCTATAATTAATAACACTACATAGATTTTAAATAATATCTCCCAAAAACTATTTTGTAACTAAATGCATGCCATTTCGAAACATAGGCATAATTAATAATAATTAAAATAAGCAAAAGAGAAATAAATATAACAGCAGTGATTAAGTTATATAGCAAAACATTATGTTAATAAAGGAAATTAGCAAAAGTATGTCATTTATAGAATTCAGATATTATTTATAAGACAATTTAGACAGAGTTTACATTAATATAGTTAGCTAACCTGTATTTTAAAGAAATAATGATCATTTCAAATTTTACACAGAGCTCTGTGATTTTAATTAATATTAAAATGGTCCTCCTATAGCTGGACTGGAGATACTCTAACTGGAATGCTTATGGCATCTTCTATTTAGTTGGGAGATGATTTAAGATGGTATTTCTATAGCCGGACTGGGGTAGTTAAATTGGAACAAAAGAGAGTTCTTTTAAGCAACTTATGGCATCTTCTATTTGTTACAATAAGCTTATTAGGGCAATGCTATTGTTGATTTGGCCTTGGGTGGATCAAACTTCGACACTCTATCATGGGAAATGCAGCAAATTCTTGCCTTTTTAGCAAGACATAACAAAATTAACAATTTTGCAGCTTCTGTTACTAACAGCTCTTCAAAAATAGCCTATTTATATATTTTCCTCTACCAAGCCCCTTAACACCTTTTGGAATTTCGTTTGCCTCAGGACCAATTGACTTTTAATTTAAAAAAATTATGCAATCTGATTTTCTTCTATTGATACAGTCTCCGAGGTGTTATATTTCATTAATTTTAAAAAATTTTAATTAAAATATACAATTGTATCATTTGATTCCAATTTCATTCATTAATTTTTTTTTAGGTGTTATAAATTTTTAAGTCCTAGCAGATAGTAACAGTATTATGATTTAATGATAACATCTATTGTTGCAAACAAATTCAATCAGTAAACTAGATTTTACTTTTACCCAATATAGGTGCAGTCTCTAATTGATTTTTTATTTACAACAAAATTCTCATTTTTAATTATAACCCAATGACTTTTATTTTAAACTTGACATAAACAACCTTCTTAATCATCTTTTCCTTCCCTATACTGTTTGTTTTAAAAAAGCAAATTTGACACATCTAAAAAAAAAACTTTACTTTCAATTATACCTATAAAACATGAAATCAGAAAACCGTAAACATATTTTAAAGAAAACATTTCACATTATATCTTTTTATTTAATCTTAAATACATATACGAATCATTGTACCATCATTCCATGGTTTAAATTATCCATCCAAATACCAATATAATACAAATATAAAATTCAGAATTGATTTATAAATTAATAAAACATTTTATAACAAATTATGAGCATTTCTATGCTATAATTTTATCAATCCTGTGTAATTAGCAAATTTTACTGCTCGACTTATATATCACATTTTGACTTTTAAAATAGGTTCGAAAGTAGTTCAGACAAGTAAGTCATTAGGTTGATGGTGAAACAGAAAGGAATTGGAAGGTTTCTGTTTCAATATGTATATATATATTCAAATATAAGTATATTTTCTGTATGATACTTAATGTAATTAGAAAGGACATGAAGTCGGACTTTCAAGCTCCCTACAGTGATGCGCTCTATCTTATACAACTAATACACATGACCACATACATGTGAAAAAGATATATGATCTCCAATATATACATTTTTAATATAAACTGAGCACTTATTGAATATATGTGTGGAATACAGTGATCTGGACCTACTAATGAGTGCTGGTTGGGCATGAAATTATTTACCTTTTATATATGTAATAATATTAATATTTAAAAAAGGTGATAAAGAAGATATTAGAAATTACAGACCTATCAGCCTTTTATCAGTTTTATATAAATATTTTACCAAGATAATTACTACTCGTCTACAGAGAACATTGGATTTCCACCAACCAAGAGAAAAGCCGGATTTAAAAGTGGTTTGAGTACAGTAGATCATATCCAGGTATTGAGAGAAGTTATAGAAAGGACAAATGAATATGAGTTGCCATTATGCTTTGGATTTGTAGATTATGAAAAGGCATTCGATTCTATAAGCATTTCTTCAGTGATTAAAGCATTGGATCATCAAGGTATAGATCCAGGATATTGTCATATTTTAAAGAATATTTATAAAAATGCAACAGCAACAATTAAATTACATAATGACACTGGGAAAGTCAACATTGAGAAAGGTGTAAGACAAGGTGACTCCATATCTCCAAAACTTTTTACAGCAGTGCTGCATGAAGTATTTTGTGGATTAAAATGGGAAACTAAAGGAGTGAAAGTAAATGGTGATTATTTAAGTCATTTAGATTTCACAGATGATGTAGTTGTTTTTGCAAATAATGCTTCAGATCTGCAGGAAATGTTGCAGGAATTATCAGATGAAAGTAGAAAAGTAGGACTAAAGATAAATGTTAAAAAGACTAAAGTAATGTTTAATCGATTTGCTCAAAATATGAAAATAAAGATTGATTATGATGAATTAGAAGAAGTTAACAGTTACAAATACCTTGGTCAGATTATTAATACAGATGGAAACATAATGGAGGAAATTAATCATAGAATTAAACTAGGTTGGAGTGCTTTTGGTAGAAATAACTTGATACTAAAAGGAAATATGCCTATGTGTTTGAAAAGGAAAGTTTTTAACAAATGTGTTTTACCAGTTCTTACTTATGGATCTGAGACTTGGACACTTAATAGAAGAGCAATTCAGAGACTTCAGACCACTCAAAGAAGTATGGAGAGATGTATGTTGGGAGTAACAAGAAGAGATCGTAAACGCAATGTATGGGTAAGAGAACAAACAGGTGTTACTGACCTCATTGAAAAAATTAAAAGATTGAAGTGGAGTTGGGCTGGACATATTGTTAGAAGAGATGATAATAGATGGACAATTGAAATTTTAAACTGGATTCCAAGAGATTTAAAAGACCCAGAAAGAGACCACATGTGAGATGGATGGATGAAATAAGAAAGTGTGCAGGGGTGATGTGGAGAAGAGAAGCTAAAGATTGGAGAAGATGGATTAAACTTGGAGAGACCTTCATTCTGCAGTGGATTGATAATGGTTGATAATGATGATGATACATGTATGCACTCATGTGTATCAGTTGTATAAGATGAAGTGCATATGGAGCTTGAAAGTCATATTTTTAATATATATATATATGAAATATCATCCTGGTACATCAATATATAATTTATTATAGTAAAAATAAATACCAACATTTTTACCAATGAGTAACAGTTTTAAAAGCACCATACCCATTGACATATAATAATAATAATCAACATTCTATTAATAGAAAACAGAGAAAAATAATAAATATCAAAAATCTAAATAGTTTCTATTTATTATTTCTATCTGTTTTCTATTAGGAGCATATTCATTATTCTTATATGTCAATGTTTACATCATCTCTATAATTGTTTTCATAATATTCATTACCCACTTCATGGCTAGTCTGACCTGGTCTGAACATAGATATTTATTTAATTTTTACTGCAATAAATTATATATTGATGTACTCAGTTAATATTTTATTTACATCTGTAGCTTGTGAAAAGTGAAAATTTTGATTTTAATATATATAATACTGTTATTCCATCAAACATTCATGAAGCATTTAAATAAAGCCATGTGGAAAAGATTTATAAATGATTCCCAAGATGCACCAGCAAGTTTCAATTTTCTCAGGTAATAATCTATTAAAGAATTATTTTTTGTGTTTGTTATTTATTAAAAAAACATATATTTTAATCTTTAGCTGGATTTGCAATTTATATCTGGGTTTTGTGATAATGTCCAATTTAAGAATTGATTTGTAATAATCATTAATAAATTTATCTGAAGTGAATGAAAATAAAGTTGTGAGATCAGAAAGTTTGACAGTTGGAAATAAATCATAATGTAATATACATCAAATTACTTCAAATGTATTATTAGGCCTTTATTTTAGCATTATATAGAAAATGATTTTGTTGAAGTAATTGAAAACACATTTCTGCAGATTTATTTAACATTATAAAGCGTTAAATAGTACAGTACTTTATTTATTACATACATTTTAACACTTGAAATGTTTTCTAGGTAGTATACCATAAAACCAACTTTACTAACCATTCAACTTAATCTGTAAATGGATATCTATTTATTCTTAAATCATGAAAATAACAATGACGAAGAACTGTCAAAGGTTTTTATCAACCAGAAAGTTAATAATCATGCGCAATTATACAGGTTAAAGAAATTGAGTTATTTTATCAAATAGAATCAATATATAATTTTTACTCAATCGCAAAAGCATTGCCATACAATTAGAGTTAGATATAATTATGTAAAGTAGGATATGAAGAAGTCTTTCGTAATCTCACGTATTTGATAAATACATTCATTACTATTATGTTCTAAAATGTAGGGAAAAGTTAAAAATTTTAAATTACTGCAAAAATGCCTTTATTTTATATATATAATAAAATACATTATTTGTTTATATTTATTTTCAATTGCAAATTAAAAAGTATTAAACAAAAGCCTAAAAACTTCTCTTCTTTTTTTTTTTTCAAATAAAAGAACCAAGAATATTGCTGTTTGTGCAAGGTTTATGGAAGTGGAATTTTGTTAGACTATTTTCATCTATTAATATTGAATATTGAATAAATCAAAATTGATTAGAATGTTTTTTTAAAAATTCAATATTCAGGAGTTTAAAGGTCCAGGTTTGAATCCATGATCAGTCCAACAATAACTGAAAAAGAGAGAAAAATAATGCTACCAAAATGTTGTAACCTGTATGTTATTACTAACAGTTGATACATTGCACAGGCTTAAACCTGCATTCATATATGTAATATAGGCTGGATTTGAACTCAGACTTTCACATGACCCACTACTCTCAGTACCATCTCATATTGCTGACCCACCTGATCACACACATGTTGCAAAGATAAATAATCACCAATATACATATTTCATGCTAAATCAGCAACAGTTAAATAAATTTAAAAAGAAATCAAGTTTAAAATTTTTCTAAAACTTCCAATATTTTATATTAGACGATGAAAATAGTCCAACATATAATTAATCCTAAACATATTGCTGAAAATTACAACCAAAGAAATATCCTTAACTTTAATTAATCATAATCTTCAATAATTAGCCTTGCAAAATACTTGTTAAGAATCATCATAAGCAACATTGATATGTTTAAGGCAAAAATAATTCTCATAAATACACCAACACTGACTTAATAGATCGTGGTAGCTCTCATAATATGTGCTATTGAATATCAAACATCCTTAAACAACACGTTATAAACAAATAGGCATTTTAAACAATACAGCTTAATAACAATCACATAAAAATTCAGAATTAGTCATGAATTTAAACTTACATGCCTGTTATGCATCAGTATTTAAGAAAAGATTTTGTTTATATCTATCAGATTAAAATCCGATTGTTGATAGAAAAATGAAAGCTTCAACATAATAGATCAAAGCTCTGAAGTAAGAACTTTTGCAACATCATTTATAAGAGCATTAATCTTTATTCTAGTCTAAAGCTGTCCTACTGTAATATTGAATAACCAATGAACACCAGATATATAATGTTATAAAATCCCCACCTTCAGATTTGTAGCCATTAGGAAGTGAAGATTTTATAGCACTATATTGTCTGATGTCCACTGATTACCCAAAATCATAATAGATAGCTTTTTTTGGAAGCATATAAATGAACAACTTAATAAGCACATGAGAGATCATATTAATTTTTATTGTACAAATATGGTTTGTATGATTGGCACAGTTTTGACTTTTCAATAGTCTGCCAAATTAAGAGTTTGTAGCATTATAAGATTTAAAAGCTTGAAGTGGAATCAGGCTTGACATATTGCTAGAAGAGCAATAATATTAGTAGTTAAACTTTTAATTTAAATCCCAGATTATTTTTAAAAGACCCAGAAAGATACCTCATGTGAGATGGATGGATGGATAAAATAAGACTGTTCACTGATTAACTGTGGGGTAATTCAAAACAAAGCAAAACTCTCCATACAGTAGTGCCATCTTGTGCCAACAAGAGCAATCAATGGATGCCAGAAGGCTTGTGCACAAGATGGCACTACTGTATGGGGAGTTTTGCTTTGTTTTGAATTGTTTAATAACAATTATGTGCTAGTATGAGATAGTGATCATGTGGTGTTTAACTTGTGGGGTAGAAAGGTTAGAGATCAGAGAAAAATTGGAGAGACCTTTATCCTGCAGTAGTTCATTAATAGTTAAAAATGTTGTTGATGATGATGATGAATATATGTATATTTTTGTTAAAATTAATAGCAGCGCATTGCACAGCTATAATACAATTAAAATTTAAGATGTTTTGTTTTTAGTTCTATAAGAAATGCTAAATTAGTAATTTATAACATGAAGACTTTAGGCTTATGAAATAAATCACAGTGGGAAATCAACTTACTATCTGCTCCAATGTTTCACATCGCAAACTCCTGTTGAGCTCAAATCAAAACATTTCTAAAAATGAAAATATTTTAATAAATCCAATTGTCAAAAAAAGATTTTTTTTTTTTACAAATATTTTTAAATTATCCAGAGAATCTGTAATAACATGTAATAAATCCTGTATGTGTTTCTATATATAATAAATATTTATCAATTTTAATAAAAATGTTTTTACTTTTTAAATCTTTAATAAGTAGGTTATATGCATTCTATTTGTATACACAGAAGCAACTCATATTAATTTCCGTGGCCGAGCGTTGAGCGTTTGAATGTCGACTATTATAATGGGGGGGGGGGGTAGGGCGGTTCACAACTAATCCAATTAGCTACGTAATTATTTATGAGTAAATATAGTTATCTTTGACTAAAGAATAAACAAAACTGAAAAACGTTGCAGCTTTATATTTCAGTCTTATTAAACAAACAGCTTTTCTTTCAAAGTTTTTGTCAGATCTATTAGAAAACTTTCCCCCTCACGGATTGCATGATAAACATAACACAACTTTCAAATAAGTCATTGAGATCAAAGATGTCCCCTTGTGCAGAAACAGTAAATGGGAAAATATCACTCTATAAGTTTTGCCAATTGCTAATTAGTGAGGGGTTTGAGTGGCGTTTAATCAATGCTTTGCCCTCTAGCTAAAAATAGTCAAATGTTCATTCATTATTTGTGATTGTTTGGATAATTGAGTTGGCTATGAGTGATTCCAGTTATTTAAAAAAAATATAAGCCTAATTGAATGATAATAAAGTTTTTTAAACTGGATTGGATCCCTGCTGTATATATATAATATTTTTAATGGATGTTTTAGAATAAAATATTTAATGATTGGAGTTATACATTTAGAATTACTTAATTCACACACATCTAAAACAGTAACTAATGAAAATCAACTGCCTCAGGCCAGGGATCAAAGTAAAACTGTGAGGTTAATTGAATCCTCTTTTTGAATGCATTTAGCCTGGCAGTTTTTCTTTGATTCTTAGCCTGGAACAGTTCTTTTTTATTAGCTACTGTTCTAGATAAATTACTTGTTAATTAAGTAATTATAAATGGATAACTCCATACACTAATATATATCACTAGATGGAGCTTACCAATAGCTCTAATCAAGCTTTATTTTATAAGTGCCCAAAGAGAAAGAATTCAAAATCTTCTCCTTCAGCACTTATAAAATAAAGTTTGATTAGAGCTATTGGTAAGCTCCATCTAGTGATCATTTAAATGCAAGCTACAAACTTTATGACATGTTTTTATTAATTAATATATATATATTGTAACAGGGTTGGAATTAAACCCTGTTTCCAAAGAAAGGGGATGTTGTATTCATGCATATATATATATATATATTAGTACTAAGTATATGTTGAATATATTTGTTGTATTCTTAAGATAGTTTTTAAAAATAATAAGAGTTAAAACCATTATAAGGGGAAGGGTTGTTCTCATTTATATTGACAAAAAATGTGGATATGTACTATTGTATAGGCAAGTGAATGGGAAGGATTGTTTAGAAAGCATATATAATATGTGTTATTTTAATGTCTAAATGCCATATTAATTTTGATAAAAATAAAAAAAAATAAGAAAATAAAGAAATATGTTAATGGAAATAAAAATAAAAGAGAAACTAAACAGATTGTTATTTGTGAATGCTTTTAATGAAGACATTCTAAATTATTTCCAAAGGTGTTTGATGAAATTTTTTTCTTACACAAAAGAGAAAAGGTGCTAAAAGGGTTCTTTTTTAAGAGAAGCCAGACCTCATATACCATGTACTAGGATACAAAAAATTAGTTAAAATTCTTGAGATTAGAACTCTCTGCAAAAGAAAAAATTGATATAAATAGATAAATATGAGGAGACATTTTTAAGTTGTTTTAAAGTTGAAAACTGTTATACTGTTGTGTTTATATTATAGATTTCTTGCATTAGGATATTTGAAGACTAGTTTAAACCAAAGAAAATATATTCACTGACTAGAGATGAATATGCTGGTCTAAAGCTTCAAACATGTTGGGCTTTATACCCCCAGTCCCTTGAAGAAGATGAAGCTGCTACAAGATTGAACAATCACCAGAACCTGAGAAGAATCCATGACTGGCCATCTGCATCTATCCCTGCCTATATATACTGAAATGGTGATTGAATCAGTGAAGATTCAAAAAACAAATCATGACAAGATATGCATGCTGAACCATTTACAAGGCAATAGTGTGACAAATAAATTCATTCTCATCAGGAATCTGCATAAGCTACCATCCCTGGGGAACTCAAGGTAACTTTTTCCAAAACACATTAAATGTGCATTTTCCAATGACATTTATAGACTTTAATGCAACTATATTTCAATCAGCTCTCCCACCTTCAGAAAGATTACATGGTATTTAAAATGATTAGACATTATTTTATTATTAATATTTCATTTGCTTGTCTGTACAAATTTATGTAATGTATGTGAATGTTTTAATATTTGATCACATTGAAATATTTTCTTTCCATTATTTTATGTATGTTTTATTGAATATTTGACCATCATTTAGATATTCCTTTTTTGTAGTTTATTTCATGTATAGTTTATTTCATGTATTATTGATTTAGTTAAAATATATTCTTATGATAGCCATTTTATTAGTTCATTAATCAGATTTTTACTGCCTTACCCACATATATATTTCCCATGGTCTCAGTAACATTCGGCCTCATGTGAGTTAGCCATCAGCCAGAGCCATTTCTGAATCATCATTGATTGCCTTTCTCATCCCTTCCAACATAATTTCTATAATGCATAGGTTTAGCACTTAGAATCAGAATTGGCAGACATCAATAAATATGCTGGGCAGGAAATAATAATAAATACCTAGGTTAGAGTTCTTAATAATAATAATAATAATAATAATAATAATAATAATAATAATAATAATAATAATAATAATAATAATAATAATAATAATAATAATAATAATAATAATAATAATAATAATAATAATAATAATAATAATAATAATAATAATAATAATAATAATAATAATAATAATAATAATAATAATAATAATAATAATAATAATAATAATAATAATAATAATAATAATAATAATAATAATAATAATAATAATAATAATAATAATAATAATAATAATAATAATAATAATAATAATAATAATAATAATAATAATAATAATAATAATAATAATAATAATAATAATAATAATAATAATAATAATAATAATAATAATAATAATAATAATAATAATAATAATAATAATAATAATAATAATAATAAAGTTATATTTTTTAATATATTAATGTAATGATTCATGATCTAGCATTAGTTTAAAATAGTTCAGTAGTAATGAGAAAATGCCTAATCAGTTACAATATATACATAATAACCCTAGTAACAAATTTTAAGCATTGCCAATAAAACAATTGAACTGTCCTCTATTAGATGAAAAATAAATGTTTGTTTCTATTTGTGCAAGATATAATATGAGAAATCGATTTGATTCACAACAATTAGAAGAGCAAATATTAAATCCAGTATTATATTTAAAGCAAATTTGCTTGACATTTACAAAGAAGAGTTTTTTTTTCTCTTCATTTTAAAAGTCTGCAAATAAATTATACATCCAGTTTGTAGTACTTCTTTGTTATTTGATTTAAATCAATTTTTTTTATATCTTAAATGAGGAAATAATCATTTTCTTTTTTGTAAAGAGTCATTGAATTTAAAATAGCAAGAGGGTAGTTCAAATGGTTATAAATAATAATGTTTGAAATTTGTCATTTTAGCAGAAACATATTTCCTACCATTATAATATTCTAGTATTATACAAAGTATCCCTGTGAACTGGTAATTGTTTTTTTCAAACTTCCTGCAGCAACATCTCTTGACTCAATGCATGTTTTATGTTATGTATCTAAAATACTATTCACAACATGAAATTTGAGCTTAACTCACAATAGAGCAATGCATTAATATTTAATTTGTTTAAAGATGTGTAAAAAAGCTGCTGAAGCAGAATGATTCAAACTGTTTGTCAATGAAGTCATAAGCACAAAAAGTGTCTTCAAATGCAAAGAGAGTATTGAAAGTGGATCCATGAATATGAAACATGCTTCAGATTATATCTCATCATTTAGACCCTAACACCAATAACATCTACATTAATTTAGAGATAACATTGTAAAAAAATAAAAATAATAATGAATTGAACAGTTGAAATACATTCATAAAAACTATAACAAATCACAGAAGATTTTTTACTTAATCAACTTATGACAGCTGAAAAAGGTTACTGAAACTACATTTGTTGTTTGTAATAGGTTTTATAAATATAATTTAACCATTACATTTATGTTTATTTTTATTTATGTTTATCTATACCACAGCAGAAATTTTGTTTTATATATATCAAATAAAAAATCCATTATATATATATTAATTAATTAATGTAATTTGAGAAGTTTTTCTTTTCTTAGATTAATTGTAATATATATTGTCAAATTAACGCTTATAAGTAGAGCTTCTAAAAAAAATTATTGGCTTATAAATATCATAAATATTGTCAATTATTACTATTATTTTTATTATAGTTATGTATAATCATATGCTAGTGATATTAAATTATTGATAATGTTGTTTTTATAAAGTGAATTATTAAACTTATTTAAGATGTTGTCTCAGACATAGTTTACAGATATAGTATTTTCGAATATGTGCATAAAATCAAAAGACATAATACTAATAATAATAAGGATAAATTATTTAAAAATAGTATTAGTATAGTAATAATTTTATTATAATTATATATATCTAGGAATGCATAAAAAAGCTATGAATATGATACGAGAACTAAGATATCGAAAGCTCTTAATTTTAATGTGCATCCGCACTGACACATTTCATATTTAGCGTTCCTAGTGCTTAGAATTAATAACTTTATCATTATACATACACGATTTAAAATTGCAATGAATAATGATAGAAAGCTTTTAACATATTTAAATATATGTTTGTGCATGCCCAGATGATTCTAATTATTGAATGCATGTTAATTTTAAATTACTTAAGTAAATTTATCAATGTTCCATCATCAGATTTTCAATGAAATGGATGGCTGAAGATTTGTGGTTTGGAGTAGTTTGAAGCCTGTCCATTAAAATATGAAGATTGGCTATCTTAATATAAAGCTGGGCACTCATTGGATATATGTGTGGAGATAGTAATCTGGACAACTGATGATTGCTAATTCAGCATGAAATACGGATATTGGTGATTATTTATCTTTTCAACATGTGTGTGATCAGGTGGGTCAGCAATATGAGATGGCATGGAGAGTTGAGTGTCGTGTGAATGTCTGAGTTTAAATCTCTTATATATTACATTATTATTGGCAATAAATTTTTAAATTTAATGAGAACTTAAAGTTAAAAAGAATAATATCATTCAATTTATACTTTTCTATAGAAATATTTATTTGTGCTGGTTAAACATAATATTTATTGTAGGAGATCATTTATCTCTTTCAAATGTGTTTATATATTTAAAGACGATGTGGTAGTAGAATGGATCTTTTAATTATATCTACCAATATCAGGCTTAGCTATCTAAGAATCTGTATCCTATTATTAATCTACTGTTTATCACTGATCCAATCATTTAATAACAACTGTTTTAACAGAGCCAACTGGCCACCCACGTGCCTTTATTATAACCCTTTTGTTTTTACATCATGAAAATATTAATCTTGAAATTAAATTCTAATGCGCCGAGTATGTTGTTGGAATATAAAATTTTGGTTAAAACCTTTAGTTTACTTATCACGTCAACTAAATGCATTTTAATTTTTCTTTTTGATATTTTAATGTTGTAATCATTTTGGATGTAAATGCTTTGATTTCGCCTCCTACGTCAGTCTTTGAGAATTAAAGTAATTAACTTGTGTTGTTTCCCTCATTAGTAATCCAGACATTTGAATTTCATTAATCGTTTTACTTGTTCGATACAAACTGATTTAAAAATTAATATGGTTATGTTAATGTTTTCAATCTGCAGCTACTTTTTTTAATACGATTAAATAAAAATGTGTGTGTATATATATATCTATTTTAAAAGCCCCTGGTCAAAAAAAAAGTAGTAATACAGATGAGGCTACCATATAAGATGTAGAAATGATTTTTAATGAAAATAAAGCATATATTAAGTAGAAGTTTTTGATAACAATATTTCCTATAATCATAACAAAATAGATTATGCATAAAAAATAAGACTACCAAAATGTCATTTCTGATTTCAGCCTTTTTAAAAATTTAGAATAACTTAATATACTTTGTTCTTATCATTGGACACCTTTTCTACATAAGACGAAACTAGATTATAATAAATTGACACAATTAATTTTACATTCTTCAGCTAAATATATTATTTGCGATTACTATATCAATACATAGTTCAACAGGTAAAGCGATTTACATATTTAAGTAGTTGGTTGAATGAGAATGAAAAAAATGAGCATAAAGTTAACAGACGATTAGCACTGACAAAGGAAGCTTTTACTAAGAGAAAGAACCTTTGACGAGATAATTATGGGAAATATTAATTAAATGATATGTGTGCCCTGTACCAATTCTTTGATCTAAAACGTGGTCAATGAGTAATAAAATTAGAGACAGATTAGAAGCTTTAGAAATGTGGTCATGAAGAAGAATGAAAAAAAATTAGTTGGATGAATAAAATAACAAATGAAAAAAATTGAAAAGAGTAAATAAAAAAAGAAGATTGATTGGGGAAATTAGGAATAGGAAGAGAAACGGGATTGGTCACACATATTTAAAAAAAGTATAGTTTGATAAATGATGTTTTGGAGGAAATAGTGAGTGGAAACATGAAAACAAAAAAAAATGACATGACATTGTGGAATGATGTAAGAGATGGGAAGGAATTATGAGGAATTGAAGAGCTGGACAGTGAAGAGATCGGTGTGGAAAAATAGATGAATTTGTGATGTGAATATTCTCTGGATCTGTCCATGGGACAGAATATTATTAATGATATTAATAAAAATTCTTGCAGTGACATATGGATGAAATCTCAATTTGCTGATGCTGGAGTTAAAATCAAATAGTATTCAGACATAATGATAAATATTTAAAATTAGAAACTCGTGTTTAAAATTTTAAGAGAGAGAAAAAGTAAAATTCTTGAAAATCTAAATCTAAATTTTACAACATATAAATAAGCAAATAGTTTACACTTTGTGGCTAATTGTTATAAATCAAAATATATAAAATGCGCTAACACGCACACGCACACAAAGCTAAAAACAAATAAAGAAAAGTATATATTATTTTTATTTTAATATATATACTTAATCAAATGGCTAAGCGCTTTCAAGGGTCAAAATCCTCATATTTATAGCCGTTTTGTAAAAATGTAAGAAATTGATTAGGAGCGATGTAAATTTATGCAAATGAAATGATTATGCATTCCATTTCTTGGATATTTTGTAGCAATAGTCTTTTCTATTTATGGCGTCGCCATCTCTAGAGATAAAGTAAGCCTCTTTTATCTTCCTTTTAAGATCGTGTCGCTCTCTGCAAACCACTACTGGATTTTTAGCTTTGTGTGCTTGTGCGTGTTAGCGCATTTTATATATTTTGATTTATAACATATAAATAGAAAGCTAGAAAGAAAATCTTATAAAGCAAACCATGTTAATAAACCTCTTTTACTTTTATTAAGTGCATCACGCTAAAAAATATATATATATATATTTCACTGTTTGAGTATTTATAAAAAGTTCAAATGCCCTAAGTGTTAAGCAGAATATATTTCATGGACTTGGAGCTCAATTGTCCCCACTCTATTAGAAATGATAATAAATTTTAAAAAATGTAGGGAGCTTTGTGTAAAAGTTTTCTATGATGCTCATAAATCTCTATAAACATTAATAAAAGAATTATGTTGTGTTAAATCGTCCAACGGGGTCTGATCCACCAATATAAAAAAATTTCTCTTAAAATAAGACAACCAATGAATACATGAAATATTCTTCAACTTCTTTAAGATTAATTACAATTTTAAAAGCAATACAAACTTGCTTGTGTGTTATAAACCAGTAGTCAGAGTATTAGTCCTGACATATTACATAACACTAAGCATTAATCATTAGGAATGTCTTATATTTATGATTTGTTTATAAATTATAATTTTAAATAAATAAAAAAAAAAATAGACTAAATATAACGTCATAAAAAAGACAATACACAAACTTGTTTTAACTCAATCCAAAGCACAAGACAAAACTTTTTTGGACAAAAGATAGCCTGTTCTTTTCTCTAAAAAGTTGTATTTTGAGCTTTGGATTGAGGATATTTTATTTACTTAATAAATCAGTTATTAGACTATTAATCTCAATGTATATAGATATATATTAAACTATAAATGTCAAGAGCTAATTGATTGTTATAAGTAATTTACATGATCAATAGAATATCAAGAATTTGTTATCAAGACAACACCACAATTAGGCAATAAGTAATAATTTTTATGAGAAATAGATAAACTGTTTGAAGAAATATTTCCTGTCTAATTTTAAGTATTTCTTTGATAAAAAAATTGCTTATATATTCTACAGATTTGTTTAAGCATGAGGGCTGTTGTAATATATATTTAATATTTTTAATATTATACTAAAATAATAACTCATTTTTAAAGAGCAAATTGTTTCATGGTGTTTAATTCTAACTTGTAAGCTGGATATTTTTCCAAAGCTTTTGGATATAAAACTGTTTGCACACGAATATCTAGCTCTAGTCCACATCCAGCTGTTGAATGGTGTTACAAGTCAAGAAATATTTCATTGCGGTATCAAAGGTAGAAATTACATATTACCAGTAGGTGTGTATATTTGAAATAGCTTTTTTAAAGATTATTTATTTGAACTTTTAATTTTAAGTTAATAGATGATTTCCATCCTACAGCTCAATTTGTTAAAAGAAATTATTAGTTTGTAAAACTAATTATTACAAAATGGAAACAAGATTTTGCTTTGAACAGTATCTGATTAAAGACTGCAAAATACATAAACATGTAAAATATTATTAATGAGAAATTGATTATTATCTTTGGGGACAGATGTGTCAGAACTATATAAGTGGATCAACTTAATAATGAGGACATGTCATACGCAAAAATGGTGATCCTCTATTAAATAATTGTTCAGAACAGTATTAATTAATTTTATTTCAGGATGTTTACAATTTTTCTAATAAGTCACATCTTTATAATAATCCTGAATTTATACTTATTATGGATAGAATGCATTCTGAACATCTTATGGATATCTTTCTTTCCAATCACTTCATCACAAAACTTATATCAAATATAATTTAAATTACATTACAATCACTGTTTGGATAGATAATTTTTACATTTGTAATATTTTAAATGTTACAAATAAAACTGATTCTTCTAATCTCTGTCAGATCTTTGCAAAACTTCTGTAATACTAGATTTCACTTTGCATAATAACATTTTGGAATATGAAAAGGAGCTTCAAGCAGAAACAGTGATGAACATTCCATTCAGAGAAAAGTTGAACAAAGATAAACTCTAATTTATGTTGGTTTTGATTTTTAAAAAAATGATTTGCTATTATATGCTAAACTACTTGTGGTGAGTTATTTTCCCAATGGCTAAAATAAACGACTATTTATTTTTATAATACGTATCTGTATAGTTTAAAGTTATCTTGTTCATATATATAAATTTAAAGTAAGTGAATAGGAATCTCTATGATGGAGATCTTGAATAAAATATTGATAGAATTACATCCATTTTTTTGTTTATATATATATACTCCTGGGTCTCGTTTTACGCGATAGATAGGTTCCTCAGAAAACACGCGCAAACAATCGCGCAAAAATAGATGTAACTTACATTGAAAAAGGGGGGATGCGATCTGTGATTTTTCAAAATTCGCATAAAAGCAAAGCACCAAGGTAAAATTACTTTAAAATTCGCGCAAAAAAAAATAAGGAAATAAAATATGACTAATAAAAATTTCAAATTTGGAAAAAATTGATACAAGACAAACTTTTTAAACTATATTTTAACTATATTGATTTAATTTTATTCAAAACAATATGTATTTTTATGCATACATTTTTTTATAGTTTTAATTATTATCGCTATTTACCGGTAAACAAGTTCATTTTCAAACTGATTTTTGATTCTTCACAAGAGGAAATACAACTAGCACCAATTTCACTCTCATGTTGTGTTGTTTTCTGGTGACAATGTAATTAGTAATTAATCTTTGAGATGATGATTTTATTAATTGTTTATGAAGCTCGTAATATCCAGACATACAACCATTTAGCTCTCACTGGAATTTAAGAGCACGTTCGTGATTATTGTCATTTATAAGAAAATAATTTGCCAACTGATTAGAAAGTTGAAGACCTTCTCGAATCATTTTTGCAGTGAAAGGAACAGATTCCACTTCTGTTTCATTATCTTTTTCTACATTTTCTTCTGTATTTAAACTTTTATTTTTGTCTTTAATTTTTTAATTTTCAAGTCCGTTTAAAAATCAAATTTCATTTCATTGCTATTACTCACCTTTTAAAAATAAACTTGCGGACACTAAATGATTAATAATTGATTACGTTCTTTTTTAAAAAGCAAAAACAGAATGTGATTTAAAATGCAAAATTAACACACACAATGTTTGAACAAATTTACATTATAATCTTGTAAAATTTAATGTGTATACGTAAAATGTGGAAATCATAATTTTAATTTCATTATTGCATAAAATCTTACTATTATAAAGCACTGAAAATATTGAAATTATTAAGATGAAAATGGAATTCCAATAATGTGCCATTACTTTCAATAAATGTAAGTGTGCAAAATTTATTATTCAAAGTAATAATACATTATCGGAGTTCGACTTCCGGTGAAACACAAATCGCGTAACTTCAAAATCGTGTTAAATAAGTCCGTGTAAAAAGAGACCCAGGAGTATATATATATTGTGCCATTACAATTTAGTCATTAGCTAAATTTGTAGTAATGTG
Organism: Epiperipatus broadwayi; assembly: GCA_028023455.1. Taxonomy (NCBI): domain Eukaryota; kingdom Metazoa; phylum Onychophora; class Udeonychophora; order Euonychophora; family Peripatidae; genus Epiperipatus; species Epiperipatus broadwayi. Next base: position 240,323 of record JAQFVV010006624.1, on the reverse strand, counting down.
CATGAAAGAAAATGCTGAACAAAAATCATCATCACATTTTCATAAAAAAGGGAAGCTGTAGGGCATCCAAGCCCTACAAGATCAAGTTCTAAAAGTTTCAGACAGAGAGAGAGTGGGACAACAGTTATAAACTTTAATTGTTTGTGTGTTGATAAAAAACTCAAAAATAGTAGTACACACATTTAATAGTTAATTTTTTTTGTGTGTTAAAAAAGTAAAGTTATAACTTGTTACACATATATAGGCAGTGTATGTGTGAGCTATTTAATTGTTTCATATTTCAAATATTAAACTCTCTTCAAAGCTCACCTGCATTTGCTAAATTATGATATTTTATTCTCTTTCTATTTTATTATTATCTGTTTCTATTCTGTTTATCCATGATTATAATTTGGGGATTTTGAAGGTTAAGAATTTAGATTTGGATATTAAAATTATAAAATTTTAAGGAAAAAATCATTCATATTATTAGTCAGCCAGTTTTATAAATGATTGGAATAATGGCAGTGTGTGTGCTTGGATATATTACATACATAAATTTACATTTATTGTATATTGAAAAAGAGAAAATCTGTTAAATTGGATATAAATGTTTGTAACAATTTTGTTTTTATAAAGATTGGTTGTTTTCTGTTAAAACTTAGAGACGATGTCAGAAGTCTAATTTTAAAAATGTCTCATTTTAAGATCAAAAAAAAAGAAGCTCAAAATTTAGGTGTTACATAGGTGTAAAAAAGGATTAAGTCTATTTTTTCCCTTCAAAACAAAAGTTTGTCTAAAAATCAGGATAGTGAGATTTTTAGTACTATCCAGCTAAAAAAAAAACCAATTTGGTTGAAAATAAGTTATAAGTCTAATTAAAAGAGGTGGCCAAAAAAAATGGATATAAAAGCAGTCTGGAAAATCAGTTGATATTGTTATAGAGAATTCTAAAATCTCGAAACTAAGAGACAAACATTTTTCATTCAGCAGAGATCAATTCTAAAAATCATTTTTAATATAAAGTTTTTTTTGTGAAGATGAAAAACAGCATGGCAGGTTAAAATAGATATATTTCATCTGGGAAAATTCCCTGGGTCATCATCAAGTAGCACATCATATAGGAAAGAAAAGATGTCTTGTCTGAAAAATAATATTCTACACCTTTCAACTGACTAAAAGAAATAAGATGTTTTTAAATAGAAAGAAGAAAACATTCACCTGCATTTAAAAGCTGAAGAAAATGAATAATCTACAGATAAATGTTAAATCATCAGGTTCAATTAAATCAAGTAACTGAGTTTAAACCCAAGAAAAATTATAAATGTGAAAACAACTGCTGTACTTCATCCACTAAAAGAATCATGCTCGACAGGAAGAGAAGAAGAGTTAATATAATGATTTCCAAATTGTCCACTAAAGCAAATAACCTCAATGGAATCATCATCATCAAATAATTATACACCTCAAGAAAGAGATTGTTCCAAAGAAACATGGAAATTGTTGCTGCCAAAGATAGACATTGAACAAGATAAATTTGAATCATTGGAAGTCACGGCCAAAGAATGGAACTGGTAATATGATTTTTTTTATGTTTTCTTTATAATATCAGAGACTTAGTAAAATTTTAGCAACAGAGTGGTATATTTTTGTTTCAAGAACTTTTAAAACAACCAGGATCAATTGAAATCAAGAATTTCTTAATAACTATAAACATAATGATTTTATATGTACTAAAATTATGATTGTCTATTAACCTAAAGTTAGGAATGTTATGAATATGTAACATTTTTTTTTATATTATTATTTTGTTTTAAATAATATTTTTATTATTATGGGGATAAAACACGCACATACATAATAATATAATACTTGTTGCATATATGTAATTGTGTGTGAATGTAAAACAATAGGCAATATTAAGAATATTAGAGTATTGTGTTTTAAGTTAAAGTATAGCATTTCAGAGGGTAAAAGGAAGGAGGAGAAAAATAATTTAAAACTTGTTCTGGAAATCTTACTCTTTCACTTCTACTAACATTTTTTTTTATCATTCTACTTTACCTGTTAGATTATAAAGTATGTGTGCGAAAGAGAAAGGAGAAGAAAAAACAGAGTGAATATTTTTTTTTCATATGAAATATTTTCTTGTGAATCCAAAATGTTAGCAAACTTAATATCCAAATTTATGTATATATTTTTGATGGGAAAGGGGGAAGAATTCAAAGTTAACATTATGATTGCCAGATAATCAATTATTGTTCTCATTATTATTTTATATAAAATTTTGGTTTTATCTTTAAATTATTTGTAGATTTTTGTAATAAATTAATAAATGTAAAATTGTTTTATTAAACGAGTGTATTTTATTGATAATAGTCTTTATTCATTGTGATCATTCATCATCAATGATTGATATTGATTATTTAAGATTTAATTAGATATACTAAAATTAAGCAATAATTATGAATTTTTTTATAACAATTAGGTTTTATGATAAGGCTTAGTCCTAAAGCTGTGGTTGAAACTATTATCGTTATCATTATCATCATTGTCATCATCATGTTTTAATTAATGAGCTGTGTAAACGTTTAAAGGCCATAAATAAATATTGATTTCCTAGTATTTAGTGATTTCTTAGTATTATTATAACCACCATCCCATCATCTATTTCATGCAAGGATGAGTGAATTGCCATCTTAAATTAATAATATAATCTGAGCTAGTAAAACTTATAAAAATATTGAAGCACATTTGTTATGTTAAGATCTAAGAAATGATTTCTGTCTAATGAATTCCACTTTAGTTTAAAGATGTTTTATGTTACCTAGGTGTTTACATAAATATTAGTGCATACAGTGCTATGGCTCTAAAATCAAAATCATACATTTTGTAAGAAATAAGGTACCAAAGGGATTCAAACCTAGTGGCACCTGGATAGACCACATTCACTTGTTGTTCACTTAGACATGCACTTGAGATCCAACCAAGAAATGAAAGTGGATAAAATCTACTGTCTGTATACCTGAGAAGATATTTTATTGAATTACTAGTGTACTCACCTCACTTGATTTCCATATACCTGAGTTATAGTAGTTTGTTCTTAATAATTTGTTTATAATTATTGATATTGTGATATCTTGAGAAATCTAATTATAGAAATATGTTTCATTTAATCCAATGACCCTTAATATGATTGATAACTCAGTCTGATCTTTTGTTTAATAGCCACTTCTCAGGTTAAATAATTTTTTCCTTTTTGATATAAAATAAAAGCAACAATTTTTTGTTTATTAAGTTATAATATTTGAATATTTGAGATTTTAATAATATTTGGATTTTTGATACTTGGATCAGATCTTTTGATCACAATTAATAATATTATATTTATAAGTCCTTTTTTTTTTTTGTTTTTATATGTATTTCCTTTGGTTAGTTTGTTATATATTAATATATATATATATATATCTGTCTGTTTCAATATATATATATATAAATTCTTAATTATAATAATGATAAATAATACTAAATTGTAATCATAATCAACTGGAGTCATTAGATTTAAAAAAGAAAAAGTAGATATGTGATTTTCCTAGAACTGTGCTTATCAATATTAGCAGATTTTTCTATTTATTATACACTTTAAATTGTTTTGTAAAAATTCTCTCTTTAATTTTTCACTTTATATATATAAATTGTGCCCATTTCAATTTAGCCTGTGGCTAAAATTATACTAATGTGCAAAAATAAAAACAAAAAAATCATCATCACATTTTCTTGTATGGGAAGGAATGCTGTAGTGTACCCAAGTTTAAACCCTACAGGAAAAGTTCCACAATCCCAGAAAAAAAGAGAGTGAGGGAAATATTTATGCTCTTTGTTTGTTTGTATTAATATAAACCAAAAAGAATAGTACATATCTGGAATTATTTGATAGTGGTTTTTAAAAGTTAGGATTAGAACACATAAAAACAGTTGTCAGTGGATACAAACTATTTAGTTAATCATTTTCATATTTTGAATATTAACTTTCTTCAAATTTGATCTATACTTGCTAAATTCTGCTCTCTATTTTTATTAACCGTTTGAATGCATGACTCGTCAAAAAATGAGAAGATTTGACGTCACTCTAAATCGGCTACTTTTTATCCCACGTATACATATTATATGTCATTCAAAAAAAAATCAAAAGTTCTGTAAGATGGTGCCCTCTTCAGAATTATTTTACAAGTAAAAAATCAATAAAAATGACCATATATGTCAAACAAAACCAAAGCACCGCCTCCTCACCAACTTTTCTTGAATCTTATTGGCTGTCCAACTTCTGTCAGGAAGGAAAATGGCTGCCAAAGAGTAAAAAGTTACGTTCATTTTGATTTTTATTATGAAAATGATAAACGAATGTTTACAACATTTTAAACAATATTTGAATTGAATTACAAATTATTATTGATAAAATAATACTAAAAATCAAATTATTTTAAAAAAATAGTTAAGATATTACCAAGAATTATTTATTTATTGCTACATATTGATCGTAATGTTAAAGTGAAAAAAAAAAAAGATTGCTGATGCAATCTTTTTTGGTTGGTTGAATAGTGGTTACTTTTATTTCACCACAATTGAATATTTTTTAAATTATAAATCAAATTTTATTTTTGAAAAGACTTTTGTTTGCTTTTGTAATATGACAATTCAGTAATATACTTTTTACAAACGAAACTAACGTATTTATATTATTAAAAGTGATCTATTTTAACAATAGATTTTGTTAAAGTTGTGAGTTGGCCAATTAAAAGTTTTGATTTTTAACTCATTCAGCCAATTAAATAATAATTGTTGAAAGGGTTAAAACAATAATTTAAGTCTAATCGTTCTAATAATTTAATTTTAAATATTAAATTATAGTTTGTAAAATACATTCAGATTATATTTGATAGGCAAGTTTTCTGAATGTTTGAATATCTGAGTGTGTGCTTGCACTTTACATAAATAAATTTACAACTACACATATATTAAAATAAAAATTGTTAAAATCTTTTTTTAAAAGCTACATTGTGTAAAGAATTACATTGTTCTAATTAAACTCACAAGGTTAGAGTTTTAGTTGCAGTATAGCTGAAAATCTTTAAATCAGAGATAATTAGATAATAAAGTGATTAAATTTTATAAAGCTAGATGTGAGACAAAGGTGTGAAAATCACTAAAGAAATGGATTCCTTCCAGACTAGTTAATTAACAAAAAATCATGTGTTTCTATCTATTAGTCTAGACTTATTACCAACAGAAAATTTGAAACAGATGATCAGTTTAATCAGATGGTTTAACTAATAAAAAACAGGTTTTCTATCTGGATGATTTGTAAGAGACTCAGTGATATAAAAAGGCTGGCAATCACTTAGAAAAAAATAAATATTAAAACTGTGAAGAGAACAAGTTACATTGTGGAAAAAGAAACACTAAAGTGCTGTCATTTTTATATATAATTTTGTTTGGAAAGTATCATATAGCAATAGCAGACTAAGTACACATATATGTTTTGTCTTTGCTGATCCAGCTATCAGCCAATGCATATCTGAAGCATCTGAGCCAAAAGTATTATACATATTGTGACTGATTGTGAAAAATAAGAGAAAAGACACTGATTATTCACCTGTATTTTAAATCAAAGATGAAAATAAGTAAACTACTGAAAAGTGTTAAACCATGCTAGTTCAGTTATACCAGTGTCTGAGTTTAAATCCTAAAAAAATGATAAAAATATGAAAACAACACATATCATTAATCTATTAAAATAAGTATGCTGAAAAGAAATGAAAAAACAACTCTAGTGCCAAATAGTTCCTATGGAAGCAAGTAACTTCACCATTATCATCGCAGTAAAAGAATTTTAAGCCCAAGCCAAAAAAAAATACAACTGTTTCAGTAAACTGCTGAAATTGAGAATATACACATGTTACAGATTGGTGTATGTGGTTGTGGCAAAATTTATAAACATTCAACAAATGAATTTGAACTCTTGGAAAGTGCATGTCTCAAGAAAATAAAAGGATTGGTAAAATGAATTTTAATTATATATTTTCCTTTTTATTATATCATGGGCTATTAGCAAAATTTTAAATAACAAATTCTTTATCTTTTATTATTTCTGAAATTTAAAACCAAAATCAAGTTTAAAAAAAGGTTTTGGTAATAATAGCTATAAGCTGTATTAATTATTTTATGCATTCAAAAATTATTGTACATAGCCACTTAATGATGTATTTTATTTTGTAAAATGTATTATTGTGGGTTAACTCAAAATTATGTGATATGTTCATATGTTAAAAGGTTTTTATTTTTTTGTTTAATAATAATATTTTATTCATAATAAAGATCCACACATACACACCCTGAGTAATATAATTATACTTGCCACATGTATAGCTGTTTCCTGAAAGTTGAAAGTTATAGAAAGGTAACAGTGGAGGAGTTGGGTTTTCTCTTTAAAATTAATGATTAGTGACCTCAATTGCTTAGAAGGAGAGATAAAAAAATTTATTATTGATGATATTAAGATTATATGTATTTTAGCCAAGTATAATCATTTTATCTGAGCTAGTCATATTTTTTCTATTATGATATCAACTCAATGGTGAGAGTACAATATACATATATTGCAAAGAATGCTTTAGAGCTGCAGAATATGTTGCAGGAGTTATCAAATGAAAGACGGAAAGTAGTAGGACTAAAGTTCAATGTTAAACAGACTAAAGTAATGTTCAATGGATTTTCTCAAAATATGAAAATAAAGATTGATTATGATGCATTAGAAGAAGTTAACAGCTACAAATATGTTGGTCAGATTATTAATACATATGAAAACATGATGGATAAAATTAATCATAGAATTAAACTTGGTTGGAATCCTTTTGGTAAAAATAACTTGATACTAAAAGTAAATATACTGTGTGTTTGAAAAGGAAGATTTTTAATAAATGTGTTTTACCAGATCTTATTTATGAATCTGAGACTTGGACACTTAATAAAAGAGCAATACACAAACTTCAGACCACTCAGAGTAGTATGGAGAGATGCATGTTAGGAGTAACAAGAAGAGATTGAAAACACAATATATGGGTAAGAGAACAAACAGATGTTACTGACCTCATTAAAAATTAAAAGACAAGTGGAGTTGGGCTTGACATATTGCTAGAAGAGATGATAATAGATGGACAACTGAAATATTAAACTGGATTCCAAGAGATTGTAAAAACCCAGAAAGAAATCACATGTGTGATGGATGGACGAATGAAGAAAGTATAAAGGGGTGATGTGGAGAAGCAAAACTAAAGATCAGAGAAGATGGATTTAATTTTGAGAGACCTTCATCCTACAGTGGATTGATACTGGTTGTTGATAATGATGATTTAGTGATACTGTAAATCTAGTGTAAGATTATGCCAACTTATTTATAAATTCTTAGGAATGACTAGAAAAAGGTGGTCATACTTTTACTAGTTTGCATAATGTCAAATAAAGACTCATATACATTAGCAACCACAAATAAATGTGAAATTTAAATATAACCTTTTTTAAACATTGCTAAGTAATTATAAACTTGGAATATTTCTCCATTGAATTATGGTATTTCAAGCTTATGTAATTTTTCTATAGTTTTTTCCAGTTAGCATTATAAATGAATATTTTTATACATTGAATTATTGGCGATGTATGTATTCTCAATGAAACTAAAATGAGAAGTTGTCTATGCTGCCTTCACATCTTAAAATTACACCAATTTAATCATTACACATCAATTAATTTTAATTTCATACTTGTTCTGATTATTTAAATATAAGTAAGCTTAGACAAATTAGTGAAAATAGAACTATCTTACTCTAGTAAAGCTTCGAAATTTTTAACACATTGGTCCTAATATAGGACTAGGATTATGTTAATGCTAGGTATACATTGTTTTTATATATATATAAAAACAATGTACATATATATATATATATATATATATATATATATATATATATATATATATTGTACCGGTCAAAATCATGTGTTCATTCAACAAGACCTACAATCCAAGCAAATTGTATATCCATCTAATATGTGCAAGATACATAAGTCAGGAACAATACCAAATATCAACCTATTTACTAGTGCTCCAGGGTCTATGACTACATGAACAATGCTTTTGATGATACTGGTAAGTTCCATTCTCACTCCATCCCAGCTAGAATTCAGGGTTCACACATGACTTAATACAGCAGGCTTACATTTCATTAATTAATATCTATCTCAATTTATTACAAATACAGAATGGTGTGGGGTATACCTGACATTGATTGATAATTTAAATAAGTTGAATATTTGATTGATTTTAACTGCAATAATAATAACTTCATGGCAACATGACAAAAGGAATGAGTTTAAACCCATAAAATCTTATAATTAATAAAAGGGATTTGTGTTCGAGATTCAGAATAATGACAAACACGAGATTTCCAATTAAATATAACTTATATTTATTATACATCTAAGTGTCATCAGACAAAATACATCAATGTTTGTCTACACAACTTGGTTATATAATTTGGACTCGTAATTTAAAATTCATTAAGTAAATCAGATAATATTGTAATTAATACATGTCATAGCATTTCAATTTAGCGAACAACTGCGATCCATTTAAGACACAAATTAGATTTATAATACAGCCAAAAATATAATACATTTGTTTACTAAATATAAACAATTGGTTAAGTGGTCTGCCAAGCCCAAATTAGCAATAATCCATCATTTTAGCACCCAATAAACCTATAAATTTAAGAACATAAATCTATTTTCATTCTCTATACATATATAGACAACTGAATATGAATGAGTTGCATTAGACCATTATTACATTTAAATAAGTTGTAAGTTATGAATGTGGGGAAACAAACATTTATCTTACGTAAATACAATTCTATATTATATGTGATTAATTAATCAACTGGATTGGCTAATGAGAGATGTGCCATCATGGTAGAGAGACCATTTCTGGTTCATAAATAAAGAATAAATCAAGAACGCTAAAGGTGGCATGATATTATGGCTACAATAAAAGAACAGAAAAGATCATTTACAATCCTCAAAGACACTTTGCTAGAAGAAGTCAATGAATGAGAGGACAATCTGGCCCACCGACCAAAACATATCTCTGCATAACAATAAAAATTGGTGTGCTGGAATGCTTTATCCATGTGTACCCATGCACATGTTATTGGCAGTACCTGTAAAATGAGAAATGCCTAGTAGGAAATACATCTACTTTTAAGGTAGTCTAAAATTATTGGATTACTCATAATTAAAATTTCACAGGTCCTGAGAACTAAGTAGCAAAGCAAGAACAATAATGACAAATGAATAATTGCAACCATAAAGTACATAATACTGTACACACCCATATATATATAATAACGAAACTTAAATATATTCCAAACAACGGTAAACAATTTATAATACAATATAAATAAAAACTCAATAAAAACTCATAAAGAAATATTTTCGATTATATTCATAATCATTTTCAACTCAACTTTCAAAATGGAATCATCTATTACCAACCGGAAACACATGTCGATTTAAATATCCCACAATTCATTAATCCTAACATTTGCTGACTGTCTGTTTATTATCGTATTTTTATACCTACTAATAATAGGGGAATCTAGATGTAATATAGAGAAAAGAATTAAAGAACATAAATTGTTATATAAAAGAGTTTTGAAAAATGTACAGATATGTAATGATAATAGTAATAAGTCAAGTTATATACTGAATCTGTTTTTTTATGATCATGATAGAAATTGTAATTTTAATTTTGATATAAATAAAATAAAAATTTTAGGCCAAGAGAGAGATAATGAAAAAAGAAAAATTAAAGAGGCAGTTTTTATTAGTAGGTATAAAAATACAATAATAAACAGACAGTCAGCAAATGTTAGGATTAATGAATTGTGGGATATTTAAATCGACATGTGTTTCCAGTTGGTAATAGATGATTCCATTTTGAAAGTTGAGTTGAAAATGATTATGAATATAATCGAAAATATTTCTTTATGAGTTTTTATTGAGTTTTTATTTATATTGTATTATAAATTGTTTACCGTTGTTTGGAATATATTTAAGTTTCGTTATTGTATTATAGATATTAGTGGACATTTATTTTGTTTTATATATATAGTGCAAACAAATGTGAATTCAATCCTGATTTAAATAAATAGCTCTCTAGCATAATGGAATGTCCACAAAACCCAGGGCAATAAATGAATTTTAAGAAAGTATAATATAAAAGAAACAGTGAGAATTAAAAACAAATTTAAAGGAGTAGATTGTTTTCCACATATTCAAACTCTAAAATCTCTCATGGCTTAGACTTTATAAACAAACGATGTTTATATAACAAAACGTTAAAATAAATCCTATATAAAAAAAAAAACAAATTCACTTCTGGTGAGATTTTACAAAACTCTGCATGATAATTAATATGTAGGCTCTAAAGATCAAATGCAAATAGATATACAATGTAAATACTGATAAAATTTAATTTTAAAATCTCTATAATAGATTTTACCTAAGAGCTAAGTTTGATTTAGGAAAATGTGATGGATTTTGCTTAAATAATTTAATAAATTACACTTTCTTTTGAGAAATGATTACTGGTAAAGATTAATTGATGAATAGCAAACTTAAAATTTTAAGACTATTCCTATCATTTAAATCATTTCCAAAATAACAAACGTACAAAACTAAATGAGCTTCTTCTATTAAGTGCTTAATGAAAAATCTACATCTGCTGCAATAGTTTTGACCAAAGCAAATAATAAACTAGGGTTGTCATATGCTCTTTGAATTTTGTACTTAACTTGGCAGCTTTTTTTAAGTCAACATTAAAATAAATAAATTGCTGTATCAGAATACTATGGAGTTCTACTAAGATTAAACCGGTTAAATTTTATAAAATAAAGTTAATGTCGTATTTAAAGAGAAAGTTGTATAGACATTATATATAGATATTTTAGAGTGAATATGAATATAAACTAATCAAAGATTAATATTAATTTAAAACCCACATTGTTACAAGATCAGAGGCTTGCAGCACACAGGGTTACCTCAAAACATAGCTGGAGACAGACTTCATTAATGCAGGCATACTATAGGCAAGATGTTGACATTGTGATCGGCTAGTAGAGGCAGAGTACAGAGGGTGAACAGCCTTCTTTTTACTTTGACATTATTTAGATAAAACTTAAACTGACTTGAAGTAGGATTACTCTCAGAACAAGATTCTAATTAATTCTGATAGCCAAAATTTAGCTATTTATACCATTCTGCCCTGCTTTATACAGATTCAATATACATGATGTTCACTCATAATTTTTCCACTGTGGCCCATGTTTTTTTAGTAGCCTTTTCTAATGTTCGGTTTTCCTCTGGATAGAAATTCTCCTGCCAAGATTAGACATGCCCCAAGGGTTTATTTGCTAATTAAAAAAACAATGATACAAATCTGATTTTCATCTTAATTAAATTTCACAAGCCATCATATTAAACAAAACCTATTGAATTTAAATTGAGATTTGTAATGAAAATTAAATAAAATATGATAATAATAAAAAAAACTTTATCAGAAAAAATATGAAGAATTTGTTATATTCTATAAATAAGAAATTTTATAATACGATGGCTTGTATCACTTACATTTAATAACATTTTAATAATAACTTTATAAAGTATGACAAATTACAAAATCTGCCTTATAAATATTGAATTGACTGTTTTTACATACTATTTGGGTACATTTTATTAAAATAAAATATAAAATATTATAACCTGACTAAATAGAAAACGAACTTTAATGGAAAAAAATCTTAAAACATTTGTCACACTTTATACACATCTGAGATTATGTTTACACTAATTGCCCACTTATTTTATACGTAATTAGTAATAATAACACAAATAGTCAAATGTTATAGCTTATACGTACTGATTATAAATATTGATTATAAATTATATATATATACTAACGCCTCAAGCAAGACGGTGTCAGTTAACATATAAGATTGGGTTCAAATCTATACTAGTGGTGATGATATTGGCACTATGTGAGGATATAAGCATACATGCATATTATATTGCATTAATACATTTTTTGTTCATGCTTTGCTGTTTTCAAATACCTGAAGTTTATCACATATGGCTCATACTTAAACAAGATTATTGCCAATAACAAAGAGATATTTATTAAACTTTTTTTTATATCATGCTTTTTCTTATTCTAAAATATTGATTTGTACAGAATTCATAGGTTACTTCTTATTATGATCATTTATTTTTAATGTATAGTTTTAAATCACACAAAAAGAATAATAATAATTGTACCAAAGACTAAAAATTTAATAGATCACATAAAAATTTACTTAAACCATATTAAAAAATATAAAATAAAAATATGGACAAGCATATAATATTTTAATATATATAATAATTAAAAAAGCAAGTCATATATAACGTGACATTAATTTTATAAGCTTGTAGTTACAAAAATGCAATAAAGAGAGCACACCAATAGCTCAAACAAGCTCTTAATTAATAAGTGCAGCATGAGAAAATATTTAAAATCTCTACCCAGAACACTCTCCAGTCATAAGCTCAAAACCAGTTGGTCCGGAGATGAGAGTGTTCTGGATAGAGATTTTAAATATTTTCTCATACCGCACTTATTAATTAAGAGCTTGTTTGATATATATATATATATTGTAAAATAAATAATTAACTGGTTATGTTTCAAGATCTTCAGGTGTTCATGTGCTCTACATTATAAGTTTGGTGCTTTAAATCAGGAACCTTAAAGGTGAGAAAAGACTGTAATGAGTCAATATATTTGTAAAAAAAAATTTCAATAGTTTTAAAGCTAACATATCACTATCATACTTTAAAACTTCATTAGTTTTTATATGTAAAGATTTGAAAGGTTAATAATTTGTGAACTTAACTAGGGGTTATATCAAGATTAAGTCTGGTTTTAATTGCATGCTTTCAGCAAGGTTTGGCATAGTAAAATTGTTGTCCATCTACTCTTTAATACTAATATATTCCTCTGGTAAATACTGTACTCTTGTTTAGAAAAAAAATGCCCATTCTAATCACCTGGATATTTGATTAAATATTGTATGAGAAAAATTATTGATGCACTCTAAGTTTAATCATTTGTAGTGATTTCCTGTCAAATGTTATCTCATAGAAAATTTATAAAAAGTTTTAAAATATAGCACACTTAACAATGGCTCAAGATAAAAAATTTACTACCTAGGATTTGTTTCAAATCAAAATCCCCTTTCTGCATGCTAATTTTTCTTGCAAAAATTTAGAAGGATTTAGTCTTTTTAGATATTACTTGAGGTCTTTACATTTAACTGGTTCATAAATGTAATTTTACAGCTACTGACCTATGTAGATAAACACAAACTATGAACCATATAGTTAATTACTGTCAAAATATGGTCATAATAAAATGAAGGATTAAATAAAGTCACTAATAATTTTGCCTCTTGGTTGAAATCTCTACAAGGTTTTTTAGCATACTTCCTTAATAGTTAAGCATCCTACAAAAACATGTGTGTTAAATAAATAATTGAGGTTCTATGACTCAAAGATAAAAACCATCTTGTTGTGGAGTTGGTAATAAATTTTCCAATTGCTCAATATTAAGAAATTATAGAACCAATATATATTATCATAGTAAGGACACAGTCACTATACATTATCATAGTAATTTATGATAATACAATCCATAGGGTACCCAAATAATCATACTCAATAAAAAGAAAGGTTGAACTTGGCTGTATTTGAATAATTGAATATTATGAGTTTTTTTAACCAAAAGTGTTACAGATATTTTATTTCTTATAATAACCCATTCCATAAGCTTCACAGAATTTTATACTAAGATCACTAGCCTCTTATTGTGTCCATACATCATATGAATTTTTAATTGATGAAACAATTATTTTTTTACATGATCATAATTATTCCATTTTTTTTTCAATCGATATTTCACAAACTTTAATAATCTTGCATTTTTTAGTAATCTATTGTTAAAATTTAATATTTAATGCTTAAAACATTTGTAATTGTTACATCAGCAATAAGCACAGAAAAGTACATTTAATTAGCCATAAAACTACTGCTTTCTTTCTATAGTATTTCTAAAACTTTTTTATTTTTAAAGAAAATACAATATTTTAGATTTTTAATTTTTTAAATTTACCTATCTTCATTTAAATTTTAGATAAAAATAATAAATGAGTTTATAGCTCAGGAGTTCATAAGATGTTTGAATACCAGAAATAACAGAGGTGAGCCATGATCCATGGACATTGAGGTCCAAAGTCTGCAATTCTAACAAGACATCAAACATCACATGATCACCATTTCTTATGCTTGCTCTTAACTGTTATTAAAACAGGCAAAACTCTCTATACTGAGTGGCAATATGTATAGAGAGTCTTGCTTGTTTTAAGACACCAAACCATGCAATGTGAATTAATTTGATAATTATTGTCAGAGTTTCATAGGTTCAAATACTGGAAGCAACAGATCTAGGTCATGACTATGGACCTTGAGTACCAGTTTGCCATTCTACCATATTACCAAACTATGCAGGGTACAATCATTTATAAGTCCCATATTATTAAGATACAAACATCAAATAATTTGTCAAACAGGGTTCATAAGATGGTCAAGTACCAAAATTAACATATTTGGATGTAATTTAAAAACCTTGAGCTTCAGCATTTCCCACTTTAGCACTGCACAAAATTATGGTTTTTAAATCTTTTCAATAACTCCCTTAGTATTATTTGAACTTACATCCATTGAAGAAGACTTTCTATATTTTTAAATTATGCTGAATATCATTATCAATCTCTTTTGAACTTGTTTATTTTAATTTATGGATGCAAAATATGATGTTTCACAACCATAATTTAAATCAGATAAAAGACAATGATTAAAGCCTTTTTTATTGACGTTTTTATAATATATATTTGTGTACAGCAGTTTTGAAAAAAGTGTTTTATGGATTAAAATAGGAAGCTAAGAGAGTAAATGTAAATGGGAGTTATTTAAACCAATTAGATTTTCAGATGATGTACTTGTTTTCGCAAATAATGCTTTTAGAGGTTCAGAAAAGGTTGCAGGAGTTATCAGATAAAAATAAAAAAATAGGATTAAAGATAAAGTTAAAAAGACTAAAGTAATATTCAATGGATTTTCTCAAAAGACAAAAATAAAGATTGATTATGATGAGTTAGAAGATATTAACAACTATAAATGCCTTGGTCAGATTACTACTATAGATGAAAACATAATGGATGAAATTAATCATAGAATTAAACTTGGTAGAATTATTTTTTGTAAAAATAACTTGATATTAAAAGAAAATACCCCTATGTATTTGAAAAAGATTTTCAATAAATGTGTTTTATCAGTTTTTACTTATGGATCTGAAACACAGACCCTTAACAAATGAGCAATACAGAGACATTAGAGCACTCAAAGAAATATAGAGATGCATGTTAGGAATAACAAAAAAACACTTGAAAACAAAATACAGGGGTGAGAGAACAAACAGGTGTTAATGACATCATTGAAAGAATTAAAAGACTGAAGTGGAATTGGGCTGGACATATTGCAAGAAGACCCATAATAAAAGATAGACAATTGAAATCTTAAACTGGATTTCAAGAGATTGTAAAAGACCCAGAATGAGACCACATATGAGTTGGATGGATGAAATAAGAATGTGTGTGGGGTGATGTGGAGAAGAGAGGCTAAAGATTAGGAAAGATGGATTGAACTTGGAGAGATGTTCATCCTGCACTGGATCAGTAACGATTTGAAATGATGAGGATGTTAATGTGTGTGTAAATTAATGCTACCAGTTAAAAATATAAGTGAGATTTTAAAATAATAATAACAGTGAAAAAGAAATCGATCCAAGGACCTTACATTCGAGAATCTAATATTCAACCACTATTACTAAATTGTGCAGGGAGAAATTTATATCAGATGTCACGTGATGTTTTACGTTTTATCATTAGAAAATTGTCTATTCTTTACAGAATCTTTAAATTGATTTAAAAGGGATGTCTTTTCAGTTTTTCTTTTTCTATGGTATATTTCTTCCTATAATGTTTTCATGTGTATCATTGTTATTATTTAAAAGTATTACGTATATATAAGAGAGAATGAGATTACGCTGATTAAATATAAGCAGTCTTTAATACTTAAATGAATACAAGAATTTAAGTAATAATGTATTTCTTTTTTCACTTTTAAAAAATTCTAAATGATTTCAAATCATCTCCTAGCTTCTTTAATTTTCCGAAGTTAATGATCCCTTCGTCTCAGTTTACGTGTGAGAACTCAGTAAAAAAAAAATTAAATAATTTCTAAGAAGAAAAAAAATTGATTCTGGAATATTTGACAAGTTCGTCTTTTTTGCTAATTTAATTCTAAGAAGATCAAAGAATGTTTTATCAGTTAAGGAATCATTCGCAGGATAATAAAAATATTTTTTTATGTAAAGCAAAAAATACCATTCTTCAATAGAAAATTAAGATCGTTAAAAATGTAGGAACTCCTAAAGAAGCGAGAAAAGGTATGAAGTGTTTAAAATGAATTTTAAAAAAAAAACTTATTTTAAAATATATATAAAAAAAACTTATTTTAAAAATAATCTATATATAGATTTAAAAAAAAAAACGAAACGTTGCTTTAAAATACTCTTAAGTAGACAAGTTTAATTGAAGTTTTGTTCATTAATTTTTTTATCAAATAAATAGAAAACGCTTTTCTCTTTTTTTCTCTCACTTTCTATATAAGGGTAATATATAATTCGATAAAAATTATTATACTTTGATTTACAAGTATCGATATTTCTATACTCACAACTTTGACAATCATTTATTAAATTAGGTATTATCATTACACATATATATTTTAAATCTCAGTTAAATATTAATAAATCTGTTGTTTTAATAAATATAAATCTATGGAATAACTCAACCTCGTTTTTCTTTTGTCGTGGATAATAACGTTTCTAGATATATTTACACCTTTGACTCCATCACACCCTCTTAAAATATAAGAATAAAGAAGGGAAAACTTTAGTTAAAATTTTAATATATCTAATTTTAATTAATTTTGTAAATTTATGGAATGACTCAACCTATCTTCTCTTTTCCCTGGACAATCATTTACATATATTTCTATCATACATTCTTGCAACATGTGAATAAAGATATATCTGAAAGAGACACATGGTCCTCAAGGTGCACATTTCATGCTAAACCAGCAATTTTCAGATAGCCCAAGTCCCAATTACATATCTATTTTCATCATTCATCAACAATGTACTTTGATTTACCAGATGCATTTTAATAAATACATATTAATCTTTAACTAAAGTTTAAAATAAATTTTTGCATGACGAATAATCTTTAGCTTAATAAATGATTAATTAAAATTATTACTGTATTTAACTGAAATGGCTGATGTTACCACTGCTAATGCAGAAAGCATGACCCTTGTAAATCTATGCAATAATGGGATATTAGTAAATTTTGAACAAATAATGAAGACATAGGTAAGAGATTGGGATTTGGGCAGACTGAAGAGTGATGGATTAACATGAAATACATATCCCGAGTATCATTCAATTTTTCAGATGACTTTATTCATAGGTTTCAAAAATATGTGATGAAATGGAAGTTTTAAATGTTTTTAAAACTTGTATATGTAAAATTTTAAAAAGAATTATTATTTTCAGAGAGATTTTGTAAACAACAAGACCGAAACAATTGGTAGTAATGAAACAAATTATAGTTTTTTTTCAGGTTGTGTAAAAAATAGATAACATTTTTTGAACATTTACCTTGATTTCTACTTATTAATTTGAGGTTTCTTTTAAACTAAAGCCTTATTTGTAGATTGCTTTTGATTACATTAAGCATATCTATCTGTTTTGCTTTATGAACCCAAAATTTATTCAACTTGTTTGTGAATAAGTTGTCTTTATTTACCCAAATCACACTTTTTTTTATATTTTTGCCATAATATCCTATAAATACAATTTATCCAAACAGCTTCAAGCATTTTTTAGCAAACTCTTTATTTGTACATATACATACACCTACATTTTGACTGACCTGCAGTCTTCTTCAGAGCTATGATATAATGAACAAAATAAAATAAAAAACATAACTTTATAATAACACCATAAAAAATTTAAACAATAAAAAACTAAAAACAACATAAAATATATATATTAAAAAAAACTAAAATAAATAATCAAACCCAAATAAAACAATTAATATAAAATAAAATGTACTACATAAATAGAAAATAAATATAAATTATACATGTGTATTCCTAACTTTATACATATATACATTCAAGAACAACTATTAATAGATAATATATTTAGATTAATAGTTGTCCTTGAATGTATATATGTATAAAGTTAAGAATACACATGTATAATTTATATTTATTTTCTATTTATGTTGTACATTTTACTTTATATTGTTTTACTTGGGTTTGATTATTTATTTCAGTTTTTTAATATGTATATATATATTGTGTTGTTTTTAGTTTTTTATTGTTTAAATTTTTATGGTGTTATTATATAGTTATGTTTTTTATTTTATTTTGTTCATTATATCATAGCTCTGAAGAAGACTGCAGGTCAGTCGAAATGTAGGTGTATATATGTGTACAAATAAAAAGTTTTGCTAAAAAGTGTTTGAAATGGTTTGGATAAATTGTATTTATTGTCATTATTTAGTTTGTGCAGTCTGTTTTGCATCTTATTAGACTAATGGTAAATTTGTAGTTGAGCATCTAGAATTTAATTTACTATTTCAGATCTGTGAAAAATTAATTAACCTTTTTAAAAATGGATGTTTCTATGATAAGGCTTGTGATGATAATTATATTGTAGTAAGATTTTTTGCTAATTAATAGATTATCATTGGTAATTGGAAATGGACATTATTTCCAAAGGGTTAAATGAGTCATTGAGTCTGACTTGAGAATTGTTAATATGGCATGCATATCAGAATTATTTTTTTCATAAAATGGTATTATATGCTTAGTATTACATACTAAATAGCCATTGTATATGTAAGGATTTATTAAAATTATTACAATATCATAATAAGCATCATCATTTCCAACAATTATCATCCCATTACAGGATAAAGTCTCTCTTAATCCAGTTTTTCTGATGCACAGTTTTTTCCCACACCACACCAACAAACATTCTTATATTATCTATCCATTTCACATATGGTTTTCCTTTAGGTCTTTTATTCTTGGGATTTCGATTAAGTCTGCAATTGCTCAAATATTATCATCTCTTATACCCATGTGACTAAATCACTTTCATTTCAGTCTCCAAATTTTTTTAATGATATTTGTTTGTTCTCACATCAAATTATTTTGCTTTTGTTTCTTATTATTATTCCTAACATACATTTTTCAGTTTGTTCAGTGATCTGCAATCCCTAAAATGCTTCATGATTTGTTGTTAAAACATAGTTATTGAAAACATTCATTTCAAATATATAGACATATTTCCTTTTAATATTAAATTATTTTACAAAAATCACTCCATTCAAATTTAAAACAATTGTTAATTTCATTCATTATGTTTCCTCCTTTGACTAATCTATTTATGGTTGTTAACTTCTTGTTTATCCATATTTATTAACTTTTCCTGAAAAAAATTATTTGATCATTTTTTTTAGTCTTCCTTGATTCTATTTTCTTACTTTCATCTATAACTTTTGTAATATTTCCAGAAGTTCTAGACTATTATTTGTAAAAACAACTCCATCATCTGCAAAATTTAGATGACTTAAATAATCTTGATGTATTTGTATTTCCTTAGCTTCACATTTGAATTCACAAAATACCATTTGTAAACCTCCTGCTACAAAAAGTGTTGGATATATTGAATCACCTAACATACAGATTCATCAATGTGATTTTTTAAATGTCATTATGAAATATAATTTTCGCTGTTGCATTTTGATTAATATTTTTCACAAAGTGAAACCTGTGTTTATATATATTTATTTATATTGAATGTTCATCTTATTTAATACCAATTGTCAGACTTAATATTTTTCAAATTGTAAAAGCTAATAAAAATGAACTTATTTTTCATTTGCAAAGCAAATGTGTCACTAGAGAGCAGTGCTTTATATAAATTGTGCTCAAAGAGTGTATCATTCTAGTGATTACATATTGTTAGTGATGGAATAATTGGTATATTAAATCCAATAATGTTCAAGACTAGATTAGATATTCAATGTAAATATGTGAAAGCTGTCAATAGTTAAATAATACCAATATCATTAACAATCAATAATCTTAATCTGTTATTAAGACCATTGATAAAGATGGATTTCCCATTTTATTGATCAAAGGAAATTGCCATGACAACAGGTTGAGATTGTTGATTGTTAATGATAGTGGTATTGCCTAATTCTCCAGATTACATGTGTTTCATATATATATATATATATATATATATATATATATATATATATATATATATATATATATATATAGTCTTAATTAAAACAACACTGTAATTATAATAAAAATAATACATTTAATGATAATAAATTATTATAATCAATCCTTAAATCTGCAGAAGTACTTTCAGGTAATTTCTTAAACCTGCCTCAACTGCCATTAAATCCAAAAAACAAAGCAGAAGCAAATGTCATCAATCCAAATCCCATGAATCTCATATTTTAATGTTAGCAGCTTGTCTATTTATTAAATGCATTTTATTCCTGATTATAAAAATTTCCTCCTTAAATTTTTCTTTTATTATGGTTTCTCTCTTCATGAAGAATTTTCACATTCTCAAAATCAAATTTAAATTTATATTTACAAGTAAAATTTTTTAAGGGTATGTACAAGAATGTGTTTAATGTTTCATTCTATGTTCCAAACAATATTAATAAATCAGTCAATAATTCTAAGGATGTCATACCTGTCAAACAGAAAATGAAGGTCATATATCAAATTTTTTGTGATTGTATGCTATTATATATAGGTGAATCTAGGTGCAGTATTAAGAAGAGATTGAGGGAACATGAATTGTTATATAAGTGGGTAAAAAGTAAGAATAATGATGATTTAATGTCTCCTTCAATTTTCTTTGATCATGAAAAAACGTGTAAATATAAATTTAAATTTGATTTTGAAAATGTGAAAATTCATCATGAAGAGAGAAACCATAATAAAAGAAAAATTAAGGAGGCAATTTTTATAAATAGGAATAAAATGCATTTAATAAATCAACAAGCTGCTAACATTAAAATACGAGATTCATGGGATTTGAATTGATGACGTTTGCTTCCGCTTTTTCTTTTTGGAATTTAATGGCAGTTGAGGCAGGTTTAAGAAATTAACCAAAAGTACTTCTGTCGATTTAAGGATTGATTATAATAGTTTATTATCATTAAATTTATTATTTTTTATTATAATTATATATATATATAGCATCATTATAATGGTCAAATATCCAGTATAATCTTGTTTGATTGATTATTTATTTATTTATATATACCATATTTAATAAATGGTCCACTGTATCTACATGGAATTAAGACTTAGTAGGTGAAAAACGGCACTTGTTTATGTAAATTTATTTTGACCTGAATTTAACTTGAATAAAATAATGAATGAATAAAAAATTATTTGGGAATAAAAATCAAAAATAAGACAAAGGTCTTTATAATAACTCATTATAGAAAAATAATGAAAAGGATTGCAGAAATGATCAGACTTTTCAATTTCTTATTTTGTCTTCTAACTAAAAATAGCTAATTACCCATTTTATGAATAACGTTGAAGATTAGTTGGGTTGTAAACCAGCTACCTAAAAAAAATATTAATCTTTTGAAAAGACTTACTTGTTGGAACAAAGTAGAACCCTAGATTGGAGGAATGGCAGATGTATACACTGTATTAAACAAGACCATTCAGAGATATATAATTCACATAAAATAGTAATTTTATCTAAAATTTAGTTATAATAAGCATTTCAAATGCATATTTTTATTAAACTTTTAGGCACAAATACTCTTTCCCACACATCTATATACACTCAAATACCGACTAATAATATTTATGTAAAACACATATAAAAATTCTTCCCAAACGTAACCTTATAGAATTCATTTTAATATACTTGAAAATAACGCCTTCATATTAATCTGCTAATCAGATTATTACTAGAGAGATATTTCTAATACTATTTATTTATTTATAAGATTGTTAAAAATAATAATATTTCTATCACGTGAGCTACGATTATGAGTTGATTGGATAGAAGCTTTTCTGCTATAGTTATTAATGTAGTATTTTACTTCTCTAATTAATCAGTTACCCCTGTAAGATCTTGGGGACCAACTGAACATGGGATCACGTTTTATTTGATTATTAATTAAAGTGAGAGGATATTATTTGCAAGTTTATTAAAATGAGTTCTAAAATATTTTATTTGGAAATAATTCTTACAGTACCTGCATATAAAGGTATTTGCTTCAAACGTATGAATATATATTTTTAGAGTTATATAAAGGGATTTATTTACAAGGTTATTAATATATGTATAAATACTTAATAATGTTTTCAAATTATATTCTTATCTAAATGCAGCTTTCATCTTGGCTCAACAATATTATACTAAATAGTAATATTCAAATCTGAGGTTGTTAAAATTAATAGAATATAAATATATTCTTATGGGTATATATTTTTATTTATAAACATAATAAAAATATTTAGTTTTATGTAAAAACATTATGATTATTATTATTATTAAAACATCCAAAGCGTGAAGTGATAATTTATGATTTACGTTTATACATTAGAAATAAACACACAAGATTAAAATGAAATAGAATATAGAAAGGGAAACTAAACATAGCGATGTTAATAATATACAAAGGATAGAAAATTATAGAAAGTTATTTTTTATAGATAAATTTTTATACAAAGTGAAGCCATATCTAATTAACAGTATTTATAAATATACTAATTAGACCTTAAGCTGCATTCGTAGAAATATAATAAAAATATAAAAAAATATAGTTGATAATTAAAATATATTTCAAATTTTTAAAATATATATATATAAGAATATATTCTATGTATTAGAAATTTTTTAATGTTTTATTATTATTATTCTTTCGATTGTTGATGTATTGTGTACCAAATAAATATTGCCCTGTTAATTCTCTAGCTGCACGTGATTTAATTTTTTAATTAGTGTTGCTTTTATTTGATGTTCTAATTATAACATCACTTTAGTAAAACATTGATAATTAAAATATATTTACTATCCGATTTTCGATTTTAATATATCAAATACCAAATAAAATTTTCCATCACTAATTCTCTCATTACTCTAAGTATACTTTCGGCATTGGTAGTAATTATTTTCTATTTAGATATTAATTAAATTTCATT
This sequence comes from Epiperipatus broadwayi, assembly GCA_028023455.1. NCBI lineage: Eukaryota > Metazoa > Onychophora > Udeonychophora > Euonychophora > Peripatidae > Epiperipatus > Epiperipatus broadwayi. The sequence goes on along the minus strand of JAQFVV010006624.1, from coordinate 216,740 downwards.
TTTCTAGATGTATTCTCATATTATTAAAACTTAGATAATTAAAATATATTTATGTAATATTCCCATGGAACAATTATCATCAGTAATCTCACAAAAAAGATATGTTTATTAAATACAATAAACATTAATTTTAAAATAAATTATTTTATATTTTTACATGATAATTTACATGTTGCTAGAAAGAATTATTTCCGGGGGGGGGGGACTGTCTAAACTGCCAGCACTAATTACACAAATAAAAAATAGTACTTTATTTATAATATTCATAATAATATCAATGCTGGTCAGTGCACTATGAAATTTTAATATGATGGTACACGTACAAAACTAAATATATGATCCAAATGAAATTTAATTATTTTGAAATTTATTTATGCAATAATATTTTCTTGGATTGCCAAAAAGTACAATTATCTCTATTATTGTATTACATATTTCAATATGAAAACCACAACACTGTCCAATGATGTAATGTGATGCACTGTGACTTCTTATCTAGAGTCAGGAATCTCTCAGCAACTATGCCCAGAGAAATTTTCTAGCCACTATACCTTCCGTTTCCATTCTCCACCCTATGTTTTTTCATATTCTGCTCCATCCCAGTTCCACAACATAATCTTTGTCAACTCCATGGCTTCATTATCTAAATCCCCATTATCTTTTCCCAAACCCAGCATAAAAATCAATAACCCACTTTCTGTATAATCACTTTCCTTATATTTATTCTTCCACAACATTATTATTTATATCCTTTCTACTTTCAGGCATTTACATCCAGTTAACAGATGCCTAATATTTTCTATCCCTTCTTATACAACTTGCACACTAAATCGCCCATGTTTTTCCATTTACATGTAAAATCCCCTGTTGCTAAACATCCTGTTCAAGCTTTCAACAATAATATACTTTCCTTGCTATTATCATAAATTAATTCACACCCAATATTACATTTTACTTCTATATATATTTAAACTCTTTTACTCTCCATACTAGTTCTCCATCTCTCCAACTCCATATTTTTTATTAATGCATCTTTTTTTCTATCCCATCCTTTATGACTATAACACTCAACAATTCCACTAAAACAATCACCCCATCCTTTGTACAAGTAGACAGACATAAATTTTTTATCCAAATCTTCTGCATACTGCATTACCTTTCTCACCCATCTTGTTTCCTGCCCTTTATTCATAATCCAGTTAAATACTATTTTGGCTATTCTTTCATTATCCATAAACTGAAATCTACCAAACATTTTCATTTTACTTTTTGCATCCCTCATATAAAAACTTGACCATCCCATTTCTCCTTGAATTGCCTTCTTTGCTGTCCACACATCTGCATCTAATGCATGTCTTCCTACTTTTCTTTGTATTTCCGAGTAATCTAATACTCCTTTGCTAACACATAATGCATCACTACCATATGTTAACTCTGCTACTGCCACTCCCTTCCATAAAATTCTAGCTACCTAATATTTATTATATGAAAACACATTTAATTTCTTTATCAATCATTTTCTTTTCTTTGTTTTATTTATCAATTTTTTCTCCCATTCATCCAAGAAATTTCTTTGAATATTTAATACGATTCCCAAATAGTTATATCTATTCACCAGATTTAACTTTATGTCCCCCAATTAAAATTTTTTGTCTTCTCTTTTCCCAGTATTAATCATCATTACTTTTGCTTTTTCTTCAATAAACTTAATCCCCATCTCTTTACCCAAATGTGCATATCTTCAGCATCATCTGCAAGTAAAAGACCTGATAATGTATATACTCCCTTGCCACCTATTACTGGTATCTCTATCCCTCTTCCTAATTTTTCTATTGCTCTCTCCATTTCTCTCAAATACAAAAAAAAGGTGACATAGGGCATGCTTGTCTTAGTCCCACTTCATTTTCAACTTTAACTGATTCTATATTCCCTAGTTAATATGTATAGTAATTATTTTCATATAATTTCTTAATAATATCCACTAAAGCTCCATCCATTCCCAAATTTACTAAACTTATCCATAATCTATTTCTATTTACTCAATCATATGCCTTCTCTATATCTATAAAAACCATATATAACTGTCTACTTGTATACTTAATGATATTGATAAGTTATGTAATTACAAATAAACTAACTCCTATATGCCTATCTAATCAAAAATCTCCTTGCATTTTCCCACTATATTATTTTCTTCCATCCATTTTGCAACCCTTCCAGCTATTATATATGAGAAAACTTTATATAAAACTAATGTTACCACTATTGATCTATAATTGTTTAACTTTCTATGATCCTTACCCTTTCCTTTAAATAGTAGTCTTACTTTTATATTATCCAACTACCCAAAAAAATCTCTCTTCTGTTCAATCTTATTAAAACCTGATAATAATTTTACTTTTACCCTATTCCCTAAATTCATTATCATCTCTGCTGCCCATCCATCTAATTTAGTATTAATTAATAATACTTTCAATTTGTCAACTGTTTCATTATAATGTCCTATTAAGCTACACTTTAAATAGTCTATTACAAGTCAAGGGCTTTTTCCACAGCCCCACTCCCCTATAAAATTTATAAATGAGAAAACATGACATATCAGTTTGTCAGCTTCTGGATAATAAGATTTTAACAAATTTAATGTCCTTGATTTATTCTCTAGCTAAAAATATATAGATACCCATTGAAAGGTTGGTTAAGTTGCCTATGTGAAATATGACTTCTTAACTTGTTTAAAAACTAAACAAAATATTGACTAAACCTGATTTCAAACTTCAGCTCACTGGCATGGCTAATAAATTACTGCTAATTACATTAATTGATCATCTTGTTATACAGTAAATATAGTTTCTAATTTTATATAAAATACCTTAAGAAATAAGATGACTTATAGTGTTCTTGTTTTTTAGCTTTATTATTAAACTCATATATATATATACTTACTTACTACTCTATGTTTATTGGTAATATTGATTTCAGAAAAGATATTTGATTCATGTCATCATCATCATTGTCAACTATTATCAATCCACAGCAGGGTGAAGGTCTCTCCAAGTTCAGTCCATCTTCTCTGATCTTTAGCTTCTCTTCTCCACTTCACTCCTGGACACTTTCTTATTTCACCCATCCATCTCACATGCAGTCTCGTTCTGGGTCTTTTACAATCTCTTGGAATCCAGTTTAAGATTTCAACTGTTCATCTATTATCATCTCTTCTAGAAATATGTCCAGACTAACTCCACTTCAGTCTCTTAATTTTTTCAATGAGGTCAGTAACACCTGTTTGTTCTCTTACCCATATATTGTGTTTTTGATCTCTTCTTGTTACTCTCAACATGCATTACTCCATACTTCTTTGAGTCATCTAAAGTCTCTGTATTGCTCTTCTATTAAGTGTCTAAGTCTGAGATTCATAAATAAGAACTGGTAAAACACATTTATTAAAAACCATTCTTTTCAAATATCAAGTTATTTCTACCAAAAGCACTCCAACCAAGTTTAATTCTATAATTAATTTCATCGATTATGTTTCCATCTGTATTAATAATATGACCAAGGTATTTGTAACTGTTAACTTCTTCTAATTCAACATAATCAATCTTTATTTTCATATTTTGAGAAAATCCATTAAACATTACTTTAGTCTTTTTAACATTTACCTTTAGTCCTACTTTCATCTGATAACTCCTGCAACATTTCCTACAGCTCTAAAGCATTATTTGCAAAAACAATTACATCATCTACAAAATCTAAGTGACTTAAATAATCTCCATTTACTTTCACTCCTTTAGCTTCCCATTTTAATACACAAAATACTTCTTGTAACACTGCTGTAAAAAGTTTTGGAGATATGCAGTCACCCTTATTTACACCCTTCTCAATGTTGACTTTCTCAGTATCATTATGTAATCTAATTGTTGCTGTTGCATTTTTATAAATATTCTTTAAAATATGACAATATCCTGGATCTACACTTTGATGATCCAATGCTTTAATCACTGAGAAATGTTTACAGAATTAAATGCCTTTTCATAATCTACAAATCCAAAACATAATGACAACTCATATTCATTTGTCCTTTCTATAACTTCTCTCCATACCTGGATATGATCTACTATACTAAAACCACTTTTAAATCCAGCTTGTTCTCTTGGTTGATTCATGTACAAAGAGTTATTTTTTTATTTATATTGGGAATTTTTATGAAAATTCACATAAACTTCAAGCAATGTAAATAATGACCTGCAGACCATGGATTTTGAACTCTAAAATTAGCCATATTGATATTATTCTTGTCACATCTGGGCTTGCCTTTAGAAATAGACTACTAACCAGATACAACAATTCTAAACACTATGGCAAATATTATAATAATCATCAAATAGTTTATTGCTCAGTAGTTGAGCACCAGAAATGACTGAGATAATGTATAACCATGAATATTAAACTTTGCCATTTTATCACTGCGCCAAAATTACTTGAAAGTATAAAGCAATAATATTAAATTTATCAAGTTTTTGTTATATCAATATGCACATGTGCGCATGTAAAATATAAACAAGAGACCTGGCATATAGTCAACAACCACAATGCCATAAATAGGAAGGAATCCTGATCCCCCTGTCAAAGAAATGGGTCATATAATTTACATATATTTCCATAATCTCACTGTATATATATGTGCATCCATTCACGCAAATATCAATGCTATAAATATAAGGCCATATGTCACCCTCCAAAGTGCTAAGATTCTGTAAATCCGCAATTATTAATAGCTTTTTCTTAAGATAACGCCTAAAGGCATATATTTATAAATTTCAGCGGTATAAGAAAAGTTTGTTACCTTTTGAAAACATAAACAAATAATTGTTCGAAAATGTATGTATATTCCAAAAAAAGAAATATTAAATTGGAAACAAAAAAAAAATATTACTAATAATATTTTAAGAATATTTGTTAAACTGTTGCCAATTTTTAATTTGTTTTTTTAAACACTGCTCATATTTATTTCGAATTCTATATATTTTGACACATATATTGTTATAAAATCTATTTTACGTACAAGTAAGTATATTTTATATATCTGAGTCTAGATGTAATATAGAAAATTTGAACATAGATTTTCAAGCTCTTTCAGCCATTCATTCTATCTCATACTACCGATACATATGACCACACACACGTAAAAAAGATAAATGATCTCCAGTAGATGTATTTCATGCTGACACAGCACTTACCAGTGGATCCAGATCATCATCTGCCACACATATATATACAATCACTGCTTGGTTTATATTAAGATAGCAAATCTTCACACTTCAATTAAAACCTTTTAACTGCAGATTATATTATTGGCAGTGTGAGGTAAAAATCAAAACTTTTAATTGGCCAATTCACAAACTGAAGACAAAGTCAATTGTCAAAATATATTCACCTTTTAATAATATATTCACTTTAGTTTCGTTTGTAAATAGTATATTAATAATTTGTCAGATTATGATAGTGAACGAATGTTTTTTCAAAAATAAATTTTGATTTATAATTTGAAAAATATTCGATAGCAGCTGAAATTAAAAAGGAATGGCAATCGCCAACCAAAAAGATTTGCCGACATCATGATTTCTTCCCACTTTGCAATAAATAAATAATTCTTACTAAAATCTTAACTATTTTTCTAAAATATTTTTTAGCACTATTTTATTAAAATAATTTATAATTAGTCAAAAAATACTGTTAAAATGATCTAAAACATTCATTTATCATTTTCGAAATAAAACAAAAACCGATCGTAACTCTTTACTTTTTGGCAGCCATTTTCTTTGTTGTCAAAATTTAACCAGCCAATAAGATCGAAGAGAAGGTAGTGCTTTGGTTTTGTTTGACATATTTGGTCATTTTTATTGATTTTTTACTTGTAAAATAATTCAAGAGAGGGCAGCATCTTACAGAACTTTTTTCCTTGTTTAAAATGAGTATAAATTCTCATACGTAGTACAAAAGGTTACCGATTTAGAGTGACGTCAAATCTCCTCATGTTTACATGAATCAATCAGTTGAAAGATTAATAGATAGGCTTCAATCTACTCTGACTTCCTAAAAAAGTTTTTTTTTGGTAAACTTCATTATTGCTTTTATGAGAGAAGGAGATTCATTTATGTTAAAAAAATTCTTTCAAAAACTTCAGTTTATGAAAAAAATATGTAAGAGGATTGAAAAGTCACTATTATTTATGGTAATGAAATATTCCAGAATCAAAATGTGATAAGACAGCATGCAAAATATTAAATAAAAAATAATGATCATATTTTTTGTAAGTGGACATATTTTTGATTATATTAAATGGGACATTATTGGACTTTGTGAAATTTAAAGAACAGGTGCAGAGACAATTCATTAACAAAAGTGGACATGTACTCGATTACAAAGGTACAAATTTTGGCAGTACAAGTGGAGTAGGATTCATTATAAATAAAAAATGGAAGAATAACATTGTGGAGATTGATGGTGTATTGGACGGAGTGGCAAGATTAGTTATACAACTTAGTAACAGATACCAAATGCAGTTAATTCAGGTTTATGCCCAAAAAAGTTATTGTGATGAAGTAGTAGAAGAGTCTTATATAGATCTACAAAAGGCTTTTGATCATACTAAAAAACTTTTAAAATTGTATGGGAGAATTTAATGCTAGAATTGGTAAACAAATGAAAGTGTTGTAGGTAAATGAGAGAAGACATAGACATGTGGAGTTTGCAGAAAAAGAATATTTTTTTGAGAAAATTGTTAAAAAAAATGAACATGGAAGCAATAAAATGAAAGTACAGCAGAATTGGAATACATTTGGACTAACAGAAAATATATACTTCAAGATTGTAATGTCCTTAATAAATCCAACACAGAAAGTGACCGTCGATTAGTAAGATGTAAGATGCCTATTAATGCAAAACTGGAAAGACAAAAATTATTATGAAAAACAATATTTACAGTTGATATTCCTAATCCTCAGAAACATTCTAATAAAATTTAAATTAAAACTTGTAAATCGTTTTCAAGTATTAGTAAATTTTGATTATGATTCAGATTTAAATGAAATTAATAGAAAAATAACTGATACACTTTTAAAATCTGTTACAAAGACAGCTGATAGACAAAAGCAGCAATTGATCAATAAAATTTCTACTGGAACTAGATAATTTATACAAAAAAAATTAAGAATATGATGTATTAAGAAGGAGTGGATATCTCAAATTTTGTTAAATGGTGTGAAAAAGAGTTGATAATAATATAAGAAAGTACAATTGTGAAATAACAAGGGTAGCTGTAGAAGAGAATAAAAGTCTCAAGAGTGTAAAACAACATTTTGGTATTGATAGTAGACTTATATCTGCAATAAGAAAAAAGATTAAACTATTACTAAAAAGTGAGATGACATCATGAAATGGATAGAGTTCTATCAAAAATTATTTAATTATAATGAACAATTACTTCTTACATCTATTATATCTTCTGAATTGCCAATGATTTTAAATGAAGAAGTGAGACATGAATTAATTTTATAAAGAAGATAAAAGCTTCAGGTAATGATGGACTTATAACCAATATATTAAAACAAGCAGGTGAAGAAATAGAAAAAGTTTTGACAAAGTTGTATACCAAATGTCTAAATAATAAAAATATACCAGATGATTATAAGAATGCAGTATTAATATTAATATTTAAGAGAGATAATAAAGAAGATATTAGAATATACTGACCTATCAGTCTTATTATTTTTCATAGAACTTTTACCAAGACAATTACAGCTCATCTACAGTGAACATTGGATAAAGAACAAGCTAGATTTAAAAGTGGTTGTAGTACAGTAGATCATATCCAAATATTGAGAGAAGTAATAGAAAGGTCCAATGAATGTGAGTTGCCAAAAGCAGATTTAATTCTGTAAGCATTTCTTCAGTGATTAAAGCATTGGATCATCAAAGTATAGACCAAGATATTGTCATATACTGAAGGGTATTTATTAAAATGCAACAGTAACAATTAGATTACATAATGTTACTTGGAAGGTTAAAATCGAGAAGGGTGTAAGACAGGATGATGCCATATCTTCAAAATGTTTTACAGCTGTTCTGCAAGAAATATTTTGTAGATTAAAATATGAAGCTAAAGGAGTAAAATTAAATGGAGATTATTAAAATAATTTAGAGTTTGCAGATGATGTAGTTGTTTTTGTTTCATAGGTTCAGGAAATGCTGTAGGAGTTACTGGATGAAAGTAAAAAAAGTAGGACTAAAAGTAAATGTTAAAAAGACTAAAGTAATCTTCAATGGATTTTCTCAAAAGATGGAAATAAAGATTGATAATGATGAGTTAGAAAAAGGTAACAACTACAAATACCTTGGTCAGATTATTACTACAGATGAAAACATAATTGATAAAATTAATCATAGAATTAAACTTGATTGAAGTGCTTTTGGTATAAATAACCTAATATTAAAAGAAAATATGCCTGTGTGTGTGAAAACAAAGGTTTTTAATAAATGTGTTTTACCAGTTCTTACTTATGGATCTGAAACATGAACATTTAATAGAAGAGCAATACAGAGATTTCAGAACCCTCAAAGAACAATAAAGAGATGCATGTTAGGAGTATCAAGAAGAGATTAAAAGCACAATAAATGGGCAAGAGAATGAACATATGTCACTCACATCATTGAAAGAACTAAAAGTCTGAAATAAAGTTGGGCTTGACATAGTGCTTAAAAATATGATAGTAGATAGACAAGTGAAATCTTAAACTGTTTTCCTAGAAATTGTAAAAGACTCAGAAGAGACATGTGAGATGGATAGAAAAATAAGAAAGTGTGCAGGGGTGATGTGGAGAATAAATATTAGAGATCGGAGAAGATGGATTGAACTTGAAAAGACCTTCATCCTGCAGTGCATTGATAATGTATGGCAATGATGATGAATGAATCCAAAACTCATTTCTAGGATATTACTATTTTCTTTATTCTTTTTTTTCTTAGAGTTGAAATGATTGTACTCATTTGCAAATAGATAATATTGATGATGATGATGATTAACAATAAATTTATTTAAAAGATTTCATAAAATTTAGAAGTTCCCTAAAATAAATTATATTAACTTTTTCAAAATTATAAAATAATATTTGTGTCAAAAGAAATATAATTCAAAATAAATATAAAAAATGTTTCCACAAACAAATTCAAGAGTTTTCAACAGCTAAGCAAATATTCTTAAAATATTAATAGTAATAGTTTTTTGTTTTTCTTTTACAATTTTAAAATTTAGTACTTTTTTTTTTTATAAAAACTCTGTGTATATATATATTCTTGCACAATTATTTCTTTAACTTTAATTCGGTGAACATTCATAGATATAAAAAAATAAAAGGGCAAATTATTTGTAATTGTAAAACACACATTCAAATGTAAATAATATATCCAAGACATCTGTTAAAACAATCTGAAATATATATTTGTAACCAAGTTGATTAATGAAACTCTGTGTAAGCGTGGAAATGTATAAATAAGTAGACACTTATATCAATGGATAGACAAAACCAAGAACTATTTTCTTGCAATAAACTTTATCTCAAAATAGAGATTCCATCACTCTGAAAATTAACATCCACTCTTCTTTATATATTTATGCAGTTACTAATCGTATTTGTTTTATAAATGCATGATTCTAGTTGAGAGAGGTAAAGATAAAAATAACCCTCTATATTATGTATATTGACAAATAGTAAACAAAGACCTACATCATAAAATTAATTATTGTACAAAAATAATTATTATTTATTATTAGTTATATATATTTAAATGATCATTTTTTTGAGATTATATTATTATCATTCTAATTTGTGATAATTTCTTATAATAATTATTTATATATAGTAATTAGCATTATGAGGTAGTATCTCTGGCATATTAATTTTAAGTATTGTATATAAATATGAATGGATTAAGAGTTTATTTTTCTCCTAAATACAATCATGCATTTTTAATTTAAATATTAAAAGTTTTATCTTGTGGATGCATTGCAGATGGGGGGGGGGGGACAGACTGATGTTAATTTCTTGGATGACCTAATAAGATCCTTGTTTTTTAGAATATTGTAAAGTGATGAAATGGTTGTTGGTTTTTTTTTTTAATCATTTACATGTTACTATTTGGTTTGATGAACCATCTTTGATTGAAAAGTTATTTTCCTATATTTAATAATATAACTTTTTGGTAGTGTTCTATTCTATCATGTCAGCCACTTGATGGTGTTGATGCTAAGAAAAAACACATACATATAATGTTACTGGTTCCACCCCATTCTTTGTGAAAGAATAATAATCATACAGGTTAACATAATTCATAAATTTCCTTAAAACATTTACTGGAACAATTTTACATAAGCATACATTATTGCAAATATTCTATTCTAGTAGAATTGCCCATGTGGCAAAACCTTCTCTCCCTCCCCCCCCCCAACTTTACAACTACATCATGGTGACCAAAAAATACTGATAATGCTTTAATTATTGAATGGCCTTTTACTTTTTGGGTCATTTTTGAAAAGGAAGAAAAATTATTTATTAATTTATTGCTTGATTTCTTACAATAGCTATCTTTGAAAGATAATATGTGTATGGATATTAATGGCATACCTATTAAGAATTAAGAATTTCCAACTTGATCAGGGTTTTTTTTCCTTTTTTATTGGGTATTTAAAGATTAATTAATAAATGTAGTCTTTGGACAATTGATTTTGGTCTCTGGATAGAACTATGAGAATTTTCACAGTCATACATTCTTTTTTTTTTTGTCTGACGGCTTAGTAATTCATTCCAATTTTCTTCATCAATTCGTGTAATTTAGTCAAGAACAATTTGATGCTACCAAAAATTTAAAACCCGCTGCTTTAACTACAAGTGACCCTGAAAAGTTTCATCTTAGTCCTGCAATGTAGGCCAGAGGGAAATGCCTTTTTACATCTGCAAAAATTAAAACTTTATCAATTGACTTACCTTATTGCAAAGATTCTATTACAATAGAATTAATTAATTCCCCATGCCTGCCAGATTCTGCGGATGGCAGTTGGCTTGATTTCAATCTGTCAGCCATTTTATTTGTCATGGATGTGTTCTCATGAAAATGTAACTTTTTGTGTGATTTTGTCAAAATCTTGCTTGGATCTACTCTTTCCAAATTGATTTGAAGGTTCCATACTGAGTAGGGAAGCATGGCAATGGGTGGACAATTGTTAGGAGGTAATAATAGATCAAATGACTTGTAAGATAATTTCTTTGACATGAATATTTGAAGAGTTGTGGCAGGCTGAAGTCCAGACACCCCTCACATGATACTGTAGTGAACATTGAACTGTGAGCATTGGGATAAAGTGTGTAACACTAAAGAAGGTGCCACTAATAAATGGCATCTTTTCTGTGCTTTATAGCATAAAAATTAATGTCATTAATAGTGTCAGCTGCAGCATATTTAAACAGCCTTTTATCTGTGCTGTTTGTTCATAGATATATAGGTCTAGAAGGCAGCAGCTGTGTAAATAACATATTTATGTGCTTTTGCATATAAATAGTGTCATTAAGTGACTGACATGATAGAATAAAAAACTACCAACTTTTCTTTTAAAATAATTATTTTTCATACATGCAGTTTTTGAATGTGAAAAAAAAAATCTTTAGTGTGTTCACCTGTTATGCCAAACTTAGGCTTTATATTGCTGAGAACTCACTAGGTAACCAATTAAATTGACTGCTAAATGAGTAGCTAAATATTTTTAGCTAGGAGTTAAAAAAATATAAAAATGCTAAAACCTCACCAGATAAAAACTGAAAAATATGGTAAATAAGGTTTTTTCCCACCAATTTTCTATAAGATAGGGGAAGAGGTTATTAAGAAGCTTTTGCTAAGTTGCAAGTTATTTGAAGTATATTTTATTTATATGAATTAACTGACAAATCAAAAATATCATATTAATTGTTTAATACCAAATTCCATGTACTCAGCATTATAAAAATATGTTAATAAGGCTATTGTTGTACAATGAACATCATTTAAAACTATGTTATAGATGGTTGTTTAAATGTTTTAAAGAATATCTAAAAACTGTAAGGGATGCTGTGTTCAAAGTTTCTGGATTGTGATTAGTTCATTTATAGCAAAGTAAGTCAACAAATAAAAGATAAAATCTTAGTTGCTCTTGGAATTTGTTTATTTGCAGCTTATATCTCTTCATCTATTGTTCTCTCACCTATAAAAACTAATAAGATTATGACTAATCTAATATATTCTACCATTAACTGAGGTTTTGTTACAGGTTTTAAATTAAAGATAAAAAGAGGAAATTGGAATGAGATTACTATAAATAAATGATTCTTTGTAATTAATTGTCTTATAGTCAATAAGAAATGTTAATACATATGTGAAAGCAAAGCTTTAGTTTTTGATTAGCAACTTCTATTAAAAGAAAACTAATTAAATATGAAGCTAATTTTGCAAACGTTAATAGTTCATATGTATGGCATTTAGCTTGAATAAAATTTATGGCAAAGTTAAACTATTTTTAGCATAATTTTTATTAATATTAATTATAAATATAATTAAAGTAATGAAAAAATAATAAAATAAAATTTATTCTTTTTAGATTAACAAACACAGTGTTATCTTTTTATTTTTCATTACAAAAATAAAATATATTTTATGTTTATTATTTTTTTTTTCAAATGAATCAAAATAAACTCGACATAAAATAAGTATGTTTAAATTCCATTTTATTTTAAAAATAAAATATGAGCAAGCATTGCAAATTTATACAATTTCTATTTTGCAATTTGATTTTTCAACTATAGAATTTTTTTATTTATTGATAACTCTCACATCTAAGTACAGAAATAAAAACTAAATTATAGATTCATTTTTATTTTATTGGGAAAATTCATCATAAAATTGCAATACAAGTATCAGAGTGTAGACGGTTCAAATGCTCACCTGAATCATTCTTGACCAATAAAAATTTGGTACAGAGTATATACACTCAGTATTCTATGAATTGAGTAAGAGATGAATAATAAAATATATAACCTGTTATATAAATTATGTCTTATAATACCACATTTTTATCATGGAAAAACTAATACATACAAGCATGGCCAGAACATAGTTATGAAGTGAAATATGCATATTCTTATAAGTATATAAATTATTTAATCTATAAAATTCACTATAGTTTAGCAGTGAGCTTAAAATCTTATTTTGGATAGATGGTTATTGGATTATTCCTAATATTTTCATAAGTGAATAATAATTTCATTTAACTTGATTAAAAATATTAATAATTTATTCATTTTTTCAGCTTCAAATAAATAAATTATTTAGTATCTCATACTTTTTGAAATTGTGATTATGAACTTCATTTCCATGTTTAATAATTATCTGTTGAAGCATATATATATTTTATATATTCATTTATATATATATTTTATATATTCATTTATAAATAAATTATTATTATTATTATTATTATTTTTATAAACTCATGAACTCCATATCTGGCCCGTTAGTGCAGACCAAATTCTTTTGCAAGCTTCTTGAATGCAGGACTATTTTCATTCCTACTACACATGGTTTTTTCTTTTTATTTTTTTTGATAAGACATTATTTATCTTCTTATCAGATGGTGTATTCCCTCAAGATTGTCTCTTTGCAATTCTCTTACATGGTCTGATATATAGAGCATTTAGAACTTAAATCTCCTTTTTTGACAGCTTCTGCTGATTCTGTTATTCATGATGTATTTTTAAATGTAGAATAAAAATATCAAAAAAGTTTTTAATAACACATATAAACTATATTATTAGATGAAGTTATTATTTATTAACCTTGATTTTATGTCATCATCATCATTGACAACCATTATCAATCCATTTCAGGATGAAGGTCTCTCCTAGTTCAATCCATCTTCTCTGATCTTTAGCTTCTCTTCTCCACATCATCTCTGCACACTTCTCTTATTTCATCCATCCATCTCACAAATGGTTTCTTTCTGGGTCATCTCTTGGAATTCAGTTTAAGATTTCAATTATCCATCTACTATCATCTCTTCTAGCAATATGGCCAGCCCAACTCCACTTCAGTCTATTAATTTTTTCAATGAGGTCAGAAACACTTGTTTGTTCTCTTGCCCATACATTGCATTTTCAATCTCTTTTGTTACTCCTAATATGCATTTCTCCATACTTTTTTGGTCTGAAGTTTCTTTATTGTACTTCTATTAAATATCCAAGTCTCAGATCCATAAGTAAGAACTGGTAAAACACATTTGTTAAACACCTTCCTTTTCAAACACATAGGCATATTTCCTTCTAACTGCTTTAATTACATATGTACACATACATTAAAACAATGTTTTTTTATGAATGAAACATGAAAGAATATTTTTGGTTCACCTTGTATGTGGCTGCTTTTCCTATTATAGCATTTACGTTTAGTTGATAATGACATTCAGAATAACTACTGAATTGTCTCACTACTAGTTGGATAAGATCAACCTAATAAAAATAATAAGCTACTGCGTACATAGTTAAAGCTGAAAACTGTTTTATGTATTAGATAATCATTCAAATTCCTGGATACTATAATTCTTAGCATAAAAGGATGTAAGACATACTGAAGTAACAAAGTAATAAGAAACTATGATCAAAACAGGTCACATAATTAACAGTAATAACAGCAACAGCTTATAATTTCTTGTTATTCACGCACTATTGTAGTATCTCAATATTTAGATCACACTTATATATAGATATATTAATAATGAGGTTTTGGATAAGTATTTCATTTACAACACCAACTTTACAAAAACAGTTTAAACGTGGAATTTAATCAATATTCTTTGAAGTTAAAATATTATTGAAACACCAAATGGCAAATAACACGTGCAGCCATTTTAATTACAACTTCTAGGAAGTTTTTAGTTAGAAAAACATCGAAATTTATCTTTTAAACTGATAGCAAAGGAAAAAGTCAGTTGTTTTATATTCAGTGAAGATACTTATTTATTTAACGCCAAGTCATTATTGTAATATGAAATATTTACCTTATGGCTAACTAATATATCAATATCCTATATTGTATATATATATATGCATATGTATTTCTGATGGAATAGTATATCTACTGCATGCATAAACTTTAAATTAAAATGTTTACAGTAGTTGAGAGTTTTACAAATAAACTATAATTAATTTTTAGTCGGACTAAAAATTCAATTTTTGATTTAAAAATGGATATCTAGTTGTTTTTTTCTACGGATTAAACATGATAAAAAATTATAACCTTTGCCAAATAGTATTATTCAATTACTCTAGAATATAATGTCTTCTCTTTATTTTTCGGCTGTTGGGGAAAGAGGGGGAGGGGGTTACTCCTCTGTGAGAGAAAGCTAAATAGAACCTTGTTCTGCCTAAACCATTTAATTAAGGCATTTCACATTTATCTTGGGTTGATTATAGATTAACTACATGAAAACAAAAATTCTAAGTCTATCTGGAAATTGAAAACGTTTCCTAATTTTACCTGTCCGGAATTGGAATCCCAAAGACCCTCACAGCATCGTAAGACAATTTTGCCATTCACAGTTCTGTATGATCTATTGCACTAGAATAGTAGTGCATTTGGAGTTCAAAGCCCATGAATCTCTGATCAGACACATTTGGTGTTCAAAATTTTTATGACCTCCAGAGCAATCAACCATTCAATAAGTATTATCATATTATACACACATGTAAAATTTTATTTTTGAATATTGAGTTAAAAGTAATTAAACAAATAAAAAAAGTATTCCTAAACTTTGTTTCCATAAATAATGAAAAACTTTATGAATAAATGAATGCTTTTTATTTGATTACCAGCCAGAAGCCAATAGTTGTTTTTTTTAGTACTTAGTGTATATTATTCAAAGATGCACAAAGCTAAACTGGGCATAATACATTTATTTATATACATTATGTAATAAAATTAATAGATGTAATTAAAATAGACTTTAAATACACATGTACAAGGGCGATGTCAAAAATAATGGAAATCACTCTCTGGTTTGTGCACCTGCCTTTACACACATCTTGCAGGAACTTTTCTCCATCAATCTGCCAAAAGACATAGCCATGTAAAATTATAGTGCCATGTAGCCCATTTTTTGTAAAGTATGGTTTGCATGTTTGTCACTTTTATAGAAATTGAAAAGTTCAAAAAATTTAAAAATCTACCTTCATTCACAGAAAACAGCAGGGAAAACATTTGTATGCTTGATACAGATTACACGCAAGCTGATCTTATAAGAACTCAAATTTTATGAGTGGTTTGATTGAAATGTTAAATTCATCACATCCCTAAAAGGATGGCAAGTGAAGTCCAAAGTTTTAATGCAGATTTTTTTATGCAAACAGAATCTTTTTCTCAGATTTAATTCATAATGGTCAGGCATTTTATCTGTAACTTCTGAAACATTTATGTGATGCAATAAAATGTAAATATTCTATTTTGTGACAAGAAAAATGAGTAAACTTCATCCCAACAAAGCATCATTTCTGAAAGCCTTGAGTGTGAAACATTTTTAAACTAAATTTAGCACGATGCAACTTATCTATCAGCCATATTTGCTTGATCTCACTTTGGGTGATTTTTCTTTAATCTCCAATTTAAAAAATGTCTTAATTTTTTTGTATGAATTTAGAAGTGGTGGGCAAAAATGACAAAGGCATTAAAAAACATCACTTTGCAAGTATTTCCAGACTACTTTGAAAAATGAAAAATGGGTTTAATTCAGTATATTGTATTAATATGGATAGTAATTTGAAAGAGATTCAATTTATGACACTTAAAAATAAATAAACAATTTTTATTACAAAATTTTACATACTTTTGGATTCTTGTTTGCATTTTAAAATTGTGAAAAATTCAATGGATATAATTATTATAGTTAGAAGAAATAAAGAATGTGTCAGAAAAATCTACAAAACAGAGAAAAAAGGCAATATTAATATCAATAATAATTGTGGAGAATTCATCTAGAAGAAATGACTTTTGTGGAAATTAATCTGGATTAATAGTTCTGATTTGCTGCTAAACAGATTACTAATGATGAAAATAATTGTTAACAATTTGACCTATTTTTTACATAGAATTATTATAAAGTCATTCTAGTTTGATGTTTATATTAAATTATAATCATTTTATGAAAACCTAATGCTAGATTTTTGTGAGATTTAAATTGGTGCATTAGTTTCAAAAAATATCAAATTCAAAAATGTTTGGATGCCATAATTTTGGTTAAAATTTGTAAAACCTTTTTCAATGCTTTAAGATCCTATTCTTAATCTTATATTCAAATTTTACTTAGTTTTTAAGTGTTCTTGGATGTCACATTTTCTCAAATCTTCTGTAAATTATAAATTGATAAACCTATGAGTTTTTCATAAATAGACAATTAAACTTAAGCTAATATTATCAATTATTTTTTTAAAAAACCAATATAATGCATCAGTAATACTTTATATTATCAGAATAATAAAAACAGTCTCTAATATTTTATCTATTCCATAATAATAAAAATACCAAAAAAAAATCGAATACAGGCATTTATTCACTTTCATGCATTAAAAAATTAAAATAATATACTATAAATTATTAAAATGAAATTAAGCAGTACAATTGTTCTGACATAATCTCAGAATATTTCTAAATATGATTGTCCCATACTTTTATTTTTTATCAAATAATACTAAGAATACTGTCAAAACTGAAATTAATATATTATTTACTTTTTATTGCATTTTTTTTATTTCTTTAATTTTTTTTATAGGTATATTTATTTTCTATAACATTTTATATTTCTTTTACTATTTTTTATAAATTTATGACAGTTTAGATATGACTTAATACCACTAGATGGTAATACTAAAAAAAAAAAAAAATAACAAAATAAAATGTAATTAAATGATTTCCTATTAACTTGCCTTGTGTGTGTTTCTGTCTGTATGACCACATTTTTGAATTTTTAACACTAAAAAAAATCCATTTCCATTTATAGATCAAACTCCCATCCTTACACTTCCCAAGAAAACTCTTTATCAAATGAACCAATGAAAATATTACATTTAGAACAAAATTTTAGTATTAATTTAACTCTTGCTTAATTAAAAAGCCAATACATAAATATTTTTATATAGTAGACATTCACATGGTATTTAAATTTAGAATTTGTTTATTAGCACGTGTACTTTTTATTTTCATATCTTATTGTTAAATTATAATTTTTGTCAGAATGTTTTGTAATTTTAACCAATTTTTAAAATGTCATGTATGCTACATAAAGATTTTTTTTAAATAATGCTTTTATGGAAACAGCTAAACATCACATGATCACTATTTCTTATGCTAGCACATTGCTGTCCATACAGTAGTGCCAACCAGAGTAATCAATGGATACCAGAAGGTTTGTGCATAAAATCCGTATTTATAAACAGCTGACTAAAAACTAGAAAAATAAAATAATCTGACTGAAAAATATGCTGTGTTGTTTCATAAAAGCCTCAAATGCTTTGATGAAACAACACATTTTTCAGTCAGATTACTTTATTTTTCTACTTTTTAGTCAGCTGTTTACATAAAAGCATTTTTCTAAAAAAAATCATTTTTTATATATTATTTTTTGTTCATTTTTTTCACTAAATTGTTTGCATGTTCTAAAATGTATTGTCATCAAGAATATGTATGTATGCAAAGTTCAGAAATTAGGGAGTGGATGAAAATTGAATTACAAGATTTCACAGACAGACAGAAAAATATTAGATAAATTAATAGCATAAAATGGTTTTATGAAAACAATAATCATGTTTGACTTTTTTCCTGCATATATATTCTTAGATTGTTTTATTAAAAGTTTCTGCATAAGACATAGCAGTAATTGGGTTTTTACTACCTGTGTAAAGAATATTATTTCAAGATTTTTGATCTTTCAAAGAGCCTTCACAAAATTCATCATATTACAATCATCTATGAGCACAAAAAACCAAACTACTTTTTAATTTGGATGCATTTTATGAATAATCCTCACTCATCAGGTAATCAAAAGTCATCAAACATGTGAATCCACACACTCACAATGATAGCTCGATTATTTTTTCCATTATATAACTTTTATGTGATGTAGAAACTTGTTTCTATATAGTTTACCACCTTTGTGAGAAGGTGGGTATTTGTTGATCTGCAAAGATATTTTCAAAATTCTTTTGATCTTCAATAATTCATTTCTCTTCAACTTCACCATAGCAACTATTCTCTATTACAAAAATTCAAATCACTCCTTTTCATAACATATGTATTTAATAATGATTCTCACTTGATAAGTAAACCACAGACATCAAACTTCTAATTCCCTATGCTTGCATTGACCCCTTACTTTTTATCACACTCATCTCAGGTGATAAAAAATGGGTTTTCATCCAATTTTAAAACTTTGTGGAAGGGTGAATAATTCTTGTGTAAATTTCATTGTTAGGTGTAAGAATAATATCGCATTAAAAACCATTTGTTATTATTTAATCATCTTTTCATTATTTTAATTCATATTTATTTTGCTCTGATTTCAATTTATAACTTTCTAAAGGCAATACTTTGTTTTATTAAGCTGCCATCTTTTATTGAATACATTTAATCAAATTTTAATTTAAAAATGAAAAATGCACTAAAAATATATATAAAAGTAGTTTTAAGAAATGGAAGCTAATTTTTTTCAGCTTTCACACAATTTTTCAGATGAGGGGGTACCCCCAAAACCTGGAATTTTGTAATAAAAAATTGTGTATTTATTTTTAGGTGTTTCAAATTGAATCTTCCTCAAAGTAATTCCTATTTGATGTAATGCATAGGTCTGAATGTTATTCCTACTTTTCAAAGTAGACTTGAAACTCTTGTGAACCTCTTTCATTTTGTTCTTTACCCTGTTCAAGTCTGCAAAATCTTTTGTTTTTTTATGTATTCCTTATTAAGAGGGGTTAAAAAATGCATGGAATGAGATTGGGAGAATATGTCTGATGAATAAGGGTGATCATGCTATTTTGATCAAAAATTGTTTCATGCTCAAGGTTTTTGTGTATTGGTGGCATTGTTGGGGAAAAGCTTGCATGCTTTGCATAAACCAGGATGATTTTGTTTTATAGCATCACACAAACATTTCAAAACTTCATTGCAAATTAATTCTGAGTGAACAACATTATTTACATTAAAAAATAATATGCATTGTCTTAACTTTGGACTTTATTCACTAGGCTTTTTTAGGATGCGGTCAATTTGACACATTCATTAAATCACTCATAAATCTGTGGTTTCCCCAAACCAGTTTGCTTGTAAATTGTTTCAAGGATTATTACTGTTTCTCCTTCCACTTACCTCAACAGAAAGCAGAATTTCACATTGTTCAAACTTTTTAATCATCACAAAAATTGGCAAAGAAATGGGATATAGTTAATAAAATAATTATTACAAAGCATCACAACTCTTTTCAGTAATAATAGTTGGCATATTGGTGTGAGGAGCTCCCTATAGGTAGTATCAGTGGAAGCATATACCAAAATATATTCATTCTCCAAAGAATATTTTCAGTTATTTTGGATACCCCCTCATATTATGTAACAAAAATTAAAGCATATGAAAATCATGTTTAAAATTACTTTTAGACTATTTATAAACATAGCATGTTTTAAATTTGGTTATATAATATCAAGATTACTGTGAAAACTTTTTTAAAAAATTAATTTCTTAGTGCATATTTATATATATATTAGTGCTTTTATGTGAATAAATTTTTTTTTAAAAAAAAAATTGTTTTTTTTTTTTTTTTTAATCTTATATAATTCCATAAATTAAGTTTAGATACAATATAATACTGGTAGATGGCAGTACTGTAAACAATACTCATTCCCATCACATCTTAAATAAACA
Organism: Epiperipatus broadwayi; assembly: GCA_028023455.1. Taxonomy (NCBI): domain Eukaryota; kingdom Metazoa; phylum Onychophora; class Udeonychophora; order Euonychophora; family Peripatidae; genus Epiperipatus; species Epiperipatus broadwayi. The sequence goes on along the minus strand of JAQFVV010006624.1, from coordinate 195,707 downwards.
GAATATTAGGTGTGAGTTAATATATGATAATAATAAGGAAAGTAGTTTATTGTTTAAGGCTCAAATAGGATCTTCAGCAACAAGAGAATATACATGTAAATGAAAAAATATGGGTGATTTAGTTTGTAAATTATGTAAGGAAGGAATAGAAAATATTAGGCATCTGTTAATTGAATGTAAATGTTTGAAAACAGAAAGGGCACATATAATGAAGTTATGAAAAAATAAATATGAAAAAAGTGATTATACAGAAAGTAGATTATTGGTTTTTATGCTGGGTTTGGAAAAAGATAAGGGGGATTTAGATATAAAGGCTATAAAGTTGACAAAGATTATGTTGTGGAAATGGGATGGAGCAGAATATGGGAAAACATAGACTGGGGAATGTAAAATTAAATAGCTAACAAGTTTCTCTTGGTATAATTGCTGAGAGATTTTTGACTTCGTTTAAGAAGAACCTACATCACATCACATCACATCCCATATAAAATTCAAAATTTTAAATTTTTAATATTTTTTTGTTTAAAATTTTTAAAATAATGTATTGTTATTTGAAATGCATATGCAAGCCAAACTTTAATTAAACTGAAAATTGAAAAATGTGTAAAAATTGAGTTATAAGATTTCATCAGATGTCAGACAGACAGAAAACAGAGTAAGTTTAATAAAAAAATGTATAAAATAGAGTACTATTATCAAGTAATAAACTTCACTACTGATAATTTACCTTTGCTTGCTATAATTTTAAAACATTTTTATTTTAACAGCTTAAAATTTAGACATATTATTACAATATTTAGTCCTTTATTTTTAAAGAAAACCGATAAATATTTAATTTTACTTTAATTTATCGGATAATTTTTAGTACTCATTTAATTTATTTTTACACACTTTACCTTAATTACCTGAAGATAGGTAAAATAATTCGATTATAATACTTTGACTAGGTGAGAAGAGAAGACTTACTCATCATTAAAATTAGTTTGAAAACTATTTAGTTTGATCTTTATTTTAGACATAATGAGGCTTCATTAATACTAACCTGCTTTCCTATTATTTTAGAAACAAATATATAAGTTTTGAATATTTTCTGGACAATAAATCAAAAACTATAAAGCAAGTTTACCTCATATTAAACCATTAGAGTAGTACAATCTTCAAATATAATAATTGTCAAAGAGGTCATATAAGGTATTCTGTACAAACTGTTTATGTTGTGAGAATACAAATTCACATTCATTTACTCTGATTCTATGTCACTAATTTCTTACAAGATTCTAAGCGACTATTCTATTACAATTATAATAATGGCTTTAAAAGTTCACAATATAAAGTCAAATTACTTTCTGTATCACAAACAAATTACTCATCTACTATTAACAATCATTGGATATATATATATATATATATATATATATATATATATATATATATATATATATATATATATATATATATATATATATGTTTTGATACGAAGATTTTCACAGGTTGCATATATAAAAACATATTTTGTGGATTCATCTGCATTAAAAAATTTAAATATTGATATACAACAACGTTTCAACTTGATCACACAAGTCATCCACTGGATGATAAAAAGTAGAAAGATGGTTGTAGAGGCACTACAATCACTGATTTGAAAAAAACGTTAAAGTTCCACCAATAGCAAAAATGTTAATTTTAAATTGTAATTTTTGTTAACTATAAGAAGGCAACAATTGTTTAATCAATAAAAAACATTAAAATATATTACTGTAAAAATTCCATAAGATGTTTGGCAAAGAAGTAGTAGAGTTGATTTCTTATTCATGGATCTTAATATTCTATGACCTACCACCACTGCTAGATTATCATTAAACTAAACAAGCTAAAGCTTGACGCTTAATTATTAAGGGACCTCTAAATTTTATGAAAAACATTGAACAGAGAAAAATGTTTTATGCTACCTTGTAAAAAATCATTGAAATTTACCTCTGGTGATGAAGGTTACTAAAATAGCTGCTGGTTTTCATAACCTATTTACTTTTTTAATAGTTTGAAAGCAATAAGAAAATTTTGATCCCATACTAACAATAGAATTTATTGTTTTTATCACTATTGGAGGATTAGTATGATGCCAGGATTATCTTGAACATTTGGATTACTTTTAGATGATAAAGGATTTAAGGTTTCAATAGCTACGCTAGAATTAAATAAATTATACCTTATTGTTAATTTATGACTGTAAAGAATTGTTGCATTTTGTTGGGGAAAGGCCTCAATTTTTTGTTAGCTTAAGGCCTTAAAAAATTAAATTCTGGTCTTGTCTGTTACTTTAATGATGCATCAATTTACTCAGGGTACTTCACCAAGAAAATCATTGCATTCAAATCTTTGTGTATATATTCTTTTTTATTTTATCCAGACAAATATAGAGAACATTAGCTACTTCAGCTAATAACTGGAAATGATGCAGTCCATTGGAAAGTCATGTGGCATCCAAGTATTGAATAGCATATTAATTATCAATTCAAAATTTTAGCTCTTGAATCTATTTTTTATCAATGCATTAAACTACATATGACATTTCAGTGGTGCTACAACTCTTATTGCTAGTATTTACTAAGAATAAAAGATTATTAAAATTATGCTTCACAAGAAATCCAACACTGATTAACACTCACACTTGGTATTTTTTATTTATATATTCATTATAAAAATCTTTTAAAGTTTTGTTTAATATATATATATCAAAAATGGAACTGTAGGCATAAAAAATATTAGGCTTCTGTTAATTGAATGGAAATGCCTTCAACTAGAAAGGATACAAATAATGAATTGTAAAAGAATAAATATAAACTAAGTGATTAAACAGAAAGTAGGTTCTTGGTTTTTATGCTGGGTTTGGAAAAAAGTAAGGGGAATTTAGATATTAAGGCCAGAGAGTTTAACAAAAATAATGTTGTGGAAATGAGATGCAGCAGGATAAATAAGAATATGGGAAAAACTTATGGTGGAGAATAGAAAATGAAGGTAAGATAGCTAAAAGGTTTCTCTGGGCATAGAATCTGAGATATTCTTGACTCTAAGAAAGGAGAAGCCACAGTGCATCATATGGCATAACAAGATTTTGATTTATTCATTTTTAGTAATAATTATTTTTTTCTGTCTAACATTTTTAATTCACTTTCCTTTTTTATACAATTGACAAATATTTTCTTAAATTATAATTATAGTTAGCAATTATTAATGATAAATTATACTTAATAACCAAACGACTAATTGTTTATTTTTTTAATTTTATTATATAGACATTCAATATTATTTATACAAACTAGTAATTATCTAAACCTTTCTTTTTTGTGTGTGAAAATGCATTCAAAATATATTCTTTAACTTTCTATTCCATGTTTAAAAATGATAAACTTACATTAGATAAAAAGAAATATGTGAGCAAAAGTTGTAAGTAGAGAATGATTATGTTAAAATAGGATATAAAAGAAAAGTAATTAAAAATATTTTTAGAAATCAAAACATAAATGTGATAAGAATAAATATAAAGATTTTAAGTGAATGTCTATTTCATATTCAAGGGAAGTATATAAGAAGTTAGTAACAGAGAAATTACCAGATACTGTCAAATAGTTTGGAAAAATAGTAAGTCCTTGGATAGATGATTATGTAATACGAATAGGATAAATGGTATTAAAAGTAAAGGAGAAATGATTTATAAAATTAAATAAGGAAATTGTAATAAAATATATATAGGACAGACAGGACAAGCAATAAGTGATAGAAGGAAGGAACATGATAGTGTAATTAGTAGGAGAGATATTAGGTCAGGACCATATATACATTAGGTAGATACTGGTCATAAAATGGAATGTGAAAAGAATATGTTAATAAAAAAAAGTGTCATGAAACATTATACTTTCAGAAAAATTTGGATAGATGCATAGTATAATTAAAGAACCAGCAAAATTATGTGGAAAATGGGCATTATTAGATAATTTGAAGATTTAAAAATTATGGTAGAATTGTGGATGTGTTTATAAAAATATATGTATAGATATTTATATTGTTTTAAAAAAATGTTATGTATTTTTTTGTGTCATTTATTTATATGTTTAGATGTATAATGTGCATTATATTATCAAAGGTAGAATAATGTCCAATAGGTGGAGTAAATGTAATTGATAGGTCATGTGATCTATAAAACATTAATATCTTGAAAGAGTCTTAACAAGAGATGAAAGCAGGGTTGAAAATTAAATAATTTAAATCTAATTCAGTGTTTCACATTTATTTAGATTGATTATTATGTTAAGTATATATTTATAACAATACTGTGGACAAATATTTTTTATATTGGACATTTAATCATTGCTTTAATGACCAGCAGTCACAAATGTGTCACTACATGACATGTATGAAAATAAAATAGATAATATACAATAAGTTTATCTACCACACATCAATGTTTAAACAAATAATGAAAGTAAGTCACCAGCAGCCTCAATGATTTTACAATATTTTCACTAATTCATTACATAAGAATGAGAACCAGATGTAACTAGCATAACCTAAATTGACAGCTGTCCATTCTCATCAACAATATCTCAAAAGCAAAAGTTCAGATCACTCAATATGGAACCTATTACATACAACCTTAATCTACCTTGACTATGCAGTGTGATTGAACTCCATTCATAACTTATAAATTTACTGCCTTAACACATTATTTATTTTTTTAAATAAACGGAAAGTAACTGATGTTTTAATAGCATGGCCAGAGATAACTTTAACATTTATCACCAATTAAATTACAGTTTGCTAAAAAAAAAAAACAATACATTAATGTCTCATCATAAATGCTTATATGCAGATTTAAGCTAATAATTATTCATTAACATATTTTTTCATATACACTGAAGATAAATCATGATGAACTAGAAATTCATCTAAAGTTCATACCTTTTATCACAGTGTAAAAGTTTACATTCAGACCTTTAGGTATTGATTTATTTTAGCACACTTTATTCTTAAAACCATAGCTACATTAAATGGTTTAAATGACCATTCAGACTTTATTAGAATGATTTAACCATAATTTCCTCTTGGTTTAAAATGGCTGGTTCATCCTGTAGCACTGGACAACAGACTTTGACTCTTCTCAGGTAGATACATTGTAGAGACATGTTTGGGTGATTTCTTACCTTGTTGATGGGTTCTTTTCCAGGACTCAGTGATAGGTTTTTGGCTTGCCCTCTACCAGAGTAAATCAGATAGTGGCTTCTCTACTCATATACCATAGATCTGGCAAAACAACCAAATAATGATAATCTTCTTAGTAGCATATGAAAAATAATAGAAGCAGAATAGAATCCTGGAAGCAAACAAGATTTATATTCTGAATAAATTATTTATATTTACTGGAGTTAGTTGATCAATAAAATTTCGATTCATCACTTGTCTTTTGGATTCTTTAATACATTGGTTACCACTGTAGTCAAGTTTATTTGTTCAATACATATTAGCATGTTCTTATCTTTGAATGAGAATAACAGCCTTTTTAATTAAATCATGTCTATTATTTATCTCCTTAATTTAATTTATCAATCTGTTTATAAGCATTTTAATTGTTTTTTCCTAAAATGTCATTTCCACTTTTTAATTATTGTCAAAAAACACCTTTTGCTTTTACTTTACCTTTAAATTAAATTTAGAATTAATTAGTTTTTACAACTTGTTAGAAAGTATTGATTTAATTTGGTTTAACAAAATAACTTTAGATTTGCTATACCAATATACATTTTATCTGTGTATATAAAATATATATATATAATTTTTATTAATTAAAATTATTTAAAAACTTCATAATTTTTCATTTACAGGTATAAAATATATATATATGAAAGCATATATAGAGCTTCAATATATATATATATTGTACCTATATTGATATAGGCACATATAATTTTTATCTAAAATTATTATTAAAGTAATCTTTCATAAAAGAAAAACATAAAATTAAATGTTGAAGAGTTTATTGCAGCTTGTTTTCGAAAAAGATAAGAATTAAATAGTTTTCTAGCGTTAGTTTTTGAAATAAAAAAAAAGCTACAATTAATTAATCAAAAGGGGGGAGGGGGAGTCTTGGTTTGAAAAATGAAACTAAAGGTTTACAAAAGGAAATAAATAGTTTTTATTAGTATTCGTAAAAATATAATTTAAAAAGTTAAAACATACAAATCTCTTTTCATTCAAGTTTAATTAAAGAAAAAATAATGTTAAAACTAATATATGTGTGTATATATGTGCGATTGTCAACAATAGAATAAATATTATTATAAATAAATGAAAGTTAAAGAAGATTATTATTAAAAAACATGGCAATGGTTATTAATTAAAATATAAAACAACATCTCTGCATGGCTATTACTAATTAAGCAATCTTCCAAAACACGTTTATCAAAGGATTAATTGATAAAGAATTTCGACAACAGATATTTGCCGGAAGATATTGAAAAGAAAACACTTCATTGGTATAAATACTGAATATTTTATCGGACAATCAGTTGAGACAATCAGTTCACAAAGTAATTGAGTAGTGCAGTTCAGAAATTAATTGAGCAGTTAACAAACAAAATGCAGTGTTGAGAAGATTTTGGGAATTCACACCTCTCCACAGCCTAAAAAGTCCGATGAAAACAGCAAGATCTGCCCGTGAAATAATGTCAACGTAACAACTTAGAAAATCTCCGTCAGTATCTAATTGTCTCCAATAGTAATAATCGTGAATAATAAGGAAACTCATCAAGGAAATGTCCCAGCCGGCTGGAAGCATTCATACTGGAACCATTCATACTGGAAGAAACAATAAACAAGAAGAAAACAAAGTGTTAAATCTATGTTCAAAATCCTAGGTAAAATATTTGCTTATTTTCATTTATACTGTAATAGCCAATGCATTAATTCGTACGAATCTTTCAAGAGTCTAATTATATGAATTCTATATCATACATAAATGAACTATTGATGTGTGTGATTAAATTTCAAATGCTATGTAGTCCTTTATTATCATTATTATGTGTGTGCATGAGTTAATATGTGCGTGATCCTTATATCAATATTATTAGTCACAGTAGATAAATTCCCAGTGTTCTGTTATGAAAATATTCAAGAATATTTAAACTATTTAGAATGTTAATTTAAAATATGTGTGTGTTTTATTAGATGTATAAAATGTTTAAATTTAGTAAATAAATGTTAGTGAATAAATTATCTTTAAAATTAAACTTTATTTGTCGGTCAATTCTTTTTATCAATTCTTTTATCAATTCTTTTAATCACTAATTAAGTATAATCTATTAGTGATTACAAACAGCTGAGCTAGTCGTGGATTTAGGCGTTGAGTTAGTGGCCACTGTTCAAAGTGCGTTGTCTATTCTTTTAGTATTCTTTTAGAATAAACAGCTGGCGCCCATGTTTATACACAAACAAAAAAGTGCTTTGGATTTGGTGTTGAACTCAACAGCCGAGAAGAAGCTATGTCTTGGAAATGTAACACTAGTTATATACTTTATAGCTATCATTTGGGCATACATACTCTCCGAGTATGTTCTTCTCTGCCTAAGGGACCAGTATTTCGAATGCACATATTCGAATACGGTTCAAATAGCTTTACCCAACGTGGGCCAAACTTGTCATAAATGACAGTTAATTAAATACTTTGTTCTTGTTGAAAATAAAAATCTAAAAAGTTAAATTACGTATGTAAAAGTGTTTTAATTTAAAAAAAAAAGAATTGACCGAAATTTTTTTTTTCGAAATGAAAAGAGATTTTGACATGTATGCTATCAAATCAGAGACAGTTGATATTTGGGCAGAGTTAAAGCATTAGATCAGGTAGAGAAAAGGACTAAAAGGGTGGAGTTAGCATGAGTTCCCGTCTTAGTAAGAAAAAATAAATAAATAAGTCGTATTTAAATTTAGTTTAACATAAGCGCTAGTACTTTGAAATTGAAAATTTTGAAAATGGATCCGAAAAAAAGCCCAATATATTTTAAAAATCCCCAGTTAGTAGAAAAGGAGAAAGAAGAAGTATCTGAGATGCGAATGATGATAAAAATGATGATGAATATGATGGAAGAAATGCGTCAAGAAATTAAACAAAGCCAACAAGAGCTCAAAGAAGAACTCAAAGCAGAATTGAAGGCAGAAATTAGTCAGGTTAAAACAGAAATTAAAGAACTCAGAGCAGAAGTAAGAGAAATAAGATGTGAGATAATGGTAAAGGTAGAGAAGAACCAAGAAGTTATAGAGTTAGATTTAATTAAAGAAAGTCAGGAAGTTAAAAAGGAAGTTGAGGTGATAAAAGACATAGAAATTGAATTAAAATCAGATAGTGTTGTGATAAATAAAGTAGACAAACATAAGTTCAAGGTAGTAGATAGTGTAGAAAAGTTTTTACAAAAATTTAAAAAGGTTAAAGTAAACGTTCGCATTCGCTGTAGATGTAGATTTAAAACAAAGAGGAAGCATAGGAAAAAATATTCACGATTAGGAAAAATACGGAGATCTGTAAAGCTTAAAAGTTTTCTAATTTACAAGGTCGAAAACAGAACAGAAAGAGAAAGAGATAAAGCAATAAAATATATAAGCGGAACCGATAAGAGAGGAAAGTTAGTTTATATTATAGAATTTGTAGAAAGAAAAAAGGAGCCGTCGGACATAGTTTAAGAGTTAGTAAATGGGCAGAATAGTAAAGGAAATAAACAAAAAGGACCGGAAATGGACAATGAGCACGAATATGATTATTCTAAAGTAAATAAATCTAATAAATTAAATCTGAAACTTCTATTTAAAACTTAAGACAATAAATTTAAAAAAATGAATGAATAATAATAAATGAAATGTTGCAAGTAATAATAATAATGTAGGCTTCGCAAAATAAAAGATTTTTTTTTCTCCATGCAAATATTAATTAAGGAAATGCTCATAAATAAACAGATTAAATAAATAAAAAAAAAATCAAGTCAAATAAATGGGTCAAATTAATGATGTAAAAGTAGAGTTGTAGGTTGAAATAAATAAATAAGATAACGGAAATAAGCAAAAAGAAATCAAGTTAAGCAAATAAGTATAATATATCTGTAGTAAATAATAATAATGAATGAATCATAATAAAGTAAAAGTTTTTTTTTCTCGGAGTACACGCACATTAATATATAAGTTAAAATAATGGGTTAAAATAATATCGTAATATAAATAAATATGTAAACTGATGTCTGTGATAGTTTCAAAATAATTTTGTAGCATAAATAAATATGGATAATGTTCGTATGGGTTTAAAATAAGTATCGTGAAACTAAATATTTAAATAATGTTCGTAATGAATTTAAAAATAATATAAATGAAAGTCAATCTAAGTTGTATTAGGAGCGTATAAGGGTTCGAATCTAAAGGGATGAGGGTAGTATTGAAATAAGTTAGATAAGGATTAAGTTTAAAGCTCTTGACTGGATAAATTCTAGTACCCACAATGGATTGGCCGGGATCATTCATCTTTTAAAAAGCGCACTGGCAACAACCAGAGTAAATCGTAAGTCACTTTTCAGGGGAGAATCCCCATGTCTCATACCTCGTTTTCCAAAGTGTAAGTCGGAAATGGACAATTGAAAATTCCTGCCATTGCAGCTGCTTAGTTAAAGTCCGATCAAGAGAATCGGCAATCGTTTTCCAGGGCGTAAGTTGGAAATGGACAGTTGAAATTTCTGCCATTTGCAGCCACCTTTTCTTAGTCAAAGTCCGATCAAGAGAATCGGCAGCCAAAGCTTCGTTTATAAAAGATCCCCGTGCCACAAATTTAGTTTGTCCTCGTGGTCATTATCCAGGATGAACAATGTAAGCAATGTTACCAGCATAGAAAGAAGAAAAGCATAATTGGAGATTGCCCTTAGCATGGAAAAGGAAAGGATACCAAAAAGCAAACTTAGAAGGAATAATAAATTAAGATTTAATGTTGTCAGAGATAAAATGGTCAAAAATGACACATTTTACTCTCAAAAGGAAGGGTGGTGTAATGTACCTATATTGATATAGGCACATACAATTTTTATCTAAAATTATTATTAATGTAATCTTTCATAAAAGAAAAACATAAAATTAAATGTTGAAGAGTTTATTGCAGCTTGTTTTCGAAAAAGATAAGAATTAAATAGTTTTCTAGCGTTAGTTTTTGAAATAAAAAAAAAGCTACAATTAATTAATCAAAAGGGGGGAGGGGGAGTCTTGGTTTGAAAAATGAAACTAAAGGTTTACGAAAGGAAATAAATAGTTTTTATTAGTATTCGTAAAAATATAATTTAAAAAGTTAAAACATACAAATCTCTTTTCATTCAAGTTTAATTAAAGAAAAAATAATGTTAAAACTAATGTATGTGTGTATATATGTGTGATTGTCAACAATAGAATAAATGTTATTATAAATAAATGAAAGTTAAAGAAGATTATTATTAAAAAACACAGCAATGGTTATTAATTAAAATATAAAACAACATCTCTGCATGGCTATTACTAATTAAGCAATCTTCCAAAACACGTTTATCAAAGGATTAATTAATAAAGAATTTAGACAACAGATATTTGCCGGAGGATATTGAAAAGAAAACACTTCATTGGTATAAATACTGAATATTTTATCGGACAATCAGTTGAGACAATCAGTTCACAAAGTAATTGAGTAGTGCAGTTCAGAAATTAATTGAGCAGTTAACAAACAAAATGCAGTGTTGAGAAGATTTTGGGAGTTCACGCCTCTCCACAGCCTAAAAAGTCTGATGAAAACAGCAAGATCTTCCCGTGAAATAATGTCAACGTAACAACATAGAAAATCTCCATCAGTATCTAATTGTCTCCAATAGTAATAATCGTGAATAATAAGGAAACTCATCAAGGAAACGTTCCCGCCGGCTGGAAGCATTCATACTGGAACCATTCATACTGGAAGAAACAACAAACAAGAAGAAAACAAAGTGTTAAATCTACGTTCAAAATCCTAGGTAAAACATTTGCTTATTTTCGTTTATACTGCAATAGCCATTGCATTAATTCGTACAAATCTTTCAAGAGTCTAATTATATGCACTCTAAATCATACATAAATGAACTATTGATGTGTGTGATTAAATTTCAAATGCTATGTAGTCCTTTATTATCATTATTATGTGTGTGCATGAGTTAATATGTGCGTGATCCTTATATCAATATTACTAGTCACAGTAGATAAATTCCCAGTGTTCTGTTATGAAAATATTCAAGAATATTTAAACTATTTAGAATGTTAATTTAAAATATGCGTGTGTTTTATTAGATGTATAAAATGTTTAAATTTAGTAAATAAATGTTAGTGAATAAATTATCTTTAAAATTAAACTTTATTTGTCGGTCAATTCTTTTTATCAATTCTTTTTAACAAATTCTTTTATCAATTCTTTTAATCACTAATTAAGTGTAAGCTATTAGTGATTACAAACAGCTGAGCTAGTCGTGGATTTAGGCGTTGAGTTAGTGGCCACTGTTCAAAGTGCGTTGTCTATTCCTTTAGTATTCTTTTAGAATAAACAGCTAACACCCATGTTTATACACAAACAAAAAAGTGCTTTGGATTTGGTGTTGAACTCAACAGCCGAGAAGAAGCTATGTCCTGGAAATGTAATGCTAGTTATATACTTTGTAGCTATCATTTGGGCATACATACTCTCCAAGTATGTTCTTCTCTGCCTAAGAGACCGGTATTTCGAATGCACACATTCAAATACGGTTCAATATATATATAATGGTAATTAACTATTATATACAGACTTTCAATCCACAGAAGTACTTTCAATTAATTCCTTAACCCTCCTCAACTGCTGTTAAATTCAAAAAAACATAACAGAAGCAAACATCATCAACTAAAATCCCATGAATCCCAAATTGTAACATTCGCAACTTGTCTATTAATTATATTAATTTTATTTCTATTTATTAAAATTGTCTCATTAATTTTGCTTTTATTATGGTTTCTCTCTTCATAAAGGATCTTAACACTTTCAATATCAAATTTATATTTACAGGTCCTTTCCTGATCCAGGAAAGCTCAAGCAATCATTAAATCATTATTATTTTTACTTTTCATACACTTGTATAAACAATTCATGCTTCTTTAATTTCTTCTCAATTCTGCACCTCAATTCACTTACATATGATAACATACAGTCACAAAAAATTTGATATAGATTATTTTTCTGCTTGACAAGTATATTATATTAATGCAAAATAAAGATGGCACTCCATTACTTCTGAAATATATAAATATATAACTCTAAAAATGTCCTACTGTCAAGTAAATAAGTAATGTTGTGTATCAAACATTTTGTGGATGTGTATTATCATATATAGGTGAATTGAGATGCAATATAGAGAAAAGTTTAAAGAAGCATGGATTGTTATACAAGCCTGTGCAAAGTGAAAAGAATAATGTTTTAATGACTGCTTCAGTTGTCCTGGATCATGAAAAGATGTAAATATAAATTTAAGTTTGATCTTGAAAGTGTTTAGATTCTACATGAAGAGAGAAATCATATTTTTTAAAAAATTAAGGAAGTAATTTTAATAAATAGAAATAAAATGAATATATGTAATAGACAAGCTGCTATCATTAAAATTTGGAATTTATGAGATTTGAGTTGATAAAATTTGCTTCTGCTATATTTCTTTTTAATTTAATTGCAGTTGATAAGGAAATGAATTAACTATAAGTATTTCTGTGGATTGACTAACTGTATATAGTACTTAATTACCATCATATTTATTGTTTTTATTGTTATTACAAGTCTTTTAATTAATGAATATTTTATTTATATTACATATATATAATATAATGATTTTATAGTGTCCATGTGGAAAAGTATGAAGAAATGCATCTTAGAAGTTACAAGAAGAGATTAAAAACAAAATACATGGGTGAGAGATAAACAGGTGTTATTGATATTATTAAAAGGATTAAGAAACTGAAGCAGAGTTGGGCTGGACATATTGCTACAAAATATGATAATAGAGAGACAGGTGAAATTTTAAACTAAATTCCAAGAGGTTGTAGAAGACCTCCAAAGAGACTACATGCAAGATGGATAGATGGAATAAGAATATCTGCTGTTGGGATGTGAAGAAAAGAGGCTAAAGATCAAAGAAAATGAATTGAACTTGGAGATACCTGATTGTATTGGCAATGATTAAAAATTATGGTGATGATGATTTAAAAACAGAACATCTATATGCTATTTATGAACTGGATTTAAACCTAGGTTGATTAACCATTAAAATTTTGCTTGGATTTTTTTTAAATAGCTGGCTTACAGTCAATTTCATTAATTATCTAGAATTGATTGATAAGTGATTAATTAGATAATCATAACAAGAAAATAAATCAAGGGTGGAAAACTACTTAAATATTCAACATCCAGTATTTGATAAACCTGCTGAATATTGTATTTTTCACTTTTCCTCTAGAAGGGGGTATTGAAGAAGCCTTAGCTTTTTATGAATTGTTATAGTCTTATTTATCTTTTTACGCATATATATAAGCATACATGTATGTGCATTAGCTTACGTGTGCGCGTGTATAGAAAAATGCTGAATTATATTATATGAATTATATAAAATAATATTGTTATGGCAAAAATAAAAATTATCCTATGAGAATAGAAACTTAAAAAAAAAAAAAATAGTAAATAAAATTATATAAAACTTAATGTGATTAAAAGAAAAAAACTAAAATAAGCAAAAACTTAATAACATAGAAAGTCGATGCTTTTATAGTACTGCCAGTCTTAGCTGAGAGATTGAATTGTTGAGATAATTATAATGTGCTACAACAAAAAAAAAATATTGTCAGTAATGTGAGGAATGACGTTATAAGCAATCTCAATTCCTATTTACCTTTTAGAAGAACAATTGTCACGCTGAATTTAATTTCTTATTTCGTAATCATTGCATGTTTTATCAACAAATAATACTTAAGATTAATATCTGTACATTCTCAAACGCAGACCCGCACTCATACAGTAAAATAAAACCAAGCTTTATTGGCGGCTATTATTTTTTGCAACAATACAAAGGTAATGCTGTATATATAATTATTATAATTTTATTTACAATTAACAAATTTTCTGCAACCACAACTTTGACACCATCCATTTCATTCATATATATAAATAATTATATTTAATCATTTATTAGACTAGATATTATAATATTATCCCTAGACCACAAATAAACTTTAAACCCTATACTGGCTTAATCTTAATCTCTTCTTTTATGAGTAATCTCTTTTTTTAGATATGTAAACTGTCCATTCTACAACACAGTATTCAAATATTTGAGTACAAGTAGGGGAAAAAGATGATTTCCTGCATGGTGAAAGAGGCATTTTAATTAGAGTTATGTTATAGATTTTATTTAAATAATAATATATTATTTTACTAAGTAAAAGAATGTAAAATATTTTTGTGCTCTAATTTAATTTCAACAATGTTAAATATAGTTATTTTAAGTGATATGTGAGTCGTGGGAATATTACTTATAGATAGGAAAATAAGTAGTGATGATATTCCTATGCCATTGGGGATATATCTTTTTGTGGGTATATTCTTAATGCTAAACTAACTTTGTATTTTACTAGATGCTTTTAATTATGAGTCACGATTTTTTTTAGTATTTAACTGAACCATTTGTAAAAGATTGAGCTAGTATGTAAATAATCCAATTGTTAATGAGCTGGTAGATAAACTTTAATTATATAATAGTTAAATTGATTAGTTAATTAGTAGAGTATTTAATCTGGTAGTTTACTAGATATATGATAAATTATATATTTCAATGAGTTATTATAATATGATTATTATGTTAAGGTTTGAACTAAATAGTATTATTATATTTCGATGAGTTAAGTTAATGAGTTAGTTCATTTACTTAATTAGTGAGTTATGGCAGGTAGCCTAAGTAAGGGTATATATATATATATCATTAAAAACCAATAAACACTTTGACAATTTCAATATCAATAACAATCAACAATTTCAAAGTGTTATAAAGGCAACTCCTTTTAACAATAAAGGTGGAATTTCTATGTTGTTGATAATTGGACTGTCTAAGTGTTTACTGTTTTTTTAATAATTACTCACAAACCCATTTAACCTTGAGCATTATTAGACTTATATATGTATAAACAATATTCAATTATAAACATATCACCTGTACTAAACTTAATGTAATTAGAAGGAACTTGAAATCAGATTTTCAAGTTCCCTATAGCTATGCACTCTATGTGAAGTCTCCAATATATGTATTTCATACTGAAACAGCACTCATCAGAAGATCACCATCTCCATACAAATGTACATTCAGTGCTCAGTTTATATTAAGATAGCAAATCTTCAAACATTAATGGATAGGCTTCAATCTTCTCCACTCTTCAACTCTTTAGACATCTGTATCATTAAAAATCTGATATGGAACACTCACAACCTCTGTTGATGCCAATATTATTGTCATATTCAGGTTGACTTCAAGTCATTATGGTCCCTCACATATAGGACCTTAATATGACTATTAAATACCCAGAAGAGGTATGGAAAAAATACAAAAAAATAAATATATAATTTTCAATTATATATATATGTAAACTTAAATTGCTATTAAACATTACTGTTTTTTAAAATTCAGACTTTCTTCTATAATCTGATGTAACACAGCATTTGATAGCATTATAGTTTAAGAAATGGATCACTTTTAATTTACAAAATAAGGTCTCTTACTGGTAAGTTGAATTGTTCAATTATAATACTGTGTAGATTACAGTGCATATTTTTGTTGTCCTAGGAGGGATCCATTATACTACATTATCACACCTTGTATGTAGTCCAGGTTTCAAGATTCAGGTGGGTGATGGCTTTACTCTCAGCCTTTTACACCTTCAGGAAGGAAGAAATATCGGTAAATGATCTCTCCTCTACTCACACAAATTGCAATGATTCAGACCACTTGTGAGAGTAGCTTGATGCATTTTTGTAGGGTCTCATATAAAAATCAATTTTATAGAAAATTGTTTTTTTTATGTTAATCTCAGGTTTTTATTATTATTATTGCAATTAACACATTACTTAAAATAGCTCTTAATAACAATCAATAAAAATAAATCTTCTCAATAACTCTTATTTCAAAAACTCATTTAATTAATTTAATAGCTAGCTAAAACAAATTAAAATTATGAAATACTAACAATAATATTTATTATTTCAAATAAATTTTAGATAATTTTATCTTATTATGCATTTCAGTTACAATTGTAAACTCCTCATGGCATATTAAAAATATAAAAAATTATTATAACTCGTGAATAAGACAATGAAAAGTTTTCATTATACAATTCTAAAATTTAATATCGAATATCTTCAATAATGATAAAATAATAGTCATACTTTATCTTCTATAAATCATGTGCAATTATACCAAGATATAATTAATTCTATTAATACATGTGTGTTGTTACGATGATTCATAATTACTTGGACATACTAAAAAACGAAACTCTCAAAACATTACATTAATTCAAAACAACATTAACACTTTATTATAACAACTACAATATTCCAAAATTTACAAATACAGTATTTACAAAATTAAAATTATTTACAAATCAAAATAATTACATTCAAAAAATTATTTATATAAAAAAATAAATAATTTCCAATTCAATTATTTTCTACCATGAAGTAATAATTTCTATTACTTAAAAACTTATACTTATTAAGATATTCTAGCATTTTTCTTATATTACTCACTTAAATAATTTGTACACTTTCATAGAATCAAATACATTTCTATGATAATTATATTACGATTTTCTAGATCTATAGCACTAATTTACTTTAGCATTATTACTGCAATAAATGCACTTTTTTTTAAAATAATTGTATGTTCATAAATAAACTGTTATTTAATAATGAAACATGTATTTAAATATTTTTATAAACTTTTCTTATTCATTATCTAAATAGTTCATTCTTTATATTATGCATTACTAAATAAAAATATATTCTTCAATAATAATTTTTTCAATACAATACTCCATCATAATATAATTTTTATAATAGCTGTATAAATTATACGTGTTCTTATGTTTATTTTATCTATCAAAATAAACATATAATAATTCTAATAATATTATCATCATCATCAATCATTATCAATACACTGCAGGATAAAAGTCTCTCCAAATTCAATCCATCTCCGATTTTGGCTTCTCTTCTCCACATCATCCCTGTATACTTTCTTATTTCATCCATTCATCTCATATGTGATCTCTTTCTGGGTCTTATACAATTTCTTGAAATTCAGTTTAAGATTTTAATTGTCCATCTATTATCAACTCTTCTAGCAATATATCCAGCCCAACTGCAATCTTTTAATTTTTTCAATGAGGTCAGTAACACCTGTTTGTTCTCTTACCCATATATTACATTTTTGATCACTTCTTGTTATTCCCAACATGCACCTCTTCATACTTCTTTCAGTGGTTGGAAGTCTCTGTATTGCTCTTCTATTAAGTGTCCAAGTCTCAGACTCATTATTAAAAGACTTTCTTTTCAAACACATAGGCATATTTCCTTTGAGTATCAAGTTATTTCTACAAAAAGCACTTCAACAAAGTTTAATTCTATGATTTAATTTCATCCATTATGTTTCCATCTGTATTAATAATCTGATCAAGATATTTGTAGCTGTTAACTTCTAACTCATCATAATCAATATTTATTTTCATATATATATATATATATGATCATCATATATCAATATTTATTTTCATATATATATATATATATGATCATCATCATCATCAACCATTATCAATCCACTGCAGGATGAAGGTCTCTCCAAGTTTAATCCATCTTCTCCGATCTTTAGCTTCTCTTTTCCACAACACCCCTGCACATTTTCTTATTTCATCCATCCATCTCACATGTGGTCTCTTTCTGGGTCTTTTAAAATCTCTTGGAATCCAGTTTAAAATTTCAATTGTCCATCTATTATCATTTCTTCTAGCAATATGTCCAGCCCAACTCCATTTCAATCTTTTAATTTTTTCAATAAGGTCAGTAACACCTGTTTGTTGTCTTACCCATACATTGCGTTTTCGATCTCTTCTTGTTACTCCCAACATACATCTCTCCATACTCCTTTGAGTGGTCTGAAGTCTCTGTATTGCTCTTCTATTAAGTGTCCAAGTCTCAGATCCATAAGTAAGAACTGGTAAAACACATTTGTTAAAAACCATCCTTTTCAAACACATAGGCATATTTCCTTTTAGTATCAAGTTATTTCTACCAAAAGCACTCCAACCAAGTTTAATTCTATGATTAATTTCCTCCATTATGTTTCCATCTGTATTAATAATCTGACCTAGGTATTTGTAACTGTTAACTTCTTCTAATTCTTCATAATCAATCTTTATTTTCATATTTTGAGCAAATCGATTAAACATTACTTTAGTCTTTTTAACATTTATCTTTAGTCCTACTTTTCTACTTTCATCTGCTAACTCCTGCAACATTTCCTGCAGCTCTGAAGCATTATTTGCAAAAACAACTACATCATCTGCAAAATCTAAATGACTTAAATACTCTCCATTTACTTTCAATCCTTTAGTTTCCCATTTTAATCCACAAAATACTTCTTGCAGCACTGCTGTAAAAAGTTTTGGAGATATGGAGTCACCTTGCCTTACATCTTTCTCAATGTTGATTTTTCCAGTATCATTATGTAATCTAATTGTTGCTGTTGCATTTTTATAAATATTCTTTAAAATATGACAATATCCTGGATCTATACCTTGATGATCCAATGCTTTAATCACTGAAGAAATGTGTATAGAATCGAATGCCTTTTCATAATCTACAAATCCAAAACATAATGACAACTCATATTCATTTGTCCTTTCTATGACTTCTCTCAATACCTGGATATGATCTATTGTACTAAAATCACTTTTAAATCCAGCTTGTTCTCTTGGTTGGTGGAAATCCAAAGTTCTCTGTAGACGAGTTGTAATTATCTTGGTAAAAATTTTATATAAAACTGATAAAAGGCTGATAGGTCTGTAATTTCTAATATCTTCTTTATCACCTTTTTTAAATATTAATATTATTACTGCATTCTTCCAATCTTCCAGTACATCTTTATCATTTAGACATTTGGTATATAACTTTGCTAAAATTGTTTCTATTTCTTCACCTCCTTCTTTTAATATATCAATTATAATTCCATCATTTCCTGGAGCCTTTCCTTTCTTCATACATTTAATTGCATGTCTTACTTCTTCATATATATATGATATTTATTCACTTCATATTTCATGAGGTTAATTATATTCAAGATTCACTTTCATTCATATCTTTTTATCTTTAATATGGACTCAATAACTCTTTTGATCTCTTAAAATATTTTTGGAATATCAAATCATTCCACAAAACATTAACACTATAGTTATATATCGTTTGTTATATAATTTGCTTTTTTTGTCTTACAAAAATTCTATACGTCATTTAATAGTCTATCTATTATTCTTCAAACATTTTTAACAATACCAATTATGATGTAAAAACCAGTGATGTTAGCAGTGATTAAATGTGGAGAAGTAAAATTAGAAGAACTCAGAAAAACATTGAAAACATGGATGCAGAGCTTAAAGTCACATATTCTTGTGTCATCTTAAATTCCTATCATGGTTTCTCTTTAATCATTTACTGATTTATGGAAAGAAATGCTACTGACCATGAATCATAAAAATATACAGACATAGGTTAACTGTATTATACTTAATATTCAAAAGATCTCTTCCACTATAGAATTTTCTAATACTAACCTCCTGAACCACTAACTGTTTTTTCATAAGCAATCTGTACAACTCCTTACCACAACACAAAGAAATTCTATAACATCTTTTTTAAAAAAATAGTTTCTAAACTTCAATATATATTATCCATTATAATATCAAGAAGATTAAGTATAGCGCAAACAAATGAAATACATTTATTTAAATTCTTTATAAAACAATTCAGAGATCAATTATATATGCAGTATCTACACAGATACTGTTATAATGTTTTATTCATACTTTCAGATAGTATTTAAACAGATCCAGCATATAAGATGTACATTCATATTTTTAAAGCAATCATTCTGAATAAATATAATATTTGCTTTACCTAATTTATCATTCACATAAATAAATACCAAAATTAACTTTAAATACACCAATAAAATTTTATCTTAATGATATTGTTATGATTATTATAACAATCCTCTGGTTCCTCTCTCAGTGAATTGCTTCCATGCAACTCATAGATTTATTATCATTAAAGAAAAAGATTAATTTTTCTTCACTCTTTTATAACAAAAAATTAAACATAAAATTTACATATTATATAAACATTAAATGACATTTTTAAATCTAAGAATATATACAATTATCAAATAAAGTATTTTTTAATTTTTCTTGAAGCTGACATTCAGGTGGGAAGTGCTTGTTACCATGACAATTTAACTAAAAAATTTTCCTTCTCTCTCTGCACTGCACTCTTAACTTCATGCCATATAAATGCAAAAAAATGTTCAAATAAAATCTAATGAAAATAATGTTCATCAATACAGGATAAAATGTACTTATAAAAAAGTTTGTTCATATTAATTCCTTGATGAAGCAAATTTCACAGAAAGTTAAATATAAGCATTGGTTATTTAATGAAATAATTAGCACATTTAAAAGGTTTTTCTTCGACAACATATTGTAGCATTATTCCATTTTTAAACAAAATTTCGCGGCGGGGGCGAAACCCCCCCCCCCCCCCCCCCCCCCCTTTCTAAGGGGGGGGGGGGCCTCTCAGCTAACAACTTTTCACAAAAAAAACAGTAGAAAGTGTAATTATAGTGATAAATATTTTTTTGCTTAAAAGGTGTCAAGATTGTAATTATTTTAAAAAGATATATTGTTAATTTTATGTTATTAGTGACTTTATCCGGTTTTATAATTCTTCTTTCATGTATATACATTTATACCAATTATTTGTAATAACATTTTTCTAATTACATCATATATTGAAAATCTACCAAGTTAGTCATTTTAAAATAATATTTATAGCTGACTTATAACTGATATAACTCTTCTTATTCTAGTTCATATTTATTCTTCTAATATCTTGCACAATACTTGATAAATATTATTGAATCATACAAGTCTCATTAAGGTAAGTATATATTTCTTATATGAAGAACATTTGCCAAATTACACATAACAGACTGGTAGATAATAGATTCATTTTCAATAAATAATTCATTAGCATTCATTCGTCTTTTTAAACTGAATACAAGTTTTAAAAAAGTTTTTAATAAATTTCCAATAGCAAAGATTAATATCTTTATCAAATGAAAGTCTATGCTCTTTATGATTAATTATTGAAATTAAATAAGATTGTTCTTTAATATGAAACATACAAATAGGATTAAAAAGAAATTCCTTACCAATCCTTTGCATTTCTCATTGATCTAAACAACACATTCTCCAGCATAGTGTTCTGACTAATAGCATTTCTGTTGGAATGTATTTTTTCCATTTATCAGCATAGTTTTCAGTTGGTTTTTGTTCAGCTACTGACAAGGAATAATTGCTTGTTTTACTACATATTAAAACAATTCAAATAAACTTCTTATCCATAATCTTATAAACTACTTTTAACACTTTACCAACCAAAATAAAAATAAAAATTAAAAAAAATTATAACTGAAAAATTAGGCTATAAAGAATATAATTTTAGTCCTTAAAATTTTACTTCATTAAAAAAAATTTAATAGACTACTGCAATGATGAGATAAATCCTGTATTTATAGCCATAACTGGCCCTTACCTGATATTCAATTAAATCTCAGACAATAAAAATTTACATACAAATTAATTTTGTGTGGCTTTATTTATTTTAACCATAGCTTAAATCTCTAAGCTTGATACCAAAAGAATAAAGAGTGTATGATAGGAGCTTTTTTTCAGCTAAGTTTAGAACCCTGATCAATTTCTTCAGTGATGAAAACATTGGATCATCATGATATATATTCTGAACAATGATTATATTACATTATAATACTAAAATTAACACTGAGAAGATGTGTAATAGACTGACTTCTTATCTAAAAAAAAATTTATGGCAGTTTTGTGAGAAGTGCTTTGCAAATTAAATGGGAAGTTAAGGAATTCAAAGTAAATGGAGATTAAATCATATAGATTTTGCATATGATGTCATTGTTTTTTGCAAATAATGCTTCAGAGTATCAGGAAATGTTGGAAGAGTTATCAGATGACAGTAAATAAATAGGATTAGAGATAAATGCTAAAATATGTGTTCAAGTGTATCAGTGATATGAGATAGAGTGCTGAGTGGTGGGTCATGTGAAATTCTGTACTCATATACCCTATATATAAAAAGGGTAAAGTAATGTTCAATGGATTTTCTCAAAAAAAGGACTTGATAATGATGAATTAGAAGAAGTTAAACTACCAGAAATTAGATGGAAGCATAATGAATAAAATTAGAAATAAAAAAAATTATTTTTATGTGTTTGAAAAGGAAGGTTTTTCTATATACATCTTTTACTATGTCTTATTTATGGATTTGAGACCTAGATACTTAACAAAAAATTAATACAAAGACTTCAGATCATTCAACAAAGTATTGAAAAATATATATTAAAAAGAACAAGAACATATCAAAAACTAAATGTATGGATGAAAGAGCAAATAGGTGTTAGTAACATTGTTGAAAGAATTAACAGACTGAAGTGGAATTGGGCTGGAATTTTTGCTAGAGAAGATTATAGTAGAAGAACAGTTAACATCTTAAACTGGATTTCAAAAGATTGTAAAAGTCCTAGAAAGAGACTCAAGTGAGATGGATTGATAAAATAAGAAATTATATTGGGATAATGAAGTGAAGAGAAGCTAGAGAACAGAGAATCTCAATTAATTGTGGAGA
The DNA here is from genome assembly GCA_028023455.1 of Epiperipatus broadwayi. Classification (NCBI taxonomy): domain Eukaryota; kingdom Metazoa; phylum Onychophora; class Udeonychophora; order Euonychophora; family Peripatidae; genus Epiperipatus; species Epiperipatus broadwayi. The sequence goes on along the minus strand of JAQFVV010006624.1, from coordinate 172,603 downwards.
TATATTTGAAAATGATAATGATGACCTATTTAATATTTGTTTTAAATTTATAAGTTTTGAAATGATTAAAAATTAAAGATATCTTAAGAATTTAATATTTTTTTCAGCCATATGAAAGAGGTTGCATTTATTTTCGGGTCTTATTATAATTTCATGCTGATTAACATGGCTATTTGGCAAAGAGTTAATAAAATTATCCTTTCACTTAAATTTAGTAAAGAGCTGAAATCAGATTTACATCTTCCAGGAATGTTTTCAGTTTTCAAGGCCTCTTTCTAATATGTACTTTTCCCTGCATTATTTGGTGCAGAGATACAGTAGTGGACCTGGTTCTTATAGATTGTGGCTTAGCTCGATCATGTCCAAGTGCTCAAAATTTTTATCAAACCTTGAGCAATAAACAATTCAATTGTTTTATTGATACTTCGCTTAAATTATTTCATAGGTAATTGTCATTTCTAAAAACACACAAGAAATTCCATTAAAATATTATTTTAAAATATGATTATAAATACATATTTTCTAATAAGCACAGTGCTAAAGTATATGTAGTAAAAATATTTGATTAATTTTCATGAGCTGGGAAAATATATATATATGCTTCATGGACAATTAATGAAACATGGATGCACACGTTTATATTTTCCCAGTCAGGAAAGTTGTTCAGCTATCTTTAACTTACATATACTTTAGCGTTGCGTTTAATAAAATTTTTATATTGTATGTATTACAATATTTATTATTATTTGGCTTCTATTTATTTATTGCCAACGGTTTATCGACCTAAATTGTGTCTTTTATTTGTTTATTTAAATTCAAAGTATTGTTTCTGCCATTATATTTGGTTTGAGTTTGAAATTTATCCCCATTCCTGAAATTGTCAAAAAAAAGCTTTTAAAAATCCCTGGCTTATTTTAAGTTGAAGATGCGTACATTTATATTTTTGCAACTCATAGAAATTGATATGTTTTGTTTTTTTCATTTATATATATATCATCTTATTATGGTCAAGCAGGATATGGGGTGGAGGCTCTAAGATTAATTATTATATTAATGTTTTCTTAAAACAATGATTATAAATTTCATGTTTGCTAATTCATTTAGTTATTTTAAATCTAAATAAAACTGTGATAAATAATATATGAAATACACATATGTATGATACATAACTTATGTTATATAACTACCGTATTTTATATTTTTTGTTACCAATAAAACTGATTTTTGATATGGTCGATTATTTTTAATATTGCTTTATTTTTACTTTAGTGATCTTTCGTTATTTGTCTTTTTTTTTTTATTGATTTAGAAATTTATATACGTTTTAATTCATACTGTTTATTATTTTATACTAATCAAATATTTCTAATATGATATTTATATATACGTGTGTGTACTTCCATTACTCCTGTTTAGGGTTTGTCTCTAAATACGTACGTACGTATATTTTGTCTTACACTTTCTGAGATAAAACTTATTGAATTCTTGAAGTTAATAATATTTCAACCTTAATAAAAGATGACTTTATCCATAACGTTTTACAAAGTATCTATAACAATTAGCAATGTGCAAGTAAAATCCTGAAGGGTCTTTGGCAGTGGAAATACGACATGCTAAGCGTTAATATATATATGATAATAATTAGAAGAAAAAAATGTATTTAACTGATATAAAAGCTTGAACCCACAATTTTAATTCCTAGTTGTTTGTACAAACTAAAAGTTGATTCACAACATAAAACTACCTAGAGAAGTTACTCTACCTGATAGTTATGAATAAAAGAATATTATTTAACTGCCCTGAGTTCTATATTGTACTTAATTAAAAACATTAATTTTATAAGTGTATTTTATAGATATTTCTGTCTTGTACATATACATAGTTATAGTGATAGAATAGTTAAAACATATTATATATAAATGTGTGTCATATATAAAAAATGTGTGTCCTGCTCAATAATCAAGGCAACAAAGTATCTTATTAAGGCAAATAATAATATGTATAATTGTCGCTGTTTGCAATAATTATCATCGTTATTAACACAATTTTATGTAGCATTTTATTACTTTTTCTATTTGTGTCTATACATGAATGTGTGCGTGCTCTCTAGTCCATTTCATTAATAAAAGTGCGGAGATTCTTAACCTTACACAGTGTAAAACATTTTAGAAAAAATTTAATTTTAAATCTATTCTTATTTAAAGAAAACTAAAATAACCTTACCTGTAACGCAATCCAATATTTGAGGTCCATATTTTAATTTCTTTTACCTTATGAAAGATTATTTTTTGTAAGTATCCAATTCTTTGCCATTCCCTGAACTTAAATTAACTCAATTATCTACAAGTTCACAGAATCATTTTACGGAAGTTTCTTTTAATGCGGCCGCGACACTCTTCGCGGAAAAAATGTTTCTTTTTTTCCCCCTCTTCTAATTGGAAGTTTCTTTTTAGCAGTGTTGACAACAGAAATTAAATAAACGTATAATTATTTTAAAAACATTAATTTAATAAAACACAGTAAAAGGAAATAGCAATTATATATTCTAATAGACTCTACGATTTAGTATTTCGATCATTAAAATGAAACGACTTCTCGAGGGTAAACGAGAGTTAACTAAACATGTGAGGATGAATAGAATTTTTAACACTCTCATTTATATAAACACACACACACATGTATTTATGTTAGAAGTTTTTTTTACAATAAAGGTAAAAAGTAGAGAAATGGCAATTTACAATATTCTTTGAAAGCGTTTTTTTTTTCCTATTGTAAATTTATTTTTGAGTACAAAATTAATACAAGAGCATAAATGATTTTAACATTCACAATTAAAAATACGTACTACATTAGATTTACATATAACAATTAACAAACATATCCACTTTCAATTCACTGCTAGATAAAAGATTTTTTTAATTTATTTCAGTTCGTCTTATCCATACCTTCTCTTTTATATCATCTAAAATATCTTATACAGGTCATTGATTGTATATCTATTATCATCTCTTAATTCTAAAGCAGTATGTAATTTTCTTATACTGACTGTTTATTATATATGTAATTACAGGGATTTGAACTAAGGATTTTTCAGTCTATCATCCTTCACTCCATCTCAAGCAACCGATACACATGACCACACAAATGCGAAATAGATACATGATCGCCAATATACGTATTTCGCGCAAAACGATTTTATATATGCATGGGAGATTATAATCTGGCCCAACAAATGAGTGCAGGTTCTGCATGAAATACATATATTAGAGAAATATATCATTTCTGCTTGTCTGTGGTCATCCATATCGGTTGCTTGAGATAGAGTGGATGACTAAAAAATCCTGAGATCAAATCTCTCTAATTACATATCTCTGCTTCCTACAGTACAGCTTCTTAATTATCTCAATGAGGTCAATAATAACTATATGTTTTTCTGATCAAACTTTACTATGTAATTGTTCACCTCTGTGTTGAACTTGTATTCAATGTCATAGTGTCAGATACATAGTATACATTCCCAGAATCTCTTTATTAAAGTCTCTTTTTCTTTGGTTATATAGATATACTTTCTCTTAAGAATAAATTACTTTTACCAGAGCACTCCGTCCACGTTTAATTTTATAATTAATTTCGACTACAGGTATTGTCATCTATATTTAAATCTTGTTTATAGTATTTAAAAATTAAAATTATTTTGATATCCTTCTTTTTTTTTTTAATTTTTAAACATACTAAATATTATTTAGAACTCTTTACTATTTAACTTGTTCTATTTTTTATCTTTTATCTGACATTTCTTGTAACGTGTGAGTTCTGAGAAAAAATATCATCTGTAAAATTAAATTACATAGACTATCTTTATTAATTTTTGCCTTTTTAAAAAAAATTAATCGCCAAACTATTAGTGCCTTATATAATTAAATTGTTCGTATTATATTCTTACCAATATTCTTCACAATTATCTACAATTATACTTTTTTTAATTACTTGGATGTAATCTATTATCTTATAACTTTTTTTTATATTATTTTAAATAAAATCTTTATTAACAAAAAACAAAAATCATATATTTTTACAATAATTATAAACATAACAAATGTAATTTAAAGTGATTGCTTAACACCTTCACACTCTCATTTTCATACGCTTAAGATTTGTCAATACATAAATGTTTGGGTCGAAAGAATGGGTGGATTCATTCCATTCTTTCTAAAATACTATATCTTGTGTCTGAAAAAAGTGAGAGTATTCATTTATATTTTATCTTTAAAGCGCATGTGCATTGGCTTAATCGCTAATATCACTATTACAGTATTAAAATATAGCACTATATAAAATAATATCTCATTTATTGATTTTTATAAAAGTTTCCATCTGCAATTATATATATATATATATATGTATTTGCGCATATATATATAATATCAAATAATATAAGTATAATAACAATATTCACTAGAATAAAAACTACAAAATTTTAAAAAATGCCTGTATAAAATTAAAGATTAAAATTCTTTGCAACTTAAGATGGCGGAATACACCGAAGCTAGCTATAGCAAAGAATTTTAATCTTTAATTTTATACAGGCATTTTTTAAAATTTTGTAGTTTTTATTCTAGTGAATATATATATATATGTCTGGGTCCCTCCAATATTTATAATAATAAAAAATTAGATAAAAAATTGATATTTTATTCACTTATTAGCTGGTCTAAAAATTAAATGCATATGAAATGGCAGACAGAAAGTTTTATAAACATCATTACATGCATGGATCTGGTTCGATCCTAGTCTAGCAATTTAGAAAGATGTGAAGCATGGATCTGGTCTAAAGATTCATTGCTCCAGTACCAAAAAAGATAATAACTCAATAAACTTTACTACTTTTCTTATTATTTTGTAATTCAATAAATAGGAGTTTGCTAAAAAGGCAAGATTAAAAATATTACAGAGCTTAGTGCTGCTTTCAACCAGCCGGTCATATTTATAGCACTAGATAATGTCAAATGAGAGAAAAAGAGAGAGAGAGGAAGCAAAGAATGAACATATAAAGTAATTAATATGTAGAATATTAGCTAAATCGCTTATAGATTATGTAGTATTCGTTGGATTTAAAATCCCAAAATTTTAACCCCCAGTTTAAGCTTGCCTTATCAGATATAGGTGGTAATTGTATGGTTCAATATTACATCCACCATCCATAGACATAATAAATGACTCATTAATTGAATTGGGTTTTGATCTGAACAAGACCAACTTTATTATTATGATGCACTTAAATGGATGAATGATAATATCATGGCTTTGTTCAATGGCAGATTTTATACAATGGTGCATAGTTGGCCCATGGTTTTGCCACTTAGTTGCATAGTGTGTAGCATCATGTCAGATAAATTTGAGAAGGCAATCATTCCCAGACACATTATCATGGCTTTCATGTCTTCATGCATATGCTATGTTAATGACATTAATTTATGCTGAGGAAGAAACTATCATTAAGATATGTGATGAACTAATTCATCCATCATCTTTGGTGTGAACCATAGAGTATGAAGATGTATTTATAGGAATAAAATACTTGGATATGTGTATACAACAATCCAATAGTGCAGTGGCTCTCACAACCTTCCTAATGCCATGACCATTTAATTCCATTCATTATATTGTGATGACTCCCAACCGGTAATTTTTTCTACTGTTATGAATTGACAATGTGTTTTCCAATGGTTAGGAAACCCTAAAAGGTGTCATGACACACAGGTTGAGAACTTCTGCAATAATGAAATAAACTATAAAATGATCCTTAAAACACTTCAATGTCCCCAATGCTATTCACCCTCATTTGCACATTGCCATCTCACACAAATTAACTGGATTCAAGTATTTCCTTCACAAAAACAAAAAGTTTTGTAAATTTAAAGCAGACAGGAAATACAATATTGAAAATTACACCACTGGGTTAGTCAATGTAGATTGGGTTCAAAATTGCTTAATAATATTTCTCAAAAAAAATTATTTCACAATAAACACCAGGTTTCCCTAAACATAACAATACTAATGCATAGATTAGCCTTCCATTTACACCCAGTGTATCACAAACATTAAAAATAATTTGCTCTGAGGAATTTGATGTTACTTGTAATGCAATTTATTATGATGAATCCCACACCACTAGTGCTGCTAGGTTAGCTCAACATAAGTAATTATATAGTCATGCTTAAACAGATCCTAATATAAAATCGATCTTCCTAGAGCATGAGATTGATTTGGGGCATAACTTCAATTGCACTGAGTGCAAAGGTCAAAAGACAAAGTTCAAAAAAGCATAGTTTATCACCAACAATGCACATGATAAATAAAAAGGATTCATGTATTGCTTTATCATGAAAGTAAAATATATTATTATATATGTTTGTTCTCTGCTTCTTCTCTTTCACAAATCTGACTTTATCTGGTGTTATGAATATGATTGGCCCAGTTGAAAGCAGTGCTAACTGAATTAATTTTAATATTGTTAATCATTCCTTAATAGTGAACTATTCCCATTTACATATGGGTGCAAATTGATAGTAATTTCCAGAGTCAGCAGATGAAGCCCTGCTCCAGGTTGAAAACCTAGGTAATAATAAAATGATAAAAGTGGAGTGATATTAATGACTATCTATTTACTCATTTACTTGCTTGAATGTGATATGACTAACCAACAATGTTCCATATATGTAGATACTAGAAAATTGACAAAGAGATAAATAAATATGTAGATAAGTAGATAGATAGATAGACAGACAGTCTACAGATAGGTAGATAGGAATACAGATAGATATATAGATAGATAGATGAATGGATATATAGATAAATAGACAAATACATAAAATAGATAGATAAACAGATAGATAGATATATAAATAGATAGATGGATAGATAGATAGATAGATAGATAGATAGATAGATAGATAGATAGATAGATAGATAGATAGATAGATAGATAGATGGAGGGATGGATAGAGGGATGGATAAATAGATAGATAGATAGATAGATAGATAGATAGATAGATAGATAGATAGATAGATAGATAGATAGATAGATAGATAGATAGATAGATAGATGGATAGATAGATAGATAGATAGATAGATAGAAGCCTTGGAATAATTATATAAGGTGTAATTATATAAACAAGCTTTAACTGTTCCTTCAGTGATCTAACAGTCAGTTTGAATTCTAACACACCAAAATATTACAACAGTCACTGGTTGTGTAGCATAAAAGAATGTTGACACTAACAACTTTCCGTTACATATATGATTTAAGACAAAATAATTCTTAAAAGCAAGATAAATGTTTTTATGTACACCCAGGTCTCGTTTTATGCGGATTTATTTAATGCGATTTTGAAGTTATGTAATTCATGTTTTTTCTTAATATCTTTGTATGCGGTTTTCTTTTATGTGATAAAAATTATTAGATCAGAAATCGAGCTCCAATAATGTGCATACTCATGTCATATTTAAAGTAATAGTGCATTATCAGTGTTCGACTTCCATCTAATAATTTCAATATTTTCAGTGCTTTATAATAGTACTGTAATAGATTTTATGCAATAAAGAAGTTCATAATTCACTTAAAATCAGGATTTCCCCATTTTATATACACACATTAAATTTTACAAGACTATAATGTAAATATGTTCAAACATTATAGATAAAAAATACTATGTATGTTTGGTTTTTTTTTGCATTTTAAATCACATTCTATTTTTACTTTTTAAAAAAAGAGTACATAATCAATTAATCATTTAGTGTCCGCAAGTAATAAATTTTACAAGATTATAATGTAAATCTGTTCAAACGTTATAGATGCCTATACATATGTTGTTGTTTTTGCATTTTAAATCACGTTCTATTTTTGCTTTTTATAAAAAGAGTATGTAATCAATTAATCATTTAGTGTCCACAAGTTTATTTTTAAAAGGTAACAGCGAAGGGCACAATTAAATTTGGCAATTAAAATCTGATTTTTAATTGTAATTAACAATTTAAAAATTACGTAATGTGATCTGAAATTAAGGTTATGTGAAACGATGGAATTTTATTTTTAAACGGAATTGAAAATTAAAAAATTAAAGACAAAAATAAGAATTTAATTTTTAATTGTTAGTTTTAATTAAATTTTGCCCAACAGTGGTGAGTCAGTGTCTTTTTATTATCATAAGTTTAAGTTCTTATTTTTATTTTAAACTTTTATTTTTCTCTAATGGAGAGAAAAAAACACTCAAGAAAATGAATTTCTTTGTAAACAAAAATTCCGATTTTAGATCACTTAGCGAAATGGGAAGGATCAACAGCAATTGGAAAACGTTTTAGTTGTATTTCCTCTTGACTTCGTTTAAGGGGAAGCTACAGTACCTCACATCACATCATGACAAATCTGATGTCTCAAATAGCAATAATAATTAAAATACTGTACATGTATGAAAAAAATGTAAATTACGCATAAAAATATATTGTTTTGAATAAAATTAAATACTGTAGTTAATAAAAAAATTGTCTTGTATCAATTTTTTTTAAATTTGAAATTTTTTATTAGTCATTTTATTTTCTTATTTTTTTTACGCGAATTTTTAAGTAATTTTACGTTGTTGCTTTGCTTTTATGTGATTTTTTGGAAAATGACAGTATGTATCCCCCATTTTTCAAGGTAATTTAAGTCTATTTTTATGCGGTTTCTTTTGTGCGCATTTTCTGAGGAATCTATCTACCACATAAAATGAGACCCAGGTGTATATTAGAAAAAATTTTCTAATGTTAAAACAGTATTATAATTTTTTTGGCATTTAAAGTAGAAAACTTCTATACATTCTAAAAATTCAGTTCTAGCCATAGTTGATAAATTAGCCTTAATATAATTTCAAAAACCTTCTCTGGCAGTAAATAATAACAAAAATATTCTTTAAGAAACAGTATAATGGGAATAAAAGTGAACAAAGTATTTTATACAAATAAAACATTTTGACTATCATCGTTTTATTTAAGTAATAAGCAAAGATTTCATTTCTTCATAAAGAAACTCATCATCTATAATTGGACTTAATTAAGTTTCTACAATTCTTTAGTATTTTACTTTCATCCTAATTTCATAGATACTTAATTTTAATATATAATTTTCAATTTTTGTTATTTTCTTTTAAGACATCAAATCACTCACACAGTTATCTATGTACATAATAATGGATGGAGAATTACTGTTCACTTCATCCTTTATGTTATCATTATTATTGAAAAGAAAAGAATGGTGTCTCATTTTTATGTCTACTCTTTTTATATTTATGAAATGTTTTTTTTTCACTCTCATTTTTTCATTGGGTACTATTAATTCTAACGTAAAAAGCACCAATATTAAATCATTTCTTTATTATTCAAATTATTTAATAATAAAGATAATGCATTTCTTTAAGTGCATAAAAGAGGATTTAAATATTATTGCTATCTATATTTTTAAATTGGGACTTGATCTATAATAAATCTATTAACTAGCTACAGTTCACTAAGTTTTTAACTTAATGGATCAGTACTAAATTCACTGCCTATATGTAAAAAATATTATAATTTGATGTCTGTATTTCTTCAAATCAATATACTTAATCTTATAATTGAATATTTATAAATACAGTATAAATATTTAATTATAAGAATGCATACATATGCATACTATAAATAAAATGTCCATTAATTAACAAAAAAATTGTAATCGTAATAAAAATTATAAGTTCAACCATATAACAAACCACTATAAATAGTCTTTAAATCTGCAGAAGTACTTTCAATTAATTTCTTAAACAGGTCTTAACTGCCATTAAATTCAAAAAACAAAGCTGAAGCAAACATCATCAATTCAAATCCCATGAAACACTTATTCTAATGTTAGCAGCTTGTCTATTTATTAAATGCATTTTATTTCTATTTATAAAAATTGCCTCCTTAATTTTTTTTTTATTATGGTTTTCTCTTCATGAAGAATTTTTATACTTTCAAAATCAAATTTATATTTGTATTTACATGTTTTTTCATGATCAAAGAAAACTGAAGCAGTCATTAAATCACCATTATTCTTAAGTTTTACACACTTATATAATAATTCATGCTTCTTTAATCTCTTCTCAATACTGCATCTCGATTCACCTATATATGATAGCATACAGTCACAAAAAATTTGATATATATTACTTTTCTGCTTGACAGATATGACATCCTTACAATTTATGACTAATTTATTAACATTGTTTGGAACATAGAATGAAACATTAAACATGTTTTTATATATATCCTTAAAACATTTTACTTGTGGATTTGAAATAAATGGAATAGATATCCATTGTTTACTATCAATCTCCATTTCCTTTAAAACCATTATAACTCTTTTTAAACTGACATAAAGTATTGTTTATTTGTTCCATTTTATGACCAACATCAAGCAATTCCTTGGTAAATATCTCATTATTTTTCAGTTTAGCAATTTGCTAATGACATAATTTTTCATTACGAAACAAAAAAGATCTAAAACTTGCCATCTTATGCATAATTGATCCTTTTGATTTACAATTTATATATTCCCTTTCTTGCAATAGCTTGAATATTAATTTATAATTTAATATACTGTTATCTTTTGTAATGATTAAATCCAAATACTTAATATTTTTGTCCTGTTCCTTTTCAATAGACCATTTCAAGCCATTCAATTTATTATTTATTTCAAATCCACAAGTGAAATTTTTTAAGGATATATATATATATATATATATATATATATATATATATATATATATATATATATATATATATATATATATATATATATATATATATATATATATATATATATATATATAAGAACATGTTTAATGTTTAATTCTATGTTCAAAACAATATTAATAAATTAGTCAATATTTCTAAGGATGTCATACCTGTCAAGCAGAAAATTAATATCATATATCAAATTTTTTTGTGACTGAATGTTATCATATATAGGTGAGCCAAGGTGCAGTGTTGAGAACAGATTAAAGGAGCATGAATTGTTATATAAGCATGTAAAAAGTAGGAATAATGGTGATTTAATGATAGTTTCAGTTTTCTTTGATCATAAAAAAATGTAAATATAATTTCAATTTGATTTTGAAAGTGTGAAAAGTCTTCATGAAGAGAGAAACCATAATAAAAGAAAAATTAAGGAGGCAATTTTTATAAATAGGAATAAAATGCATTTAATAAATATTCAAACTGCTAACATTAAAATACGGGATTCATGGGATTTGAAATGATGGTGTTTGCTTCTGCTGTTTTTTTTAATTTAATGGCAATTGAGTCAAGTTTAAGAAACTAACCAAAAGTACTTCTGCAGATTTAAAAACTTTATAGTGGTTTGTTACCATTGAATTTATTAATGTTGTATTCTTACAATAGGAACAGATAGTTTAGGTAGGGTCGGATAAGTAGGTCTTTTTAAAAAAAATTAGGTTATTTTCTAGCATATAAATTTGATGTTATAGATAGCAGGGGTTCAAACTCACTACATAGGAGCTTATAAAGATATATTAGATAGTTTGAACTCATTTTGAGAAGAATTAAATAATAAAATAATACAATAAAATGTTTAAAAGATAATATTAATTTTAATTTATTATATTTAAAAGGTACTATAATGGTAGAATAGCTTAATTATAGTGATCAATATTTTATACTATATGTTTAAGGTAATTATTTTTGTTTAAAATATCATTTACATGATAGTTAATTAATATTAGTTTAGAATGTGCTAAAAGTATCACATGACTAGAAGTGATTGTGTGAATATGTAAGCTTACAAAAAGTTAAGGAAAGAAAACATTTATTTTAGCTTGTTAACAAAAAATTTAAGTACAACAAATATAATGTCTAGAGATAAAATGAGAAAAGTTATAATTAAAAATTATTATTATTTTATTTAAATGTAGTATTTTATTTTTAAATCAAATTTAGGTCATTAGAATATTAAAAATTGTTTTAATAAGAATATTTAATTTCTAGATAAAATATTTAATATTTAAAGTATTGAATAATGTGATAATATTTAATAATTCATAACTCATAGTTTTAAAACTTAATTAAAAGTGATATTGATGTAGATATGTAAATTAACACATTTTTACAAGCAGTATTGACAAATGAAATCATTGGATTAAGACCAGTATAAAAAGAGGTTGAAGCCAGTCTAAACAGTGATACAGTGATTTACAGATTTGGATTAAGACAGATTTAGTTTGAAATTTATAACTATATTTTTTATATTGTGACAGTAGTAATTTCTTTTGTTTTGAAAAAAATAATTGGAATAACTATTTAAATAATGGTTCACTAAAATACCAAATTTCCCAGTCCATCTATTCTTACTTAAACTTAGTGTAAGACCTCAATAATTCTAAGGAACATGATAGTAGCTACTTAAATATTGTAATAATGAACACCAAATGTCAAGGAATATACTGCAACAAGATCAGAGATTTATGTAAGGACTTTGAAATTTTTATAAATAGTATGTCTGGCATGAGTAAACATTTATTTGAAATAACTTTATCATATTACAATGAAGCTAATTTATTAAAGTTAATTCAGAGAAATCAGATATTTATTAAAAATCTTTATTGTAGTGTCAAATTTGAAAGAAAAAAAAAGAAAATTAAGACTCAGCATCTAAATTTAAAAACTGAATTCAAAATGTTTTATGGTATGATGAATGACTGTTTATTATATAATTGATAGTAATAATTCACATTTAATTTGTGTTTAAAGTAATCAAAATAGACTTATGTTTAAGAACAATGTATTTAAAGACATATTGAAGAAAATAATTTTTGTATGTCTTTTATGCTTTTAAAAGGATGTGCTATTGATCAAATCAATAAATAAATTATATACTTTAAAATAACTTTATTTGGAATAAATGTCTGATATATCTTTTTAAAAGATCAAAATTATATCAGATAATAAATGCTTTGAATGATATAGCTGATTTTACCTGAAAAAGAAAAATATTTAATGAAAAGATATACATTTAAAAAGTAAAAAATCATAAATATTTTAAAGAGATATTTCTTTTAATTCATAAACTACATGTCTCCTGATATACATATTAAATAAATAATTTATATTATATAATGTTTTCACTAATGTTTTTGATGAATGGAAAATGTGAATATTACTTATATCATATTTATTGCAATATATCTGCTATTTTATAATGACTGAAGCCAAGAGATACATACATAAGAAATATTTTGATAAATGGATCTGTAAATTATTTACTTTATGATGATATGACATGCCTGAATAGATGCCCAGAGAAAAAATACTGGAATGAACAATTATTTATTCAGGATGATTAATATTCTTTTTGGATTTTACTGGATTTTATTATTGTTATTATTATTTGTACATTTCTTCAACTAGCACAGACAAGAGTATGATTTGTGCACAAATCTGTCCAACCATAACTAGGCAATTGGTGAAAATTCCTGACAAGCATTCAGCTTATGAGCAGGAGAGAAAGAAAAAAATATTTTTGTAACTTTAAAACTTTATCATTCTTTTTTTGTATTAAGTCTAACATCAATATTTAAAATATTACAATTCTTATTTTAAAAGTAACTTTTGTTATTATATTTTACATTTAATCTTAAAGTAGATTAACTTTATTATTATGTTAAATTAAAAACTGTAGTCAGAAAGTAAGTTTCTGAACAAGGTAAGTTACAATCATAATTGGGTTTTTTTAATGTATGGTCCAAGAAGCAGATCATAGGAAGTGATATTAATAATGGTTGAGATCATTGGTAATTTCTTTTTATTATTTACATTACATTTTGCTTGATAATTTTTTTTTAAAAAAATGTATCCTAACTAGTATTTTAAATTAGTATTTCATATTGCTTGAATTTAATATTAAACAATTAAATTAACTGTTATAAAATTATCATTGCGTGTATATTTATAAAAGAATTGATAAATGCAGGTTAAAGTCTTGAAACACCCAAGGATATTTAAAATATTTATTTAATATGAATGCTTGAATATGCTTACATTATATAACATCATTACATATCTTTAATATCAACTTTTCATTGTAAGTTCTTAATTTTAGTTTGTTGAATTTTACTATTACAAAAGATTATTTAGAAAATTGTATAAAATACTTTTGCAAATATGCTTGTTAAACAATTAATCCCAAGCAAATTTCTTAAAAAATATTGAATTTAGTTATTTGCTGTGAATGTACAAAATGTGTGGAATCCATGAATCATGGCTCTGGTGCCCTCTTCAATAAATAAAAAACTGATTCTGCCAGCAATTCGAATAGCAATACAATGTTAGGCCCAGTTAATCAGAAAATATAACTATATTCTTAAGATATCTAAACTCATATACGAATGGAAGAGTCTTCTTTTTCATAGTTTGATTAAATTGTACTTTCTAGTGTGTAAAGTAGAAAGTCTAAATCCAAGCATAAACTCACTGTAAACCTTACAATATATATATATATATTACTGAGGTATATTGTGATCTAGTGTTTTGGGCATTTTTTAAGAGTAAAACATATTTAGGAAATTTTGTTTTAAAAATCAAAGTAAAATAAAAGTTTTAAAAGTTTAGAACAAAAGATTAGGATAGGGGGGGGGTATTGTTAAAGAAAGAAAATAAATGATTTTAAAAGGAGGGTAAGATTTAGAAAGAAAAGAAAAAAAGGAATTGAAGTAAAAAATGATTTAATATTACTTTTAAGTAATTTGTAATAAAAAAAAGTAAAAAGAAGGGAGTTTGTTTTGTCTTATAATAAAAAGATTGAATGTGTGTGTGTATAAATAGATTTTGAATAAAGGAAAAGAATTTTAAAAGACAATGGAGAGCTAATGGAATAAAACAAAAAGAAATCTAATTAAACTGTTAAGAAAAAAAATAACAAAGAAACTAAATATTACTATTTACTTAAACTAATGACCAATGGAAAGGATCAGAGACTTTAAATAAAACAAACAGGAGTCCAATTGGAGTGAAGTAGAATATACAATGGATCCACAAGATAAGAAGCACTGGGTATAAAAAGAAGAACTTTGTATTGTTAAAAAAATAGAGATATAAAAAATGAAATAATAAGATAATAATATATAAAAAAATTATTAATAAAATTAGAAATAAATTTGATCAGAAATAAATTGGATCAAAAAAGAAATTATTAATTGAAAATAAACTGCATAATAAATTGATTGATTCCAGAAATTACATAAGCTACTATTAGAAGAAAATGGTGCATTGCTGAACCCATTGTATCATGCAACTGGCCGGAACCTTCTCTGTGGCACCACCTGCAGATAGTTCGAAGAACAAACCATGTTTATGTGAAGTCTAAGAAACAATGGAGTGTCCATGCCAAGATCCATGAGAGTTCATATAATATCACAAATTTAGGAAAGATCTACAAAAGATTAGCGCCAATCACTACATTTTGTCATACTCACATCAAATCAAATTCAAATCCTAGGTAACATTTCATTTTCTTATTCTCCAATTCTTGATTTATATGCTGTGGTAGATAAGTAAATAAAAAAATAAACTTTTAACTTTTAACTTCTTACGAACTATTATCTTCAGGGTATAAATTATATTAGTTCCATTATCCAACTTTTATGCAGAATTATTAATTGTGTGTGTGTGAATCTTAATTAAATATGTCTTGCATTTTATTTTTATGTCAAAGGTATTAAAATATTTATTTAACTGAAAAGTGTGTTCATGGTTGTATTATGAGACAAACAATTATGAAAAAAAAAAGCAGAGCGGGGTTAAATTGGTATTGAAATATTTATTATTAGAACAATCTTATGCTTTTAATGTGATATAAAATGCTCATTTAAGAAAAAGGAGCAAGATTTAAAGTGTTACTGAAATATTTATGCTAATATAAGGAATGTATACCTTTATTATGAGATAATACATTTAATTTATGGAAATAGGGCAGGGATTGAAATATTTAGTCATTATTAACAAGTGATTTAAGTTGAAGCTAAAAGAATAGGAAGTATCTTTTGAAATAAGGATTTTGAATGATGCAAATGTTTATTTGTGTGGAAAGTAAAGTTCTTTTTATATATACTAAGAAATAGAATTTTAGAATGGGTGGATATTTCTAAGACAGCTACAATTCAATGAGCTAGCTGTGATTTCAGCTACTAGATTCATTGCTGGTCAAGCAGGCATGTTAATTACTCTGATTAACTGGCGCCTAAAGGGATCTCCTTAAAATAAATAAAGTGCTTGGTTGGCCAGGGTTTTAATTTAGTAGCCGAGTGTTTATATTATTGATGGCTTGCTACCAATGATATTGTTTACTCCACCTGAAGGACCAGAAACCTTCAGAGATAGAAAAGTTTGTTAATAAGGAAAATACGAGAGTAGAGATATATTCTTAATTTATATTAAAGAAGGAAGGTGGGAGTTCAATATATATATATAAAGCCTAGGATATAGTGGTAGAATGCAAAAAAAATTCAAATAATGAATTAAATTATTTTTAAAGTGTGCTGAAATGAAAATATTTTTATTTCACAACTAAATGGCATCACATTTTAAATGTCATCAAATGTTCAATTACGAGAGTTATATTAAAAGCCTAGGTATGATACAGTGGGGGAATAGCCAAAACAGTGAATAACAAATATAATCCACTTTAATAAATTTTAATATTATTAAATAAACATATATACATATGGTAAGAAATGAAATTAAATGAAAAATTATTAAATCAGGATTAAAAAAATTGGATCTAAAAACATGTGCAATACTTATTAGTTTATTAAATGTTAAAATACTAAAATTATCAAATAAAAATTAAAAAATATTAAAATTTATGTTGATTTTTGAAAATTAAAATAGATTTTATATTATCTCAACTTCTGCAAGGTGTGTTTTCCTTTTTTATTTGATAGTCAGCAAAAAGAATTAGTGGATAAAAAAATTCACAATATCAGCTTGTCATTTCAAAAGCTCCCTTTGACCTTTTACTTTTTTAGAGTGATAAAAATATAATATTTAACTAAAACATTAAACTAACATTAAAATGTTTTTAATCTTAAAATACTACAGATATTTGTATGAATAAAATATCTACAATAATTAAGTGGGAAATACTTAAGTTGATTATTTTTGATCAGTAAAAATGCTATATTATTTTTAAATATCTGAGCTAGGGAAGGAAAACAAAAAGACTATTCTTAGGCTTGTCATCAGACATTTGACACTTAAATGTAAAGTGGAAGAAAAATAATAATGTTTTATCTATCCAACAAAATTAAAGTGGGAGTTGTTATTTTTTTTAATTCATAAATATTGCTTATATGTTAATTGAGTGGGTTTTTTTTTTAATTTGATGTAATTTCTGTGTTAGATAATAATATTAATAAATACCTTTACATGGATTTTGGAAATGGATTTCTATTTTTATTTTAATATTTTCTAATTGCTTTGTTATTTTTAATGTGAGGAGAAAATAATAGGAACGACATCAACTTCTGATGATCTGTTTAACTAGCTATTTATCTACATATCGATGGGTAGTTAAATAGATGATTAGATGTTGATTTTCTTCCATTCTTTCAACACATCAAAAATGAAAATCAGTTTGTAAATATTCTAAATAAAAACAAATGTTCATAAAACATTTACAGTGGTGTATTAGTATAGTAATAAAAAAAAAGAATTGCAGCAAATTAAAAAAAATTCAATTAACAAATAATTACAATATATGAATTGATAAAAAAAATTAAAAACTCCCACTTTAATTTAATTGGATGGAAAAAAACATTATTAATTTTTCCCCACTTTATATTTATATATCAAATGCATGCCATAATGATATCAAGCCTAAAACAGCTCAGATATTTACTGATATATTGTATTGAAACGGAAATCTCCAATCCCTTTCCGTTTCACCATCAACCTAATGACCTACTCATCTAAACTAATTTCGAACCTATTTTAAATGTAAAAATGTAATATATAAGTCGAGCGGGAAAACTTTGCTACAATGGCCGCTTGAATGGCATCATCCATTTACATACGAAAACACGCTATAATTAGACAGGTTTGATACAATTATAGCGGAGAAATGCTCATAATTTATTATAAAATGCTTTATTAATTTTCAGTCAATTCTTAATTATATTCGCTATTATATTCATATGTGGATGGATAAGTTAAACATTGGAATGATATATATATATTTAAGTTTAAATAAAGATACTGTAAAACATTTTCTTTAAATTATATTTAACGGTTTTCTGATTTAATGTTTTACATATATAATTGAAACTAAAGTATTTTCTTTAAATTTGCTTTTTTTTTTAATAAACAAATAATATTGTAAGAACAAATATGTTAAAAGTTATTTATTTCAGTAAAATAAAAATCATCCATTTGTAATTAAAAATGAGAATTTTTGTAAACAAGATATCAATTAGTGACACACCCGGGTAAAAAAGTAAAATCTGTTTTCTGATTGGTTTTTGTTTGCAACAAAAGACTTTTTCATTAAATCAGAATACCGTTCCTTCTGCTAAGTAATAACACCTGAAAAGGAATTTAATTAATGAAAATGAATCAAATTATATAATTTATATGTTTTAATAATTTTAAGTAATTAAATGTAACACCTCGGAGACGTTATCTGTTGTAGAAATTGGATTACATTATTTTGTTTAATTAAAAGTCAATTGGTACCGAGGCTTACGAAATTCCAGAAAGGTGTTAAAGTTTAGTAGAAGGATATAAATAGGCCTTATTTTAAGCGGGAAGAGAGAATCCATCTTACTTTTGAAGACAGTCAACAGGAGAAGTTTTATATTTGTTCAACCTTAACATGTCTGGCTAAAGTCAGGCAAAATTTTGCTGCTTTCCCGTGATGGAACGCCTGGTTCAATCCATCAAATGCCAAAGGAACAACCAAGCTTACACCAACTAAATTTGAAGATGCCATAAGCCGTAAAAATAATTTATTTGCCTTCGTTCCGATTTCAGTCCAGCTAAACAAACAATATTTTAAAAATCATCTCCCAACTAAATTAAAGATGCCATAAGCCACCCAAGAATTCACCTTCATTCCAGTTCGAATATCTCCAGCCCATCTACAGGAGAACTGTTTTAATATTTAAAATCACAGAGCTCTGTAAATTTCAAAAACAGTCATTGTTTCTTCAAAACAGGTTAGCTAACCATATTATTGAACTTTCTCGCTAAATTGTTTCTGAAATAATATTTAAATGAAATACTTTTTGCTAATTTTTCCTTAATTCAATAGTGTAAACTGTCTAAATTGTTTCCTAAAATAATATTTTAATTCTATAAAATGTAATACTTTTGCAAATTTTTCTTTATTAATTAATATTTTGCTATATAATTTAATCACTGCAGTTATATTTTGCTTTTCTTTTGCTTATTTTAATTATTGTTAGTTATGCCTATGTTTCGAAACGGCGTGCATTTAATTATAGAATATGTTTTTAAACATATAAATTGAAATTATTTATATAGCGTCATTTTGTGCGCTGTTTCAAAACCCAAATTCATATTTTGTCATTTTGTAAATTAATTAATATAAATATAAAATGTGGCTTTTCAACCTTTATTTATTATGTTACTAAAGATTAAACTAGCCTGGAGTGTAATCATAAGTATATTTTTTTAGTAAAGTATTCGTAACTCCCCTATTAAATATACTTTTCTCCCTTTTAAAAGTTTAGTAGTTATAGATAACTAAAGAGATTGAACGGGATAAAGTAAAGTTTGTATTTATATATTCCTGTCAATAGCATATCGTATTTCTCATGCTACAGAAGAGTTGGCTCTTTTGATCAAGCTGATGAACTGGTGTTCATTTAGTATATGATATTTAATTTATAATATCCTTCAGCTTGGCGGATGTGAAACTTATTTAGATTTCCTCGTTGTGCTGTTTTTTTTATACATATATAAGATGGAGCCACGGCGTTGCCAGCACATCTTCTCTTATAGGGTAGTGCAGTCGCGAAGTCTGAGCTACGGGCCAGATTAGCACGTAAGTCCCTCACTTCTTATGAACCAAATAAAGGTTTCCTTTTGCAGCATGACGACCGGTTCTTGGGTAAACCGTTGTTTGTCACAAAAACCCTAAAACTATTCTTCCATCCGCAGAGCCACTTTATTATTATATTTTACTTGTGCCTAGCATATTAGTAAAATCGTTATAGCCAACTCTTTCCTCCCTAATATGCAGTCTTCAGCATTGATCCGAAGCAATCTTGAAAACCCGTTCGATCTAAAGCTATCTGGGATGCTTTAAAAGCCCATAGTTAAAATAAATTTATTATAATTAAGACGTATTATTAAGCTTCACTCCAGACTTGGTTTGATTTCACGTACAATAGCCACACGAACTGATGATGAAAGGGCATAACTGGTAAAAGTTAATGTAGTGATTAGTTATATAGTAGGGTATTTGTTTCCATTAAATAATATTGGAGCAATTAAATAATAGCCAACGTATCAATTATTGGCCTAGAGTAATGTTACTTTATAAATGAATGCCTGTGTGCATTTGCCAACAACAATTGTCAATAAATATATTTTAATTCATCATATATCAGTTTCTGTCTCATTATTAAATCAATCCAATTCACTAATTGCCCATAAGTATTCATTAGTAAAGCCCCTATTATTTAAATATGTTAGATTTTATCTGTGGAATGTCTAGTATTTAAGTTGTTTATATATATGTTTAAGTCCATGAGTCTTATTGTTTTCTCCGATTTGCTAGTGGGCCGGATGAAGAATTAAATCTCGTGTGCTACCATTGTTATGTTATCCATTGGGTGTTAGATCTGGGGCTTGGAGAGTGGGTTCGAATCCAGGCTGGTCCCTGACCAAAATCTCGGGCTCGACTGGGTTTGAAGTACATTTTGTGAGTTCCAGCTCGTGTTAGATGGATAAGCATGTTTTGACTGGCACATAGGCCCCCGTTAATAAATTTTTTCAAAATAATTTATGTAAGATTTTTTTTTTTTCTGCATTTGGACGCCCAAAATCGTGGGGCTTGTAACTCATTTCCACCCCTGAAGAGATTATGGAGTATATATATAATTCTTTTGGTCAAAATTAATGATTTTGAGTCAAATTTTTTTTGAATAATGTATATATGTAAGATTTTTTTTCCGCGTTTGGACGACCAAGTGAGGCTTCGATGTAAATACCTACATACTCTGAGTTATGGACTTTTGTGTGTATATAGCAAAAAAATTTATTAAATTTATTTTGTGTCTTTCCTGTTCACTAGTGACTGGCGCCCGAGGATGATTGATCAAGTTATAAGTCATCCTCTTATAAATTTGTCATTAGGGAGCAGAGAAAAGAAATTTAGATTAAAAGAAAAGGGGGGTCTCGTTGTTTTATCAAAGTATTTTATGAATTGGAGTGGTTTAAAATGAGTAAGAAATATATATAAGTAACGTCAAATTAACCAAAAGTTAAAAGGTTTGAAATTGGTGCAGACGGGTCAAACGGAATTAGGTCATAAAACTATTTAAGTATGTATATAATAAAATAAAATAAAAAACAGCTGGAAGAAGAGACTGGAGGTGAGTTAAATTTTTATTAAGTCATCTTTAATATTAAAATAAGTGTTATACTTTAGATATATAGACGAAAAAAGAAAAAAAGATTTTTTTAAATTTTTCGTATATTTTATTAAAGCTAGAAAAAAGAGGGGATTTTTTTTAAAATAGGAAAAGTTTCATATGTTTTATAAAATAAAAAGTAGGGACACGGAAATTTTTTTTTTTTTAAAAATTCATTATATGTTGGACGGGCATCAGATGGTAGCAGATATATTAGTGAGTTAGGCATAGAGTTGGGATGGAAGTGAGCGAGTCGTTCTTGAAGGGGGAGAGCAGCAAACAGCCGTATTAAAAGTATAGAAGTTTTAAAAATCAAATATTTATTAGGTGCGAAAAATAAATAAATAAATTTTGAAAGGATTATATAGTATACAGAATGAACAAAGAAACAGAAGTAATGAGCAGTGGGGAAGAGATAGAAGTAGGAATGGAGATGAAAGGTGGAGGTATCGTGTTGAGATCAGGAAGAGAGATTAATGAGTACAACAGCAGTACAGAAGAAATAGAAAGGGAAAATGGTATGAGCCAGGATAGAGATGAGTGTGCACAGAAAAATCTTGATATGCCAGAGAATTCAGTTACCGAAACATCTGAACAGATACCAGTAGAGGAGATTAAGCAGGAAGGCCAGGATTTTAATTGGTTGCTGAGACAGCTTAGACAGGATGCGAAAGAAATGGATCAGAAAATGGAGGCAAGGGATCAGAAAATGGAGGCAAGGGATCAGAAAATGGAGGCAAGGGATCAGAAAATGGAGGCAAGGGATCAGAAAATGAATCAGAAAATGGAGGAAAGGGATCAGAAAATGGAGGAAATGAATCACAAAATGACACAAAGATTTGAAACCCTTAGCAGAGATATTAGACAAGAGATGGCAGACAGAGATAAAAGACTGGAAGAAATGTGCCAAGGTCTACAGGAATTGTCAACCAGCTGTCAGCAGAAGTCTGAAGAAATTCGGGGAGAAGTTAAAGAAATGTTACATAAAAACCAAGAAGAAAATAGAAAGGAATTTGTTGTGATTAAAGAAGAAGTGAAGGCTTTAGTTGAACAAGTAGAATGTCAAGAAAAGGGTTTGAAAGAAAGGGTCTTTAAAGTAGGGGCAGAATTTAACAGCAAATTGCAAGAGTGTGAAGAAGCCCAAAGGGAGATCAGAGAGGAAATATATGAAATAAAAAGAAAACCTGCTACAAAGAAGTCAAGTAACTAACCAAGAAGGAAACATGATCACCACGTGTATTCAAGAAATGAGAAAAGATCTGGCAGAGATGAAAGAAAAAAAAGTTTAGAAAGTAACTTAACTAGTAATCACCAAGCCAATAACTCTAATAGAACAGAGAGTGTGCAGGTTATTAGTGAGACAGTACATAAAGTTGAGGATCTTAAAGAGGGGGAAAAGTGATAAGGAAAGCACTATTATCAAAGGATATGTGCGACAGGCCACCCCAGACAGGAAGAAATCAGATTTAACACAAGAAAGAGGGAATTTGGACACAATCGAATCAATAGTACCATCAGAAAATGCACCCATAGGTCTGGCAAAATTTATCCAAGTTAAATCTTTTAAAGGAGAAGTGGGAGAAAATCCAAAAGCCCATCTAGAAAGTCTCCAAGAACTCTTCCGGTTCCAAAAAGTCTCAACAGCTGACCAAGTAGCCCTTGCTATACATCATTTATATGGATATGCAAAGTCATGGTGGGATTGCTGCACAGAGAAGCCACAAAACTTTGACCAATATTGTTCAGCCATGCATAAAACTTTTTGGAGTGAAGAATGCCAGGAGGGTATATACCACTCGATACTCAGAGAGTCTTATGGATCTGTAGTGAAAGAAACCCATACACAATTTTTTTTAAGGCAGATAGCATCTCTCAGATCTTTAACAGCATTTCCATTCACAGATAACCAAAAGATTAGAATTATCCAACAAAATATGCCTTTTAGAGTACAACAGTTGATGATGGGGTGCCGGATTCGAACGATAGAAGATATGGCAGGATTTCTAACCACCATTGATTTTACTCCAGGACCTAAAGAACCACCAGAAAAGATGCGTCGGATTGAGCCAAGATGTCAAACAATGATGATGAGCGGCCAAACATACCCTAGGTCATCAAGATGGGAGTCACGTGATCAGACTAGAGCAAAGAGACCATATAGACAGCCAGCATCGTTAAACTACAGGCAACCCCCAGATCCTATTTAAATTGTTAGTTTTTTTTGTGTGTGTGATTGATCTTTTTATATACCCTTTTATATATATTATACACTCTATATTTGATCTATATTAACACTTTATATATTCTACACTTCATATTTTATACAGATATATTAACACTTTTTATTCTATTATACACTCTATATATAGTATACACTCTATATTTTATTTATATATAATTTGTGGGGGCGCACACTTTATATATTGTACAATTCATATTTTTATACAGATATATTAACACTTTTTATTTTATTATACACTTTAAATATTTTAAATATATACTTTATATTTTATTTATATACCTTAGATATATTAACACTTTATATGCTACCTTATACATATTATACACTTTATATTCTATCTACATACACTTTATATATTATCCGTGTTATACTTTATTTATATACCTTACATACATATTATACACTGTATATTTGATCTCTATATCCTTTATATATTACACGCGTTATATTTTATATATATAAAAACATATCTTTTATTTTTGACTAAGATGTATACTCGTTTGGGTATATATCTGTTTAAGTTTAAAATATTTACTAATAACCGATGATTTCATTATATGTGTTGATAATTGTTAGAAGCACTAAATGTATTATAATAGTGTAATCTACTATGATGTATTACCATAGGTTTAGCGTAGGATTAGGCCATGGGTTTATACGTAAAAAGAAGCCATAATTTAGCTCCGTGTTTATATAAGTAAAGTCTTTTTTTTTTTATTTGTTTTTTTTTACTAAGTTTACTGATATGAAACGGAAATCTCCAATCCCTTTCCGTTTCACCATCAACCTAATGACCTACTCGTCTAAACTAATTTTGAACCTATTTTAAATGTAAAAATGTAATATATAAGTCGAGCAGGAAAACTTTGCTACAATGGCCGCTTGAATGGCATCATCCATTTACATACAAAAACACGCTATAATTAGACAGGTTTGATACAATTATAGCGGAGAAATGCTCATAATTTATTATAAAATGCTTTATTAATTTTCAGTCAATTCTTAATTATATTCGCTATTATATTCGTATGTGGATGGATAAGTTAAACATTGGAATGATATATATATATATATATTTAAGTTTAAATAAAGATACTGTAAAACATTTTCTTTAAATTATATTTAACGGTTTTCTGATTTAATGTTTTACATATATAATTGAAACTAAAGTATTTTCTTTAAATTTGCTTTTTTTTTTAATAAACAAATAATATTGTAAGAACAAATATGTTAAAAGTTATTTATTTTAGTAAAATAAAAATCATCCATTTGTAATTAAAAATGAGAATTTTTTGTAAACAAGATATCAATTAGTGACACACCCGGGTAAAAAAGTAAAATCTGTTTTCTGATTGATTTTTGTTTGCAACAAAAGACTTTTTCATTAAATCAGAATACCGTTCCTTCTGCTAAGTAATAACACCTGAAAAGGAATTTAATTAATGAAACTGAATCAAATTATATAATTTATATGTTTTAATAATTTTAAGTAATTAAATGTAACACCTCGGAGACGTTATCTGTTGTAGAAATTGGATTACATTATTTTGTTTAATTAAAAGTCAATTGGTACCGAGGCTTACGAAATTCCAGAAAGGTGTTAAAGTTTAGTAGAAGGATATAAATAGGCCTTATTTTAAGCGGGAAGAGAGAATCCATCTTACTTTTGAAGAGAGTCAACAGGAGAAGTTTTATATTTGTTCAACCTTAACATGTCTGGCTAAAGTCAGGCAAAATTTTGCTGCTTTCCCGTGATGGAACGCCTGGTTCAATCCATCAAATGCCAAAGGAACAACCAAGCTTACACCAACTAAATTTAAAGATGCCATAAGCCGTAAAAATAATTTATTTGCCTTCGTTCCGATTTCAGTCCAGCTAAACAAACAATATTTTAAAAATCATCTCCCAACTAAATTAAAGATGCCATAAGCCGCCCAAGAATTCACCTTCATTCCAGTTCGAATATCTCCAGCCCATCTACAGGAGAACTGTTTTAATATTTAAAATCGCAGAGCTCTGTAAATTTCAAAAACAGTCATTGTTTCTTCAAAACAGGTTAGCTAACCATATTATTGAACTTTCTCGCTAAATTGTTTCTGAAATAATATTTAAATGAAATACTTTTTGCTAATTTTTCCTTAATTCAATAGTGTAAACTGTCTAAATTGTTTCCTAAAATAATATTTTAATTCTATAAAATGTAATACTTTTGCAAATTTTTCTTTATTAATTAATATTTTGCTATATAATTTAATCACTGCAGTTATATTTTGCTTTTCTTTTGCTTATTTTAATTATTGTTAGTTATGCCTATGTTTCGAAACGGCGTGCATTTAATTATAGAATATGTTTTTAAACATATAAATTGAAATTATTTATATAGCATCATTTCGTGCGCTGTTTCGAAACCCAAATTCATATTTTGTCATTTTGTAAATTAATTAATATAAATATAAAATGTGGTTTTTCAACCTTTATTTATTATGTTACTAAAGATTAAACTAGCCTGGAGTGCAATCATAAGTATATTTTTTTAGTAAAGTATTCGTAAGTCCCCTATTAAATATACTTTTCTCCCTTTTAAAAGTTTAGTAGTTATAGATAACTAAAGAGATTGAACGGGATAAAGTAAAGTTTGTATTTATATATTCCTGTCAATAGCATATCGTATTTCTCATGCTACAGAAGAGTTGGCTCTTTTGATCAAGCTGATGAACTGGTGTTCATTTAGTATATGATATTTAATTTATAATATCCTTCGGCTTGGCGGATGTGAAACTTATTTAGATTTCCTCGTTGTGCTGTTTTTTTTTATACATATATAAGATGGAGCCACGGCGTTGCCAGCACATCTTCTCTTATAGGGTAGTGCAGTCGCGAAGTCTGAGCTACGGGCCAGATTAGCACGTAAGTCCCCCGCTTCTTATGAACCAAATAAAGGTTTCCTTTTGCAGCATGACGACCGGTTCTTGGGTAAACCGTTGTTTGTCACAAAAACCCTAAAACTATTCTTCCATCCGCAGAGCCACTTTATTATTATATTTTACTTGTGCCTAGCGTATTAGTAAAATCATTATAGCCAACTCTTTCCTCCCTAATATGCAGTCTTCAGCGTTGATCCGAAGCAATCTTGAAAACCTGTTCGATCTAAAGCTATCTGGGACGCTTTAAAAGCCTATAGTTAAAATAAATTTATTATAATTAAGACGTATTAAGCTTCACTCCAGACTTGGTTTGATTTCACGTACAGTAGCCACACGAACTGATGATGAAAGGGCATAACTGGTAAAAGTTAATGTAGTGATTAGTTATATAGTAGGTATTTGTTTCCATTAAATAATATTGGAGCAATTAAATAATAGCCAGCGTATCAATTATTGGCCTAGAGTAATGTTATTTTATAAATGAAATGCCTGTGTGCATTTGCCAACAACAATTGTCAATAAATATATTTTAATTCATCATATATCAGTTTCTGTCTCATTATTAAATCAATCCAATTCACTAATTGCCCATAAGTATTCATTAGTAAAGCCCCTATTATTTAAATATGTTAGATTTTATCTGTGGAATGTCTAGTATTTAAGTTGTTTATATATATGTTTAAGTCCATGAGTCTTATTGTTTTCTTCGATTTGCTAGTGGGCTGGATGAAGAATTAACTCTCGTGCTACCATTGTTATGTTATCCATTGGGTGTTAGATCTGGGGCTTGGAGAGTGGGTTCGAATCCAGGCTGGTCCCTGACCAAAATCTCGGGCTCGACTGGATTTGAAGTACATTTTGTGAGTTCCAGCTCGTGTTAGATGGATAAACATGTTTTGACTGGCACAGTATCAATTTACTGATCAAAATAATCAACTTAAATATTGCCCCCATAATTAGTGTAAGTATTTTACTCATGCCAACATTTGTATTATTTTAATTATTCATTTAAATTTAATTGGTTTATTAAATTTTCAAATATTTATTGAAACTTTTCTACATTAATGAAATCAAAAATTAGTTTACAAAATTAATTTTGATATATGTAATCTTTAGTTTGAATAGAATTTGTGGTAAAATAACATTTATTAAGACTTACTTTACAAATAACTAAATTATTAAAAATATTTTTAAAAACTATGAACTTATTACATAAAGTTATTATATAAAATAAAACATATATATATAAAGTGTCTATAGATATACATTAGACCATTAATAAAGGTGGGATTCCACTTTTATTGTTAAAAAGACGTTGCCTTGACAACAGTTTAATATTGTTGATTGTTATCTATATTGGGTTTGTCTAAATGTTGACTGTTTTCTGATGGTTACTTATAAACCTATTTAGCCTTGAGCATTATTATACATATTATTTAAGTAATACTTTGGGTGCAATTTGAAATTTCTAATTGCAGTTTATAATGTTATAAATGACTATTTATTAGTCTGCATTCTGAATAGGTTATATTTACCTATTTAAAGAGGTTTATTTAAACTTCTTTCTATCAATAACTTCAATCTCTGTGGTCAAGTTGCAATCCTTATTGTCTATATAAATATATTAGACCATTAATAAAGGTGATACTCCACCTTTATTGTTAAAAGGAGGTTGCCTTGACAACAGTTTGATATTGTTGATTGTTATCTATATTGGGATTGTCTAAGTGTTGACTGTTTTCTGATGGTTACTTATAAACCTATTTAGCCTTGAGCATTATTATACATATTATTTAAGTAATACTTTGGGTGCAATTTGAAATTTCTAATTGCAGTTTATAATGTTATAAATGACTATTTATTAGTCTGCATTCTGAATAGGTTATATTTACCTATTTAAAGAGGTTTATTTAAACTTCTTTCTATCAATAACTTCAATCTCTGTGGTCAAGTTGCAATCCTTATTGTCTATATAAATATATTAGACCATTAATAAAGGTGATACTCCACCTTTATTGTTAAAAGGAGGTTGCCTTGACAACAGTTTGATATTGTTGATTGTTATCTATATTGGGATTGTCTAAGTGTTGACTGTTTTGTAATGGTGTATATATATAGAGAGAGATTCCTAACATTACTAGAATAACAAAAAATATATCGTTTTTCTTACACAAAATTTAAGTACTTTACAAACATTATTTAAAAGTAAATATAAAATGTTGCAATTTTATAATTATATTATGTTTCAAATTAATAAAAATTCCTAAGTTAACATTTATGCTGTAAAACTTTTTTGTTTTTTAATTATCCCTGCCATCTAGAAATGAAAATGAGAACTGAAATATAGCATCATTAATATTGTCTCAATTTATGCAAAATTATTATAAAACTTATGGTCTATGACCGCCATGACCTATTGTGAAACTGACATTTTAGAGTTTACAATGTGATGATGCGTTATTGCAGTAGATATCCCTAAAAGATTAAAAATATATGTTAGTGTATCAAATCATGTGATACTTGAACACCAGAAATGATTGGTTGCAAAGCAATAGAAAACTTTTTAGTTTTTGAATCCTGTAATTTTATGGGGGCACTAAATCACGAAAAGATTTAATTAAAAACACTTTACAATTTCTTAATATTTTTATTCCCAAGCAAATAATGTTTAATTTCTTCAATAGAATTTCAGTCTTTACATTATTTATCTTTTGAATCACTTTTGGTTTCAGTTATAGATTTATTGTTGATAAAATGATTATTTTTCAAAATTTAATTTTATCTTTTGGTTAAAAGTTGATGAAGTGAATCTCAAATCGCTATGAGAATTAATTTAAAATTTATATTTACCTTAAAGCTTATAAAATATTAAATAAATGTGAGACTTTGGGATTAAAGCAAGAGTTTTCAATATTTTTATTAACCATAACAACATAATCTGTGTTTACCCTGTTTATTTATTTTAAAAGAAGTTGATACTTTAGTGAGGTGATTTGACGCTTTAAAATGATTTAGATATATCTTTGAGATAATTGGGTATTTATAATTTTTAATATATATAAATATAAAGTAAAAAAAGAAGAAAAAAAAGTGTAAAGCAGAATAAACTACAAAAAAAAATCTTTAAATAAATCATTTTAGAAAAGAAAAAAAATCCAATATTTCGATCTTAGACTGTTTTCCATTGGGACTATTTTAAAACTGACTTCCCAATGGAAAATTCAATCCTTTAATAAATATTGAGTTTTTTTTATTTCGTTTTATTGTATTGATTTTAGTGCGCGCGCGTGTGTACATGTGTGTGGTTGTGATTAAAATTAATGTTGAAATTTTTGAATAAAATTATCAAATGCTAACTTGCAAGACTAAATACGCACGTAATAATAAGAATGAAATCCGGTTATATCGTTTTGCTGAGTATTAAAAGAGATACAGTTATTATTTAATAAATTCTGAGAGCTGAGTTGTTAAGCAAATAAGCGTCATAAATATCTCACTATTTTAATTGTATATGTTTAACAATTAGCAACATCTTGTAAACGCAAGTGGGCATTTTAACTTCAGATAAAATGCTGAGAAATGCGAAGTACAAAAAGGTAAAAATAATATAGAAAACTTGTCTATCTGATAAACTTCCACGCCTTGAATGATGTAGCTTTCCGATGATATTTTAATTCCCAACCATGCTTTTCCAGATATCTATGATTAGAGACACTTTGGTATAAGATATACAATATAACAAAGACTATCTTTCTTACAAAAACAATGCCCATTTATAGTAAAATACATTTTATAGTGGATCTTATAATTGTAACAGTTATTTTTAGATAATTACAAAGCTTCATTAAATGAAATAATTTAATACTTTTATGGTCCACGACAAAAAAAAAATGCATTTATATGAAAATTTATAATGATAGTATTTTATTTGATGTTATACGATAGTCTAATTATACCAACTACTAGAATTTTTAAATGATTTTTTTAAAAATTCAAATTTCATTTATACTTTTCAAAGTACATTTGATTGTAAATAATAACATGCATCGTATTATAAAACTCAGCGTTTAAGTTTAATTATTTCCTTTTTCAGGCAAATGGAAACATAATGAATACAATAAACATTACAATTAAACTTGGAAAGGTAATTTTTGTAAAAATGATTTAATATTAAAAACAAAAATGCTGATGTGTTTGAAAAGAAAGGTTTTTAATATATGTATTTTCACTTCTAACTTTGGATCAGGTAAACGTATTTTTAACAGGAGAGATTCAAAGATTTCAAGTCAAATGATAAATGGAAAGTTGTTTGGTGGAAATAATAACAATAGATTCAAAGTTGAATACATAAGTAACAATATATAGACATTAATGGCATCACTGAAAAGATTAATAGACTGAAATGAGGTTGGACTTAAAATATCTCTAGAAGAGAAAGTAATATATGGACAACGAATTCTTAAAGGGGAACTTAAGAGCTTGTGAAAGATTTAGAATGAGATAATATGTGAGGTGGAGAAGTAATATCCTGAAATAAAAGTAGAGAAGATTCACCCTGTAATGGATTGATAATAATTAAAAATCTTGCTGTGGTTATACAGTGCTCTATTTATCTTGATATTTTTATTATCTTGAGCTGTTCATAATGTTATTATAATTCAATTTATATTACTCAAATCAAAAATTATTAGTATTTATTCTAAATGTTTAGTCTTTAATTAGTACACATTCATATATGGTCATTCCATTTCCATGACAAAAAATAGATAAAGAAAGATGGTGATAATAATAAGTTAGAAGTGAGTATTACAATGTCCATAAATCAACATGTGAGCCACAAATATATCAACATACAGAATACACAAATTAATTAATCTGGTGTTATTTTTTAATGATGTCTTTAAATGTCATTGGCAGAAAATCTTTCCGAAATAGGTCAATATCTTGAATTACTGTAGCTCTCCACCATATTTATGTTCCATATCTTCCAAATGAAAATAATTAACTTTGCAATTCATGAGAATGTCCTGGAGATAATTTTATAATGTAAACAGAAATTGCCTTTCCCATAAAAACTATGGTCAAGGTTCTCAAAAACATCTTTTTAGACAATATTGTATTGTCCATTAATTTCACATATCCAATCCAACAAAGATGTGATTTTTACAATAATGAATTTTAAAATAATAAATCTAGTAAGTATTGAAAATTCAATTATTTGGGATGATAATCTTTCTGTTATACTTTTAAATTTTATGATAAATACTTAAATGACATTTTTTTATGTCTTTGCCTTATGCCTTATAGAGTGTTAAAAACTCATTTCCATACCACAAATTAATGAAAAATTATAAATTTATATGCAGTTAACTTTGTTGCAGTATTTATTTTGCTGTGTTGAAAAACTCTGTTTAATTTGTTAATAAAAGTTGAGCCACATTAAATTCTGTGTTACATCTCAAAATATAAGTCTAATCTTCTATTTAAAGCTATTAAAAACATAAATTAATTTATATTCTCAGGATACTAATGATATAAACTAAACAGACTGTTCTTTAATCACAAACCTGATTAAACTGTAATATTTATATGCTGCATGCAAAATATTAAATCATTCTATACATTTTTATGTAATTGGCATAATGGTGTAATCACCAGCATACTATCAATCCAGAATCTAAAAGAATGAAATTGTTTTTAATTAATTTAATTTAAAATACTATTATAACCTTCATTGTATATTAAACCATGATTCATTAAGCCAGTTATAATTAATTACAAACACTACAGTCATACAATCCTAAATAATATTGGAGCAAGTTCTTATATGTATTTAATTCTAGTTTTCATTACAAATGCTCAGATTTTTTAGCTATTATAGCAACAATTTCTCCCATTCCACCAACAATAATAATAACCATTCCTTTTATTTCTCCAACTGTAATAAAAACAGTTCCAACCATTTCCACATATTATGTTTTCAGTGCATTAAAACATGATCTACCCTAAGCATGGACAATAAATACCTATGTCCTTTTTACAATTTAAATCAATCTGTCTCTTTTGAGATTTTTTGTTAATTCTTGAACATTTTTATAAAATTCAATATTGTCATATATTTTTTGCATACTTTAACTACGATGTGTATATTCTGCAAAGAGAAATGTCTATTATTTCAATAGATGTTATAAAGAAAACACAATTCATCTTTACCCATTAAATTATGTTGTTTATATTATTGCATTAAAAAGTCTACTAAAATATGTGCATTTGATTGAAAATATATTATAACTTTAAAGTCAATATGTCTTCATTAGATTTTACTATATGATGACTGTAATGTGATACAAAAACATAAACATTACAAGTGGTACTTTATACCATTTTTAAAAAAGATTATTTGATTTATATAAGTATCATTACAAATTTAACATTTTTCATTATAAGCATTTTTTAAAGTAAATATTAAAATATTTGTATAAAACAAATTAAAAAATATAGCTATAAAATTTTTAAAAAAATTAAAAATATAATTACTTTTGTTTGATTAAAATTAGTTAATTACTTTTCTGCAATAAGTTATTATAATGAAATAAATTTGCTTTTTATTATTGTAGGTATTATATAAAATAAGTTTTATGAGATTTGTCTTAAATATGTAGGAAAAATAATGAACTCTTGCAAAAGATAAAAAAAATCTTTAACCCATTTAGACTGAAAGTAATATGAGATAGTGGTAAACCTAAAAAAGAGGTCATAAAATTTATACTATGTGAACTAAATTTAAACTAATTTAATTCTTGTAAAATACAAACAAATTTTAAAAGATGCAGAGATAAATACTTGTTTTATTTAAAAAATAATATGAAATTAAGTATTTTGAAAATTTAATCTGTTCCCCACATATTGGTTATAGCCATTGCAGTTTAAATACAAAGTCAGGGGAAATGTAAATTTGTAAATCTTTTAGTCACATAATGATTAGATGTCCAGACAAACATATATAAAGTAAGAGAAGTCACATAACTTTTTACACACACACACACATATATATATATATATATGGTTTGCTTCAATGTTTTAAACATTGGCTAAGTAAAGATTTATTCCATATATTAATTTTCGTTAACTGTAGCTTAGCCTGATTTCAATTAGTGAAGTCAGATTGATAGTACTCATGAGTATATATTGACACAAACTAATTACTAATAGGATAAAGAAAAGAAGAATAACCAATATTATATATATATAATCATAAAAATAGCAGAAAATCTACTGTATATGTATCTAAGAACAGAAAAATACTATTCTTTATGCTATGGATAAATAGCAATCTGTATATGAAATAAAAGATTAGGCCTAAAAAGGGCCCACTTATTCTTGAAGTTTTTAATGTTTATAAGCTTTCATTGTCTACATGGTTGAAAATTCAATGTGAAATTAATATATTAGCCCAATGAAATATGGTATTAGTAATTATTAGATAAAAAAATTTAACTTTTAATATTCTTGTTTTAACAATGAAACTGAAGTTAATAAATATAAACATGAAAATAGAATAGCTTAAAGTATACTTAATTTTTTAAAAAACTATTCTCTCCCTGGCTAAGCTATGTATAAATAACACTTTGTGTGTTAAGAAAGGTTTAAAAATAAAAAGAATCCAGGTATTCTTGGAACTTTCGATGTTTATAGACTTGCCTTTTCTATATTTTATCTGGAGCCATATTAATTATAATTATAATAATCTTTACAATTATTGGCAAAGGTAAGTATATAAACATCAAAAGCTTCATGAAAATTAATTCATTCTATTCTTGACCCGTCATTAATATACAGAGTGCAATTTATCCATAGTCTTGAGTGTTTTTTTCCTCATAATAACATATGTGTGTGTATGTATGCATGTAAAATCATGTATATTAAATATAATAAACAAAACTATGTAATAAATTCTACAATATTCAAATGTGGTTCTTCGATGGATTAGAATCGTTTTCAGCAGAGACCTTTCAAAGCTTAGTTTTTTTTCTAGTTCTCCATAAGTCTTCCAAAGTATACTGAATTGCTCTCTTCTGGGGATATTTGAGGCCATTTTGGAGAACAGAACAATAGGTTGACTTAGCCCATATTTTATATTATCTCAAGTGTTTTCCTATTCCACAACTTATCTGCTGCAAATTGGATTTTTCAATATTGTACTCCTAAAACGCTATTTATATTTTAACTCTAGACTTTACAAATAATTCCTAATTGTAATCTAGGTTTCCTTTTAATAATTAATCATTGCATGGATTAATGCACTGAATTGTCACAGGTTGATCAATTTTTGGAAATGCTATGGACAGAAAATACAGTGTATCACCTTAGATCTCCATATTGTAATATGTAAATCATTGCTTACCTTGTAAAATATTTTATACCAATAAAATTTAATCCTATTTTGACAAAAAAAGTATTATTTAATATCTAGAAACATGTTGATAAAGTACTTTTTAATATTGATTCAAACTCAGCTAAAGTAGCAAAGTTGTGCATGGAGATGATAATGTAACATATTTCATTTGCCCACAGGCAAGTAGTTTCTCATCGCCTACAGTTATATAGATAACAGTCAATGAACTGATATAGACTAATTTCATATGTCAGTGAAGATGCAAACTGATTTATCTATCTGGTATAATCGATTTATTTGAAAAACTAGAGGCAATAGGATCATTTTTATAATTATATGCATCGAAATAAGCAGCCCTTAATTATTTATAAAATTTTACTAAGATACTTTATTGACTATAATTTTTAGTTTATAAGGATTGTTATCATTTTTTTTTTTTTGGTTGTTTATCAATACCAGTAGACTATTGCAACTCGATACTCTAGGTAAACCTATATATATATTATACCAGTTCGAAATCCCCATACGTAGTCTTATACAGCTAGACCCATATACGCACCGAGCATGAAGGGACGTATGTTACAAAATGGGAAATCAATAACAATTCTCTGAAAATATTGTTGATTAACTATAAATAAATATCTCTCAAGAATTATTAGAGGAAGTAGATTGAACCTAAAATTAGGTCAATCGAAGCCTTCCCTGTTAAATTATTTCACAATTGTCCGATTAACTATACGTTGACCATTTGGAGTCTTTACACACCTTTAAGAGCACCGAAATGCTTTACTTCCGCCTCTAGTGCCACCCCCATTTAAGACGATATTGTTTATGTTCCTTTTCTCTCCTGAGAGAGTGTGCAATGACTGGTCATTATCGAATATTAATAATTCAAAAAGTTTGGACTGGAATAAAGGAAACAATCCAACTCCCCGGCAAGTTACCCCTATCTAGCTCATTATGTGTTCTTTAAATCTCAGGTTACTAAGTGTGTTAGCATTTTGATTCAATAACTACAATCGTATCTGCTAACGAATCAATAAATATTTCAAAACCAAGTAAAGGAAACTGTAAACGATTTAACTATGAAATGTACTATTTATTATTCCCAGATTATTATATATTTCCCTCCACCAATTACATATAAAAACAAAAATAATTTAATCCAGTTCATATCTCACATAACGAAAATGTAATATTAATGAGATATCAGCGGAGTAAATTGAAAATTCATTTACAGAAACAAATGTGTATATATAACAAAAAAAAAAATAGTTAAAGGATTGCTCAATGGGTGTGACCTATATCCCTTCTCCCACTCTAAAGTAATAATTCAAAAATCAAATGTATGCAGCAAATATCATATATATAATAAAAAATAATAATAATTTAAATATAAAGGTCAATCTTGATAATATAAGAGTACATAAAAACCCAGTAATTATTTATATATCTAAGAAAAAAAAACTTTAATATTATATAAAAAAAACAGAGAAGATAAATATAAAAAAAAATTTATATACACTCATCTGAACCTGAATTTGTTCTTTCATTAAGTTCAACTTTCATGGAACACATGGCTACTTAACAGGGCAGATAGGGCTTCCTTTTATCAATACATGCATGAGTCTTTCTCCATCAGTCTGCTGGTTCTCCTATGGCATTTTCGGGTTTGATGAATGAACAGGTGGTGCACTGCATCTAGAAGTCTACTCCATGGTAGAGCAAGTAAACTGGAACAAACAGTAAGGCCATCTCCTTGATTATAGGGTCAGTGAACATAATTCTCCCGTAGATATATATATATCGCTTTCATGGCAGACTAGTTTATACACCTTGGCTATACGAATACTTGCTTGTGACTAAAGATTATGCTTGCCACGTGCAAGACTGTTTTGGAAGGGTCGTACTTCATCCATCAGCACAGCAAAAATGCAATTCCATAGAAAACAGAATGGAATGTCCCTTCATTCCATTCAGGCAATATTCTATCAAAAAGCACACACAGTGGTAGTCAACCTGATACAAAAATACGACAGCATCCTTGCAACAGAACCAATAACTCCCACAGATACGCCTCCACCTGAGAAGTCCTCTTGGATAGACCAAATCCTCTCCCATCTTTACAAATTCAATGGCAACTCCTCCGAGTGCTTTCTTACCAAAATCTCCATATGGACCGCCCACTCATTAATGAACCCCCAACCTTCACAATTAAGACCAAAACTTGGAGTAACAAATCAAAATTACTACACTATTCAAATTCTTATGGATGAGCCAAAGTTCTTGGATTTTTTAATCAAGCTAACTTGAATCGGTTCCAACAAACTATTTCCTCCATTACAGAAGATTTATAAAAACATAGATCCTTGCTGTCCTGTCTGTAATAGAGAGGAAGAAACCTTTGAGCATATGATTCTATCCTGTACTGGCTTGACATCTGTACGGCTAATGATAGCCCAAAATACCTCAATGGACTTTTATAAGATGCTGTCTATTAAAGATTGCATGAAAGACAGAAACTTCATTCACATAAGAATATCGACTTTTATTATATACTCACTGTGGATAACTAGATGCAAAATCACCTTCAATATCCCACCACCGAATGCAATGACAATATTCATCAGTACTTTAAACAAGATTAAAAAAAGATGAAATTATATCAACAAAGTTTCTTTATGAGAATACTTGGAGACTATTCAAAATCCACAGCATCCTAACATCCCTATAATTATTCATGGAAGGAACTGAACCTTTCTCTTCAAACCACATAGGAAATAGAGATCATTTTGTTAAGACTGCTGACCTTCTTGAACAACAAAATACCAAAAAATCATTTGTTCCAAATGGTCTACATAAAACACTCAGAGACTTTTTTAATGAAATTAATTTGTATTATTAAAAAAAAAAAAAAACACTGGCCAACTATTCCCTTCTTCCTGTTCCCCATATGTATATAACCATATTATCTTTTTTTACTCACAATATAAACATATATATGCAAAATGACTCAAAAGAGTAAATGTAATAATTTTTATAGCAATAATAAAATTCTTTTTGAAAGTATTTATTAAACAGATAGGGGATTCATACTGTTGATAACTTTTCTAAAATCCATTTAATGATCCTCCCATATTCGAATGGCTAATTTCAAATTTCCTTTCTATTCTTTAGACCAGCCAGATACAACTATAATTTTTAGCAAACAGATATCATTTCTCCTTTCTTTCTGCTTTGTTATTTTCCGCAAGCATATACCATTCCATTGTTTAGACACGCTGGAGCCAACTCTTATTTTAGTAAACATAAATCGTCCTATTTCTGGGACAAGCTGGAAACAAAGTTTTTTTCTTAAACCTCTGCCATCTGACTGCTTTAGCGAGCTAGGACAAAACTGAACTCCATGCCCCAAGTAAGTAGCACATATCTGACCCAATTAGTACAATTGTAATACCCCCCTACAAACTATTTCATCAGCCAATAATAAGACTATACTTTCATATTACTTTACCTACATTCTTTCACTTTTTATGCATTAAAGTACAATTTCTCTAATATTGGAATTTGTATAGCTGCCATATTTATTAATTACACCACCCATTATGCTTACATTCTTTTAGATAAAATCAACTTTTTGATTTTATCTTTATCCACGATCAACTAGAACAATTTTTTTTATACAAAACATTTTTCTTTGACCAAAAGTAGATTACAATTGACAAAAGGTTTTTTCTTTTTTTTTTGATAAATTAATATTAATTACCAACCATCTTATCCTAATAAATATAAAATTTAAATTCTAATAAGTACAAAATTCAAATTCTATTTAACAATTTTTAGGAAAAAGAAAAAAAATACATTTCTATATAAGTGTATCAGAACATTTACAAGTGGTAATAAACTTAAATACAAAAAAACTGTTCCACACGGAAACAAATGTTAAAAGCTTAGTTTTCCCTTTATGATATAGATTTGCTGTGTGAATAAAATTATTAACACATATGCTGCACACACTTGTACTGTGGGTATAATAGGAATATAATATAAATCAAACCCATTTATTTATGTACTATATATAAGTACCTCCAAATACACATCTAAATTATGATTTAATAGATCTGTTAAAAATTACAATTTTAATATGATAAATTTTAGCTGTGCTGAATCTTTAGCAACAGCCATTTTGTGCATGGCCGTTATACTCGGGCTGGCACAATATATATATAATCTTTAGTATTGTTTTGTTTCAACCCGATATTTTATGTAGTGTCTATTTTGTATTTATATTTATTTCTTTTCTATGTTTATTAGTTTGTTTCTGTATCCATGCAGTAGTGATGTTTTTGTGTAATTTTAATAAATCAAACGAAAGTTGAGTTAAATATATGTGCATATAATAAATAATATTATTGCGAATTTTTTTCTCTTTTAATTTGTATAAAAGGCATTAAAAATGAATTTTTCTATTATTTATTCATATAAATATTAAATTTATTTTTTATTATTGTATTATTATTATGTTTATACAAATGTATAAATTTCTTTCTTCCCCAGTATTGGAATCATTTATAGATATAATAAACATCTCCATACTTCACCATTCTTTTTAAATACATATAAATAAAGATATAATAAAAGACAAGTGACCCCCAAAATGCATTACGTGCTGAACCAGCACTCATCAGTTGACCCAGGCCACAATCTCTCATATACATCTTTATTATATGCAAAGTATTTATCTAGAGTACTTTGTTATATTTACTATTGTCAAACTTCCTCCACTCACAACTTTGACGCCATCCATTTCAGATAAATACACTAATGATTATTACTAATCATTTTCGAAACTAGAGATTATCTCTAGCACAGATATAAACTTTAAACCTCAGTTAAAGATTAATATATCTGATTTTTTAAATTTGCACACACGGAGTTATTCACCTTTCTCTATCCCGTATGTAATATCTTTATAGATATAATAAACATCTCCATACTTCACCATTCTTTTTAAATACCTATAAATAAAGATATAATATATGTTAAGAGGAAAGCTTTATAATTTCT
Source organism: Epiperipatus broadwayi (assembly GCA_028023455.1). Classification (NCBI taxonomy): domain Eukaryota; kingdom Metazoa; phylum Onychophora; class Udeonychophora; order Euonychophora; family Peripatidae; genus Epiperipatus; species Epiperipatus broadwayi. The sequence continues at coordinate 132,252 of JAQFVV010006624.1, read as the reverse complement.
TTATACATGAACGACGTTAAAATTCAAAGATTATTATTATTAGTTTTTATGAATGATTCAAAATGTTGAAGCAAAATTATTCATTACGCATGAAACTCATATTTTTAAAATATAGGCTCATGATTAAGAATGATCAGTGGAAAATAATATTTTAGCACATTCTTAAAGCTAACTAATCTATTTTCATGTTTATTTTGTAATTTTGATTGTTGTGTAAATATTTATATAATCTTTATTATGCATTAATTAGCTCAAGGATCTGCAAACTTTTTAACACGAATAACTACTTTGTTTATGTTTTACTCTCCCCCGTTAATGAATAGCAAAGAAAGAGGTATCTCCCCCCCCCTCTTTCCATTAAAAAGCAAGATATATATTAAGATAGACACTCCTCATACTTCAATGGACAGGCTTCACTCTACCCCACACTCCAACCGTCCATCCAATTGAAAATCTGATGATGGAATGCTCAAAGGCCACTCTGAGGCTGAGATTCTTGTCACACCCATGTTGACCTAAAGTCAATCTGAACCCCACATGTACAGGACATAATCCATTTAATACATATGCAAGGATGGGCACACATCTCTACAATGTAATAACTGTGCTCATATACCCTATATATTACATATATATAGATATAGGTATATAATAAGCCTGTGTTTCAGTTATTACATTGAAGAGATTTCTGTCCATCCTTGCATATGTATTAAATGGATTATGTCCTGTACATGTGGGGTTCAGATTGACTTTAGGTCAACATGGGTATGACAAGTATCTCAGCCTCAGGGTGGCCTTTGATCATTCCATCATCAGATTTTCAATTAGATGGACGGTTGAAGAGTTGGAGTGTGGGGTAGATTGAAGCCTGTCCATTGAAGTATGAGGATTGTCTATCTTAATATATATCTGAGCACTTATAGTATATATGTGTGGAGATGATAATCTGGACCAACTGATGATTGCTGGTTTAGCATGAAATATGTATATTGGTGATTATTTATCTTTTCAAACATGTATGTGTTTAAGTGTATCAGTGTTATTAGATAGAGTGGAGAGTGGTGGGTTGTGTGAAAGTCTGTGCTCATATACCCTATATATTACATATATATATATAGACACAGGTATATAATAAGCCTGTGTTTCAGTTATTAAAAAGCAAGATGAAAATTATGTCTCTCCAAAATATGAATTTTTGAATGGGTGTGGATATATTTGAACATTATTTTAAATAAAAATTCTTTTAAAAATAAAAAAATAAATAAAAATAAAAAAATACTTTGACAGTTTTATTTATTCACAAATTTCTAATATTAAACTTTTATCATAGTCAATAATTACTATTCTATAATAAATCTGAATTCAAGAAACAATGTTGTAGTGCAAATTTTTCCCTCTTCTACAATCATTAAAATATTTATTCACAAATTACACGTAAAAATGAAAAAAAATGTGTTTATGCTTATCATTATAAAAAGAGCCGCGACATTGGGATCAAAAAGCTACATTTAATTCGCAAGCTGTAGTTTTCTGATCTCTGCACTAGCTTAATAAAGTTGTTAAGTTTAAGCATAATTCCGTTCATCAATGTAATTAGTTTGGGTGAATCGTAATTAGGATATTTGCTTCCATGAGGTGCTAAACCATAAAAGTTTAATAAAATATTTGACGGATTTGAACTGGATCTGCAGACAACCACTCTAAACAAAGAGGTGATGCTTTATATCGTGATAAACATCATAAATCTAAATAAATGAAAACTATCCTCAGAAGATTACATTTATTTTCAATATTTGCCTTATTTTTATTATTTTTGAGGGATGGTGATTTAGAAATGATAAGCAGAACTTTGTAAAGAATTTATCTATAGTTGATTAAGATTAAAAATATCTGGTTTAATAATTATCATGAATAAAAAATTATAGTTTATAATCTACACGGGCTAGTTTAATAAATTGTGCATTAACATATTTACTTATAAACATAATATATTTAAATTCATCTCGACAATATTCAGGTTCTCTTTTAATATTCCCTTTTAATATTTTTTTCTTCATCTGCACCCTTACAATTTATATATATAGTATGTGTGTTTTAATAACTATAGAAAGCAAGATTGTGTGAGTTGGTTTTATTATCTGAAAAGTAATAAACGATACCCCTGAGTCCATTTTTTTCTCAAAGGTTGAAAGTTGTTTCAATCAGTTTAATGGGGAGTTGTTCCAATTAATTTATTTTACTAGTGTTCAAAACTATATTGATTTTTTAATATGTGTGTGCGAGCATTTTAAAAAGTACCCCTGTTTATATATATATTTAAATAATGGGGTCTAGGAAATACAAGGAATGGTAATATTAGATATTAAATTATGAGTCATTTTTAAAAGGCAATTTATTTAAGGTAAGCTTATGAAAATAAAATGTTTAGAATATCATTAAGATGTGCTTTGCTGTAAATTATTATTAACTGACTATATTTTATATTAATAATAAATAATCTTTTTTCAATTTGATTTAGTTAAATAAATTCTAAATCCATAGATGGATGAATGGGTAGATAGATATGTGATATTATAAGGATATAATGTAAAATCGTTTTATGTCTATGTACAGGTTAATTGGCCAGAAATTCTGCTACTCCACGTTAAACTATCATTTTCTCCAATATCTTTACATTTCTCAATAAATTCATCTATTTTTGATTTTTTATTACACAATTATCTTGCTATTTTCATTCCTTCATTCTGTCCAATTTCAATAAAAACATTTTTTAATAGTTCAATCTTAATATCAAATTCTCCAATGACTTTTAAGCATAAAAATCATAATCTTTCATTCTTCTTGTCTTTGAATTTCTTTCACACTCTACAAAATTATTCCCCTCCTTCTTCAAAATTCTATGTGCAAAAATAAATGCTGATTATTCTCTCATATCCAGTACATCTGCAACCTAATTCTCTTTGTTACTTTTATCGTCTTTATCTTATATCTAAGATGTTCTTTGCTCTTATACCAATGAAAATAAGTTTTCATTAGGATTATTATCTTATTCCTTCATATTTTATGTTTTATTCTTATATAAACTTCAAACTAATTTTTAAATACGTTTTTAAAACTCTAATTCTTTTTCTCCAACCAACTTATTTATTCTCTTTTCCCATTTATCATAATTATTTGTTTTCAAAGTATTCTCTATATATTTATCAACATTTATTATATAAATACATCAAATTAAATTATTTATTTATTAACTTGCACATTGCAAACTTCTTGCCCAATATGGTTATTGTCATCTTTCCATAATCACATTCAAATACTTTTTCTTTCAACTTTTTTTTTGTATATTTAATAATTTTTAAATATTTTAAATTTAATTTTAATTTTCATCATTAAAAAGGTCACCCTATATAACCTTGAGCATTTTTTTTTTTTGCTGGCACAGTTTTTCCTCATATATACTCCATACTCATTTTTATACTCTATTTAACAATTTCTGACTTGTCTAGCTAATGCAAAGATATCATTTCAAATATTAAAACAAATATCATAATTCTTTTCCAAATAATTATGCATTCTTCATATTTTTTGTAACAGTAGCATATTATGGTTTAATCAATCTCATTTTATTTTTTGCTGTGTTTTCCAGCAATAATTACCAATCTATTATATAATTTATTTTTTTATCCAACAACAAACATCTACTCTTTTACTACTTCAAGGTAAATATTTCCATTTTTGTCCTTCAATTTTACTTTTCCCATTAGATATTCTCATTCTAAATCAGAAGGAAATTATCCTCTGACATGCACTGTTTAATCATGTCACTAACTCACCAATGTTATAGTGAGAATTCAGGACACATTCAAACCCAAATACAACAAAAAGACTTTTAAAAGATAAGAACAGCCATCTTATCTTTGTACCCAAATTGAATTATAAAGGCCCATCTAAAACACAAAATGAGAGCAAGAAGATTTATCTTCATAACTTTATATTCACAATTACTAATGAAAACTGCATACATAAATTATATTGTTATTAAACTGATTCTAATATCATCAAATATTTACCAGTTGTAAATTTGAAAATGTCACTGGGTTTAACTATAAATTAATAATTGCAATGGACTATAGTTATGAAGAGTAAATCTTCATGCATTCATATCAAAATGTTTTAGATGGGTTTATATAATTATATTTAGGTATAAAGATAAGATGGCCATTCTTATCTTTAAAAAAGATCTATCTTCCATCACAAACCTAATTAAACTATAATCTTTATATGTTGCATGTAAAACATTAAGTCATTCTATAAATCATTCATTCAATTGGCATAAAAATGTTTTAGAGTTTATTTTTGCTTGGCTAATCTGGTTGAGTTGTAAATTTGGGCTAATTTTGCTTATTTATTGATGAGTTTAGCTTTATGCTTTAAATGTTTATATATGTAAAATAGGAATTCATACAACACTGTAATTCTAGCCAAAGCTCTTTATAGAAATTTTTTTCGCAAAAAAAAAATTGTAAATAATTATTATATAATTTACTTGTTATGATGAGTAAAAAAAATGTTGATAAAAAATGAATAATGGTTGCATTTAAACATGTTCTTTTCCAGATGTAACAGGTTTAGCAGTGAGAGTCTATGCAAAATTAATGTGATGTGAGGTGATGTACTGTGACTTCTCCTTAAATAGAGTCAGGAATCTCTCAGCAGCTATGCCCAGAGAAACTTGTTAGCCACTTTACCTTCCTTTTCCATTGTCCACACTAAGTTTTCCCATAATCTGCTCCATCCCATTTCCACAACATAATCTTTGTCAACTCCATGACCTTCATATCTAAATCCCCCTTATTTTTTCCTAAACCTAGCATAAAAACCAATAACTCACTTTCTGTATAATCACTTTGTTCATATTTAACCTTCCATAACTTCATTATTTGTACCCTTTCTGCTTCCAAACATTTACATTGAAGTAACAGATGCCTAATATTTTCTATGCCTTCTTTACACAACTTACAGACTAAATCACCCATATTTTTCCATTTACGTGTATATTCCCTTGTTGCTAAAGATCCCGTTTGAGCCTTAAACAATAAACTACTTTTCTTACTATTATCATAAATTAACTCACACCCAATGTTCTGTTTACTTTTATATATATTTAAACTCATTTTACTCTCCATACTAGTTCTCCATCTCTCCAACTCCCTATTCTTTATTAATGCATCTATTCTTCTATCCCACTCCTTTTCAGTATAACACTCAACAATCCTACTAACAAAACTACATTATTTAAAAGTGCCACCTATATAAAATTTCACAGACTAATATCTGAAAAACTATATGCATTTGTTGCAATCAAAAATGCAATCGTACACTGCATACTGCTAATTAATGACAGTGTAAACATCATAATGTAAGAACACATTGCAAACACAAATGAACTATTGGTATGACAATTAAATTTCTGGAGGCAACTTGATTTTTGTTCATAAATATATATCAAGTCCAATTTATTGAATTCATATAGAAAATATAGTTAAATCAAATGTTGAATATTGACCAAATGTGTTATCAGAGTAAACAATCAAAATGTCACCTTGCTAAAGAATTAACTATCTTTGTTAATTAATATACTTTTTTTAACATCCAATACAGACACTTTTACATTTTCTTAAAAAAACAACATGTACACTTTTTTATTAAAATTAATCATTAGGATCTGTAAATTTAATGAAAAATATTATTTCATATTTTTCAAGTACCATCATCATTTTCACTATGATCAATCTACTGGAGGATGAAGATCTCTTTGAGTTCAGTTCATCTTCTATGATCTCTAGGTTCTCTTCTCCACATGACTCAGCATGCTTCCTTATTTCATTCATCCATCTCACATGTGATCTTTTTATAGGTCTTTTACAATCTCTTGGAATCCAGTTTAAGATTTTAACTATTCACCTATTATTACCTCTTCTAGCAATATGTCCAGCCCATCTCCACTTCAGTCTCTTAATTCTTTCAATGATTTCAGCAACACCTGTTTGTTCTCTCACACTTATATTTCATTTTTAACCTTTTCTTGTTATTCCTAATATGAATCTCTCCATACTTCTTTGAGTGGTCTGAAATCATTGTATTGCTCTTCTATTAAGTGTCCAAGTCTCAGATCTGTAAGTAACAATTGGTAACATGCATTTATTAAAAGCCTTTCTGTTCATATTTATTGGCATATTTCTTTTTAATATCAAGTCATTTCTACCAAAACACTCCAACCAAGTTTAATTATTTGATTAATTTCATCATCTATAGTAATAATCTCACCAAGGTATTTGTAATTATTACCTTCTTCTAACTCATCATTATCAATCTTTATTTTCTTCTTTTGAGAAAATCCATTGAACATTACTTTAGTCTTTTTAACATTTACATTTAATCCTACTTTTTTACTTGCATCTGATAAATCTTGGAACATTTCCTGAAGTTCTAAAGCATTATTTGCAAAAATAATTATATCATTTGTAAAATCTAGATGACTTAAATAATCATTTACTTTTATTTATTTAGCTTTCCATTATAATTCACAAAATACTTCTTGCTAAACTGTAATATACATATCTTATATTTAAGAATATTAACTACAAATTTGGAGTCTAGTAATACGTTTTAAATCATTATGGATACTTTTCTTTATTAAGTTTATTGCATAAACTTCATTATAAAACAGATAAGGCTTAAATTATTACCCTTCCCTCTTTAGATTTACTTTTATTTGAAATATATTCTGAACCTCAATCAATATACAAATCTACACATAAAATATTATCTTAAATATATACATTTTCAATATAGATTATGATTACAAACTAAGCTGAAATTTTATTCCTGACAAACAAAATTAAATATTTTTCTTGAAATAAAACAGAAATCTTTTATATATAAACATCTTAGGCGTATTGAAGTTTCTAGATCTGATAAAGATTTTAGATTTATTATAAAATAATAATAGAAATCATCTCTAAATCAGAATAATTTGGCATTTTTGTCAATAAATAATTTCATTTAATTTCTTGTCCAGTCACTTTAATTTTTAATTTGAAATAGGAAACTTTAACGACCACTTTGAGTTAATTATTAAATGTTGAATGATAATTTAAACAAAACTGGATATAACTTCTTCATTTTAAAACACAGAAAGAACTTTGTGGGAACATTTATCAGAGACAGATTCTTTCAATCACTAAACAAGTGGCAATAAGTATAGAGAGTTTTAAAGACCCAAAATGTTTTTAATTGCTTCGACCCAATTTTTCTTTTAAACAAACAATAATATAACGCAATTGGTTTTTTAAACTTGTCACTTTATAATAACTTTGAATCTGCACTTAAAGATATAGTTCTGCAGGTTTTTTTTATTCATACTAATTAATTCCTGATAATTAAATTAGTAACTAACAACTTTCAACTTTTAAATGACTGAATAACTAACTAGAAAAAAAAAAATTCTCTCTTTATATTTATTTGAACCAGGCATTAAAGTATTAAATTAAAACATATGACAAAAGAAAAGAAAACTTTTTTTACTATTTTTGAATCAATTGAATTTATGTTGGGAAAAATAAAAAACAACACTTTTATTGTAATAATATTCTGAATTAAATAAATTGTTATTATATTTAATTAACTAAAATCCTGTTTTTCAAAACATTCACAAATATCTTTTATTTTAGAATAACTAAAATTATAGAAACAGAATTATAAAATCAATTTTATTCATCTTATTTAAAAGTTTCATAATAATACGATTTGAAAATAAATTTAATTTGTGTATTGAAAAGTTAAAGAAATATTATTAATTTTTTTATTAAATAAATTTATATAAAATACAACTTTTATGTACATTTTTATACACACACAAATAATGTGGTGTGTGTATGTGTAAATATAGGTAAAATGTTTGAGCCCATAAATTTGTAAAGAATTTGAATAACATTAAATAGATAATTTTCTCAATTTCTTCTTTTCAAATAGACATTAGATAAGCTAACCAGATACTTTGGGATTAGCGCTGCTCGTCCGATCATAATTATTTTAACTTCGCGAATATATTTTCATTGCTTGTAAAGAATCACTTTAGGTTTAGCGAACGTTACATTTAAAAAAAAAATTTTTTTGATTTCGAGTTAATTTTAAAGATCAGTATGAATACGATATAAAGAAAAGATTTGAATCAAATAAACTGAACGTGTTTGTTTTCTAAGTTTTTTATCCAAAAAATATTTTATTTACTTCTAACATGAATTCAATTTTTTTATTTTAAATATAGAGATAATATTCATAATAATTTTCTAAAAATTCGAAAACTCATTTTCAAAATATAAAGTTTGTTAATCTTTAAAAAAAATAACAAACCTAAAGTGTTAGAATAATTCTCACGTTAGAATAATTATGGCCGGACGATTACATCACAGCTTCATAGTAGCGTTAATCCCAAAGTATGGCTAACCACTCAATCTCTATTATGTCTGTGAATAACTCAATCTTCATACAATGTGCATTTCAATATTAATTATAAGTAGCAGTAGTTATTCATAAATGTAAGCATCTATGGCCATTATAACTAAAAAAAAAAAAAGAAAATAGAATAAATATCACCATTATAATGTAAATACGTTAAAGATAAACTTTGTTCTAACAATTATGCCTACATATAGAAAATATTTATCCATTATTCAGTTTAAAATCTAAATGACATTTGTATTTAAAAATGCTGTTATTTAATATTTGCATATATATATATTAAAAGACTAAAGCTAAACTAGTCAATTAATAATCAAAATTATCCCAAATTAACAACTCAACCAGATTAGCCCCACCCACCCATTCCCCCAAAAAACTCGAAAAAACAACCAATGGTTTCATTGTTACAAGCAGACTTTTCAAGTATAAAGAACTACAAAACAATAACATATTTAAACTAAACATTATATTAAGTGTGTATAAGAGGTTATTGGAATTGTAGGTAGTGGAATTGTGGGTAATGCTTAGTTTAAATAGGTTATTTTGTAGTTCTTTACACTTGAGAAGTCTGCTTGTAGCAGTGAAACTATTGGTTGAGTTTTAGAATTATTTTTTTGGAGAGCTAGTCTGGTTGAGTTGTGAATTTGGGGTTATTTTGATTACATATATAAATATATCAATAATTTGTAAAGTACCCTACTTTTTTATATTTGCACAAACTATGGCTTTGCTTTTATTCATTGGTCTAAATAAGATGAGACATTACTTTGTATGTACACTTTTCTTTTTCTGATACGAAAACAGTGTTTTTATCGCTTTTATTGTTAAATTTTTATATACAAAATATCTTCAGGGTTTATCTATAGTTAACCCTGGTGGCAATGTTTGTCATTATTTAATCTTTGATTTCAGTATAAAACCTTTATTTATAAAAAAAATTCGAGAAATTGGTCTTGATTTTCTAGAAATTTAAGTTTATAAACAAACAACATCCTATAAAATCATATTATTCAAAGTCTTTTTTAATTTGTTATATACACAATGAAAAACCTAATTTCAGTCCAATGACATAATGTCTAAAAATAAAGAAAAAGATTCAACTTTATGTTAGATCTATTTGCCTCAAGATTTATAATGATGGCATATTAGATGTGATAATATATAAGACAAGTCACATGTAATTTCTTCTTTATAAATTTTGATTTATTATACAAACTATTATAAATTACAATAGTACTTCAATGTTTTGATTATATTCTTTTATAGACTTTCTTGAGAAACAACTAAAAGGTACATAAATAAAACAATAAATATAAATACAAATATTCTATAATAATCTAATACATATAACAAATACAAATTATTTTTATCTTAAATCTCTTGTCACAAACAATCTTAAATTTCTATTACATTTGTTTTTTAAATATCTTTTTTAAAATAATCTCTTAAAATTACTTAATTACAAACTCCACATTAATTAAATCAACCTATTAATTTCTTTTTTTTAATTAACAACCTGTTTATTATAGATTCGCTTCATTTATATAAATACACTCTTTAATAATTATTTTGTAATATGATCTAATAGGTTCAAATTTTATTTTAAAATCTTTATGTTTAAATTGATTCATATGTTCATAAACTACAAAATTTTTACCATTTAAAAATTGTTTTAATCTTGTTGCAAATTTATTTTTTATATTTCCAACATATGGCACCTTTTTATTATCCTTAATACAATCTAAACATTTTATAATATAACCCAAATTCATAACTCCTAAATTATTATAGTCATTATTATTAATAATTAATAAATTTAAACCTTTTTTTTTATAAACAGGATAAATAATAAACTTTATATTTTACATTAGTCATGCTAACAATTTTTTTAAATTTTAACAAACAAATCATTTGAAATGTTAAAACCAACATAAATTATTTTACTATTCTTATTATTACTCTTATTTAATCTCATCCTATTACTAATTTTTTGAATATTTTTATTTTAAAATAAACCAGTAATAACATTCTTAGGATAATCATTTATAAAACATTCATATTTTATCATATCAATTTCATTTTTTTAATAAATCTTCATTTGAACACTCTTTAATTGCTCTATGAATTCTATCATTAATAATATTTATTTTACATATTATTATCAATATCTGAATACCAATTATTTAATACACCATAATTTTTTTTATATATAAACAAAAATTTCAATTACTATTTCATTATTATTACTTTATTTTTTTAATTCTAACATCCACATATTTAATAATATTAACATTTTCTTTTTTTATAGTAAATTTAATTTTACCCTCTTTATTATTAATATATTTCAAAAAAATATTTGTTTTTTTTATTTCCATTAAACACCCAAAATAATCATCTATAAATCCACATGAAAAAATGGTCTATTATTATTACAAACAAAATATATTGTATATATACACTGCTGCTAAAAGTTCACTGAAACGATTTCCCATACTTAAGCCCTCTTTTTGTTTATAAAAACTATTTTCATATTTAAAAATAATATCTAAACAACAAATCACCAAAATTTCATATAATTGAAAACTTACAATTTTTAATTTAATTTTCTTACACCTTATATATAATCCCATGACCTTATTAATGGGTAAGTTGTTAATTAAAAAAAGAAAATAAAAAGTTGATTTAATTAATGTGGAATTTCTAATTAAATATTTATAGGGAATTATTTTTAAAAAGATATTTATGAAACAAATGTAATAGAATTATAATATTGTTTGTGAGATGAGATTTAAGATAAAAGTAACTTCAATATGTTATATGTATTGGATTATTGTGGAATATTTGTATTTATATTTATTGTTTCCCTTATGTATTTTTAATTGGTTCTTGAAAAAGACTATAAAAAATATAGTTGAAAGGTTGAAATATTATTGTAATTTATAATGATGTGTATAATAAATCAAGATTTATAAAGAAGAAGTATTTTATATATTGAAATTAATGGGCTATTTTTAAAATAGAAGTCTGTGTTTTGTTTTTTAGTGATTTAATTTATGTGAGAACATACTATTTCCATCATCTATCATTAAATGTTGAAAGTATAGAAAAATTTAAATTTAGTATAAACTTTTGAAATAGAAACTACTTGTTAGTAATAACAACTTGTGATGTTTATTTTTGTGTTATTATTAACAAGTTGTTTTATTTAAAATGTTTAAATAAAGTTTAAAACTTTTCTATACATTTAATATTTAATGATGGATGTTGGAATTAATCCAACCAATTCATCATCATCATCATCATTATCAACCATTATCAATCCACTGCAGGATGAAGGTCTCTCCAAGTTTAATCCATATTCTCCGATCTTTAGCTTCTCTTCTCCACATCACCCCTACACATTTTCTTCTTTCATCCATCCATCTTACATGTGGTCTTCTTCTGGGTCTTTTACAATCTCTTGGAATCCAGTTTAAAATTTCAATTGTCCATCTATTATCATCTCTTCTAGCAATATGTCCAGGCCAACTCCACTTCAATCTTTTAATTTTTTCAATGAGGTCAGTAACACCTGTTTGTTCTCTTACCCATACATTGCGTTTTCGATCTCTTCTTGTTACTCCCAACATACATCTCTCCATACTTCTTTGAGTGGTCTGAAGTCTCTGTATTGATCTTCTATTAAGTGTCCAAGTCTCAGATCCATAAGTAAGAACTGGTAAAACACATTTGTTAAAAACCTTTCTTTTCAAACACATAGGCATATTTCCTTTTAATATCAAGTTATTTCTACCAAAAGCACTCCAACCAAGTTTAATTCTATGATTAATTTCCTCTATTATGTTTCCATCTGTATTAATAATCTGACCAAGGTATTTGTAACTCTTAACTTCTTCTAATTCATCATAATCAATCTTTATTTTCATATTTTGAGCAAATCGATTAAACATTACTTTAGTCTTTTTAACATTTATCTTTAGTCCTACTTTCCTACTTTCATCTGATAACTCCTGCAACATTTCCTGCAGCTCGGAAGCATTATTTGCAAAAACAACTACATCATCTGCAAAATATAAATGACTTAAATAATCTCCATTTACTTTCACTCCTTTAGTTTCCCATTTTAATCCACAAAATACTTCTTGCAGCACTGCTGTAAAAAGTTTTGGAGATATGGAGTCACCTTGTCTTACACCTTTCTCAATGTTGACTTTCCCAGTATCATTATGTAATCTAATTGTTGCTGTTGCATTTTTATAAATATTCTTTAAAATATGACAATATCCTGGATCTATACCTTGATGATTCAATGCTTTAATCACTGAAGAAATGTTTATAGAATCAAATGCCTTTTCATAATCTACAAATCCAAAACATAATGACAACTCATATTCATTTGTCCTTTCTATAACTTCTCTCAATACTTGAATATGATCTACTGTACTAAAACCACTTTTAAATCCAGCTTGTTCTCTTGGTTGGTGAAAATCCAAGGTTCTCTGTAGACGAGTTGTAATTATCTTGGTAAAAATTTTATATAAAACTGATAAAAGGCTGATAGGTCTGTAATTTCTAATATCTTCTTTATCACCTTTTTTAAATATTAATATTATTACTGCATTCTTCCAATCATCCGGTACATCTTTATCATTTAGACATTTGGTATATAACTTTGCTAATATTTTTTCTGTTTCTTCACCTGCTTCTTTTAATATATCAATAATAATTCCATCATTACCTGGAGCCTTTCCTTTTTTCATACATTTAATTGCATTTCTCACTTCTTCATTTAAAATTCTGGGCAATTCGGAAGATGTAATAGATATAGGAGGTACTTGTTCTTTATTACTATATAATTCTTGATAAAAATCTTCTACCAATTTCATAATGTCATCCCTCTTTTTAGTAATAATTCCATCTTTTTTCCTTATTGCAGATATAAATTTCCTACCAATACCAAAATGTTGTTTTACATTCTTAAGACTTTTATTTTCTTCTACAGCTTTTCTTGCTAGTTCACAGTTATACTTTCTTATATCATTTTCAACTCTTTTCCGCACCATTTTACAAAATTCGAGATATTCAATTCTTTTTAATGCATCATTCTTGCATATCTTCATATTCCTTCTTTTCTTCATAAGTTCTCTAGTCTCAGTAGAAATTTTATTAGTCAATTGCTGCTTTTTTCTACCAGCTATCTTTGTTGCAGTTTTTAAAAGTGTATCAGTTATTTTCATATTAATTTCATTCAAATCTGAATCATGTTCAAAATCTACTAATACTTGAAACCGATTTGTAAGTTCTAAATTAAATTCATTAGAATGTTTCTGAAGATTAGGAATATCAACTGTAAATATAGTTTTTCTTAATAATTTTTGTCTCTCTAGTTTTACATTAACATGTATCTTACCTCTTACTAATCGATGATCACTTCCTGTGTTAAATTTATTAAGAACATTACAATCTTGAAATATGTATTTCCTGTTAGTCAAAATATAATCCAATTCTGATGTACCTTCATTTGGATGCTTCCATGTCCATTTCCTTCTAACATTTTTCTCAAAAAAAGAATTCATAATATAAAGTTTTTCCTTCTCTGCAAACTCCACAAGTCTATGTCCTCTCTCATTTCTATTATCATAACCAAAATTACCTACAACACTTTCATCTTTCATTTGTTTACCAATTCTAGCATTAAAATCTCCCATAACAATTTTAAAATGTTGTTTACTCTGATCAAAAGCCTTTTGTACATCCATATAAAAATCTTCTACTACTTCATCACTGTGAGAACTTGTTGGGGCATAAACCTGAATTATCTGCATTTGATATCTGCTATTAAGTTGTATAACTAATCTTGCCACTCTGTCTGATACACCATCAATCTCCACAATATTGTTCTTCCACTTTTTATTTATAATGAATCCTACTCCACTTGTATTTCCAATATTTGTGCCTTTATAATAGAGCATATGTCCACTTTTTAAATCAATTGTCTCTTCACCTTTTCTTCTAACTTCACAAAGTCCAATAATATCCCATTTAATATAAGAGAGTTCTTCTTCTAATTCTTGCAATCTTCCTTCACTTGAAAGTGATCTGCAGTTGTAAGTACCTAAATAAAAAGTCATCATTAAATGGCAGCCTGGGTCCGCCTTCAGGATATTCTTAGCACCCTTCGGCCACCAACCGCTGCCTTGGTTGGTGACTTTACAGCCTCCTGGGATTAAGGGCCATGCTTTATTTTTGTCTGTCATAATTGTATAATTGGGAAAAATCTTTATCATTTACACAAACATTCATTCTGCCTTATCAGGCACTGAGAAGAAAGACCATGGTGTTTCTTGATCTTAAACTCAGAGGTAAAAAGCCAATAAACTCACCACGCTGGCTAATGCGTGTTGGTGAGCAGCCCATCCATGTTCGTATACTATATGAATAAACATATAGTAATAACAGCTGCAACGACAAGAACGTATGGAGTGGACATTAGGAATTTGCCCTGCTCGGTTCCTTTAAGGCCTCCAAGAGAAATCAAAGGGTCTCCTTTCAGTTAATAGCAAACTCCTTTCTGCAGCCAATTATCATATTTTATATTAGATATTTTTTAAATAAAATACTGAATCAATTTTATTTCAAAAAAGAAAACAAACTATTTAAAAATTTTTATTAAATGTATTTTTGAAATATATTTAGAATTAAAAAGATTAATAGATAAGGAAGATTATAACATAAATTATGTTGTGAGCTTGAAAATGATTATGTTAAAATGGTATTGGTAATATTTTTAGTTTGCAAAGTTTTTAGGAAACATATAAATGGTAGAACAAATTTAGTAATTTTCCAATTAATTTCATAATTTCTTTCATTTAATATGAGCTATAGTGATAATACAATGAAGCTAATTATTTTTTTATCATCATGCTTTTGCTGAGAATTAATCGGCTTACATTCAGAAAAAATGAGCCTTTATTAGCCAACAATGTGGATTATCAACTACTCATATGGGAAAAGTATGACATCCATGCCAAAGAATAACTAAATTCCAATTAAATGCATTAGAAATAAACTAATATTACCATGGACTGACTTTATATAAGTCATTTTCAATTTCTTAATGTAAATCATCTATAATATTAGCTATGAATTCATTTAAAGCTGCTTTACTAATATTTAAATACAAAAAATCATCACTGTAATTCGTGTCTTGGATAGTTTTCATAACAAATGTCAGCACTACCATGGAGTCAATCAACTTCTATTAAAAATTCATTTTATTTCCAGATTTTCAAGTGTAGTACTGTCAACACTGTTTATCATTGTTGCATTTTCAATATATATATATTATAACGATCCAGAGAAAGAGAGCTTACTGTAATCTGCACACAGGGCGCCATCTAGGCATTTAAACCTAGAAAAATTTATAAAGTAGGCAGATACGTAAGTCAAAAAAATTTTTTTTTATTTTATTTATATATTTTGATATCCGATCGTTAGCCCATGTCACTAGCTCAGGGAGTAGCAGAGATTTAATAATATAATATCTTATCTAATTATATTTCAATATTAAAAAATAAATAAAATAAGCCACTGCCAGTAATTAATATACAAAAATTTATTTACGCACACATATATATATATAAGATTTAACATTATTATTTTAATATGTTTACTTTAACATTTAACATTATTTTTACTTTTATTTTAGATTTTTAATTTACATTTTAAATTTTATACTATTATTAGTTCGCACAGATTTGTTTAAAAATGTTGAGTATAGATCGGTTACATAGATTCCACGGTCAAAAACATTTCAAAATAAACATAAATGATCAAAATACAAAATCATTGATACCGTCAATTGCAGAGGGAAATTTATAAGTAACCCAATAGCATTCACCATAAGATACTTGCATTAACACCAATAACTTAAAAGACATCCGAATAAATACATTTTAGATACTCACCATAAGGTATCAGTATTTACCGAATATTTATATATATTTTGACCGAATATGAAAACCAAAAACATAATCAACCGGTAACAAACCCATGCAAGCATCTATACCCAACTTAAATTTAATGCATCTTTATTTAGAGTGTCGAGTATGAATAGACTACATAGATTTGCATTTGAAAAGAAAATATTCAATCCTTGTTTAACCTTAGGCCAAAGGTTCGCAGTCAAACCAAACTTTAATCCATCTGATATATCGATGTGTTCAATGTAATACTAATACGACAGCACAATTAGGTTAAGAGAAGAAACTTCTTTTTGTCAGATAGGAATATTACATCTATCAGACAAGAAGAGTAATAAAAAAAAAACTCCATCGAAAGGAACAGCATTCTACATCTTATAATCCCTTCCATAGGCAAAACAGAAGTGTGCAGCGTATAATAGCGAATATTGTACTACATCTACTAATTACACCAATATATCCAATCCATTGACCTAATTCAACTATGAAATGAATAACCCAAGATTACCCTCCCCTAATATAACTTTACAAATCTATATAGCCATTCACACCCGACTTAAGTTTAATATTTATATAACTAATTTAATGAAAAACAGAAATCATAATAAAACTTAAAGAACAAATAAATAAATAAATGGAAATGATTTTACAAAAGAAATACATTAAATAAAATTATAACTAATTAATAAATAACGTTGGTCAGATAGGATTCTATTTCTTAATTATTTTAAATATGGAAAGTTTTTAATTTAATGTTCATTAATTATAAAGTTCTTATGGTTTAAAACAGTTCATCTTTATCTGTTGCTTGCCATTTGAACATGAATTCCCATGCCATCCTAAAAAGATTGGTTAAGTTAGCCATTGATTTTTTATTTATTTATCCGGAGGTCTTTTAGTTTAGTTGGTCCTTAATGTAGAAAAAAAAACAATGTCATTTCTCTTTTTTTTTTTTTTTTTAACAAAACTGAAGGGATTGAAGAGTGTATCTTTTCAATCCCTTCTCCTTCAACTCCACACTAACACATATAGTCACATCATAATAACTAATTAACTCTTTTATTTTCAAACCTTTCCTTTTATAATAATTTTGTGGATTAACTCAACATTACATCATGATGGTGAAAAACTTTTCGTTGAGGTCCGATTTCCTGATGGATTTCTTTCATTTGCTAAAAGTTTCTATTGTTTTCCTATCTGACCGATGCTTATACATTTAAATGCCCAAAGGCTAGTTTACTAATTAAAATAATCATTTCCATTTTACAAAAGATTAATTAATTTGTTTTCAAATTTAAACATATATTTTTATCTCTAAATCTTTTCTGAAAATTTAGTTTTAAACTACTCTTTTTTTAATAAAGTTTTATTTTAATAATTTTTTACCTGTGCAATTTTATATATAAGCATGATTTTTTTAATTTTCAGTTTTTAATTCTTAAAAAAGAAATTTTTATTGGCGAACTTTTTTTTTTATGTTTACTAATAAAAAATAATGTACGTATGTGCCCATTACAATATATATATATATAATATATAAATAATACAGTGTTTTTGGGTATGAACCATGTATTATTTTTCATTACAATCCAATATAATTATATAAAAGAACTATTAACATTAATATCTAACATAGGTTTCATAAAGAAATTTATTTGATCTTTTGAACAAAAATAGTTAATAAAAAAATTAACCAATCTTTATTCATAATATTTCTGTTAGTAAACTATGTCATCAGCTGCCTAGTTAAGGCCTCTGAAAACATAGAAATACAATTTTTCTATAATCATAATCATTAGCAGTAAGATAATATAAAATAAAATTTAATTAAATTACCATTAAATTTACATTTTCATATTTTAACATTAAATTAAATAAATATTGTGAATAAGATTATAAGGAAATTGTATTGCTGTATATAATGAAGTCTTCGATGTTTCCAGGCTGCTAATAATTTCAGTAATTGACAAAAATATGTTTCCAACAGAGATTGATTGATTTTCTTATTAAACATTTTCACACGCATATACTTGAGGTTTACAGCCTTAGTAATTATTATTAAACATTGCTAATTGATAAGTCAGGAAATTTTTATACAGGGCAGGAATTAAAATGTTCATTAGAATCATTACATATGTGTGATAAGATGGTATTTACATTATAAAATTCAAAATTATGCAATATACATAATTTTATTTAAGACAAAATAAAATTTAATAATTTCTACTCAAGGATAAATAATTCTAAAAATTATTTATGTGTTTGTTAAAGTAGATTGGTTTTAATAAATACTAGCTAACAACTTATTGTAATAGTCAGATAAGATTGCATGACTGCCGCCTGTTATTTGCTATCAGGAAATATATCAAAAATGATAGTTTATTTTTTAACAATATGATTAGAAAGTTTTATTTCATAATATATAATATCTGGTTAAATTATATAGTATATGAATTATTCAGGATGAAATGGGCCATAGAATTGATGTATAAACCAGATAATTCTTTATATAAAATAATAATTGAAACTGCACATTATTTAAATAAATAAAAAAACAAATTGTTTACAAATTTATAACAATAAAATGGTCAATCCAATATTCTATTTTGCTTATAAATCAAATACACTTTCATTAGTAATTATTTACCAATCAAGTATTAATTAAAACTATTATTAATATTTTAAATTATGCCTTCCAATTTAAATTAAATTTCTCACTATCTACAGTTATGTTTTAATCTAATGAAATTTAAGTCAACAAAAATCATATTTCTTTAATAGTCAAATCTCTAAATTATCATTTAGTTTATGTTTTCCATATAATAATCAATTGATGAAACACTTTATTACTTTTACTATGCTTTGATTGTAGCAGTGAGATTAGGAGATATAAGGTTCTGGAGAAGATTGCTGAGGCAATCGAAACTGTAAACTTAAGGAAAGGGTGGATAATAAAGCATTGTAGAAGTAATAAAGTATTTCGTCAATTGATTATTAAATGGTATACATTTGACAACGCAATAGAAAATAGTAGTTATTAGTTTATGTTTTATAAGAATGCATAGGAAGACAAACAAGAAACAAATAATACCAATCTTACTTTCTGTAAAATGTACAAGGTTTATTTCTGATCAACTTTAAAATGGCAAATTTATAATCACAGATTACAATATAACATACAATTATATGATCAAGCACTGCTAGTCATTAAATAAATATCCATGTCTCTAATGCATTGAAGATATAATCCCATGTATAAATATAGCTCATTCAATTATCTTTAGACTTATAGGTGTTGCATATGCATACATCTAAAACAAAATAGTCTAACAAGCACGCTTTCAATGTAAATCTTGGTAAACATATACTTAACTATACTTATATATTCCTATAATAATACTAATTCAAGGAAGTGGCTTCTGTATGTCTTACTCTGTTTCCAAAAATAATGTGGTGATCTCTGATCTGACCTCAAATATACAAATTAATTTTTATTTATTTTAATATCATAGATATATAGTACATTATACAATAAATTCACACACGCATAAAAATATATTTCAAGGTAATTAACACGAATCAAATCTACATACAATTTGTCCCTATTAATATTTCTTAATTTATCTGTTTAATTTAAAAATTACAGTGATTATAATATTGATTTCTTTTTTTACATTGTTTATTTTATTCCTTAGATGTTTCATATATATCATACAATTTCCACATGTGTGCACCAACAGAATTGTTCTTTCGTTATAATATTATTATGATTATTATACTCTCTGGTTTTTACCTAAATTCATATATTACATAGTGATCTAAATATTATTTTAAAACCTTTTTTTATTTGAATAAGACTTTTACATTTTTATAATCATCTATATATTTGATGGAAGTCACTTTTTAAAAGTATACACTTTCAATACAAACTAAATTTAAATTAATTCTATAAAAAGAAGTGAATCTGTTCTTTTAAATAATTAAAATTAAACGTAAGGTAAATTAAGATAAAATTTAAGTTACTTTATTATATCAATTTTAAAAAAGAAAACCAACAAACTTCCCCTTTTTTTATCATTCAAAGAATTTACACAAATATAGTTTAAAAATATGTAGTTAATTATAAACGAAAATATATACTCAAAGGTCATCTAAAAAAATAATGTTCTTAATATGTCTAAATTAAAAATAATTCATAGCACTTACACAGACATACATATATATAATTACGTTTTGATATCCTGTCATTATAATTATTAATATAAAAAATACTAATATAGAGTTTAAATAAAAATTTAGTAGGATTTATTTTATCAAATTTTAGTACTTTTCACACACACATCTATATATATTGATATTAAAATTGTCTAGGTATTAATTGATTTTAATGATATATATATATGAATTAATAAGATTATTTCCAGTAACTCCTGGGTAGTAAAACTATAATAACTAAATAGCTTATATTTCAGTACAATAACAAGTACTTTTTTCTGAGCTTCTTTTTCAAATCATAAGAATGTGAGTAGTGAGATTTAAAATCATTATTTTTTTCCTTTTGTTATTTTCTCCTCAGAGTCAATTTCTATAGGTTGAGAAGTTTTTAAAAGTATTTTATCTTCCTATATTTTTTTCTGAAATATTATTAGTTAGCTTCAATTCACTCTTCTCATTTATGTTCTTGGGTCTTTTAAAGATCTCTATAGCTTCCCTTAGCAGTCTCTGGTCATATTGTTCAATTTTTACCAAAATGTATCTTTTATTAAAATTGATGTCATGATTAGATATTAAATATTTGCTAAATGAAAAATAAAATTCAATACCTTGAGAATATTGGAATTTAATTAAAACACTTGTTTGGGATAACCATTTATAATACTTTTACTCTGTTTAGATCACTAAATGTCATTAAAATACAGATTAAGAAATAGACATTGGAAGTTTATTTGAAGTGTCATATGGGATGATAGTGATCAGGTTGTATGTTAAGATGACTTTATTATGTATTTATTAGTATAATACTCATAAATATTATCAATTATTACATCTTAACTTAGTTGTTTGTTTTATAAATGTGAAAATAAAAGCAAATTAAATTTAGTTTAAATTTACTTTCATATCCTAGATTTTAATAGTTAAAACTTCAATTTAAAATATATGTTTATTTCTTGACTTCAAATTACTTTGGATATATCTGTTATAAATAGTGAAAATCTGAATCATATTGTTACTATTACTCATTGATATTTTAGTTGGAAAATAAGATAAATTAATAAACAAAAACATAATAATTGTATTTTATATTAATCAATTACTTTATGAATATTATACAAGTCTCATTAACATTCTTGTACTTTAAATAGTACATATGAGATGCAACATTTTCATTTCACATAAATTTTATATATTACAGAAAGCATACCAATAGCTCAAACAAGCTCTTAAAAGAAAATATTTACAATCTCTATCGGGGAACAGACATTTTTGTAAATACAAGCTTAAAAAGTAATGTCATGTTAAATATGACTTGTTTTATTTTATTATTTTCTATATTATATATTAAATATTCTGTAGGTGAATTTTTGATATATACACTTATTTTGTTAATATCAATTTATAAGAAAAATATCTTTAATGATATTTAATTAGATTGTATATCACAAATGTTTGTTGTCTATTTGTCATTATTTTATATATATACTCATTGTTAATAAATTTTAAATTCATTTAAATAAATCTTTTTAGCTGTATTCAATTAATAATGCAAACCTATTGTCTAATAAAATTTTCATAGATAATTGTCATGTATTGATTTATGCCACATAGTTTATAATAAAGAAGCATAAAATAATCCAGCAATTAAATGATTGGATTGGTAAGTGTATGTATTATTACGTATTATTTTCTTTAGAGTAAATCCAATATATTATCATTTAAACCAGATATACATTTTACAGATTAATTAATTTGGTATTGTTAGATGTTTAATATTTAATGAAAATATTACCACAATTATTTTAGCAATTATATGCAACAATTATTTTTGGATAAAATATATATCTGAGCTAGTTTGATAGTTTATATTAATTATTTAGGATAAACAAGGATGCTTACATATTTTTTAAACTATTATTTATTGGCATATGTTATAATAACTTAATATTTAGTTTAAAAAATGGAAATCCTATGATATTATAAAATTGTAATTGCTCTCATTAAAATTAGTATTTGAATTTCATTAAATAGAATGATTTACTTTACTTAGATTTAAAGCTCAATTCAGTAGATTATATATTTAATTTAAATACTAAGTTTTTAATATTACCATTTTCGTATAATAGAATATTAATAATAACTTGGCTTTATTAGTTTGAAGAATAATTCCTTATGATTTGCTAATTGTATTTGTAATGAGATATTATTTTATATAGCGCTGTGTTTTTTATGTAAAAGTAATAATAGCGATTAAGCCAATGCACATGCACTTTAAAGAGATTATAAAGTGCATGTGCATTGGCTTAATCGCTATTATTACTATTACATAAAAAACACAGTGCTATATAAAATAATATCTCATTATATATGTTTAATTTCAACTAAAGAATGATGGTTCGTAAATTGTAAAGATTTCGCAAAATGTCATTCATTCAAACATAACAAATGTAATTTAAAGTGATAATGTAACATCTCATGCTCTTATTTCCACACATTTAAGATTTGCCCATGCTTATATGTTTGGGTTGGAAAGAATGGGTGGATTCATTCCATTCTTTCTAAAATACTATATCTCGTGTCTGGATAAATTGAGTATTCATTTATATAATCTCTTTAAAGCGCATGTGCATTGGCTTAATTGCTATTATTAATTGTATTTGTATAAGTCTCAAATAAGAGTTGTTTATTTATTTTATGTAATTATGACTGAATATTATAAATTATAAGGTTATGTGAAAAGTTAATTTATTTTATATTATTATAAATTGGCATAAGTGGTGAAATATATCAAATAAATTAATCTTGTGTGTTGTATTTTGTAGTTTTGAATTATAGACATTTAATCCCATTAGAATTTGATCTTGTAAATTTATAAAGTTTTAAAAGAGAGAATTTTATTTATTTTATTAAGGATAGATTCATGTACATGAATCTGTAAAATAACAAAGCCTTTTACTGCTATTACATATTTTATCACATTACATGTTTTTTATCCAATAAGGACATATTATTATTTATAATACAGTATTCCTCTGCTAGTATTGTATTTATTTTCTTTTTTATTAGGATTATTTTTTTTTATTCAGTTATATAATTGGTTAAGTTATACTTTACTTTGATACAATTGATGTCTTAAGTTTACAGGTTATACAAAGTCTGTATTTCCTATCCATATCATTTTTATTCTGTTATAAGTAAGTCTCAAATTTGTAACATATAGTAAAGTCATTCTTCCTATTCAGTAATGACTCAGTTTATTCTGTTACAAATTCTGACCAAATCTTCCAGGTCTATTAAATAAGAGCCTATCACACTTTTATTCTGTTACTATATATATATATTGTGACCTAGAAATATAATGATGAGGTGAATAAAATAATCTATAATAATAATAATAATAATAATAATAATAATAATAATAATAATAATAATAATAATAATAATAATAATAATAATAATAATAATAATAATAATAATAATAATAATAATAATAATAATAATAATAATAATAATAATAATAATAATAATAATAATAATAATAATAATAATAATAATAATAATAATAATAATTCAATTTTATTCAATGTTTATTAACATGTAAACATACAGTACAACAAAGACCAAAAAGTTTACATTTGATTGCTATTATAGCTCAATAACTGTTGAATTACTTTTTTAAAGATACTCTTTGATAAATAATAATAATAATAATAATAATAATAATAATAATAATAATAATAATAATAATAATAATAATAATAATAATAATAATAATAATAATAATAATAATAATAATAATAATAATAATAATAATAATAATAATAATAATAATAATAATAATAATAATAATAATAATAATAATAATAATAATAATAATAATAATAATAATAATATTTCTTTGTTGGGCTAAGCTCAGTAAAATGGCAGTTACATCTAATATTAAATGGATATTCCAGAGACTTCTACTAAGATAAGGGAAAGTTTTTAAAGCAATAATAAAAATGCATATCATACAGTACATCATTAGAATAAATTAGGAAAAGAAAAACTTCTCTTGCTTATAAGACAGTTTTAAAATCTAAACCTCCCTTCATCAAAATATATTCTCTGAGTGCAATTATTTGTACTTTTTTGTGTGTGTCAAAGCATCGGCCGGAAAGCAAACCGTGGGACAACTACTTATAAGGCAACTGTGCTAAGTACTCACCACCAATGCTTGACAATTATGGAACATCTATGAATCTTCATTTCAAATATCTTAAATAATGATTTATTCATCACCAAATTATATAATAGCATCATCTAGACTACTCTGCTATTGCAGAATGAAAATACCAGGTACCTTTATAATGGCATATGAAAAAAAAATTACAAATTTCTTTTGCCACCATGTAACTATAATCTAAATAAATTAATCAATAAGTAATGTAATAATGATAATAATAATAATAATGATCTCAGGGTTCTCTGTAATTTTTAGAAGTTATACTATAATATTGTGTTGTCAATAAAAATGAGTGACATCCTGGTAGACCAAAGGAGGCATATCCTTCTCTCATAGGCCAATGTTTCCTAATATCCTGTAACAATAATAACAGCTACCCAAAGAGATATTTAATTTGGTAAATAATTGCGTAAATAAAATGTATAAAATTTAGAAAAATTATAACCAACCGTTTATCCAGAATATCACTCGAAAAAATGGAAAGAAAATGGTACTTTTTTATGTCTTTCTACTATCCCATTGACAACATCATTCAAACAATCAAAGATGATTATTGTACATTTTATTTTTAAATAGACAAATTAATAGTGTGCAGTCTAAATAATCTTACGTAATGTCAAATAAATCTTCATTTCTCTTTATTACAATCCCAATTTTTCGAATTAAAGCCTTATAAAAGAATTTTTACTATTGAAACATTGAGATTTGGATTTGCATAAATTGGTTATCTGTTACCCAGATTTCTTTTAGAAATCAGAAGTGTTAAGATTGTTAGCATTGGGAACATTGTGAACTCAAGACAAATTACATATAGAAACAGAGACTCAATTTTAAATAATAACAAATACATTTATTAGTAATATCTTCTAAAGCAACATGAATAACAATTTATTTACAAAAAAGTTGAAGTTATTTACCAAACATAGGTACTGTACATTATTTAGTCAAATGGTACATAGGTAGCACATTCTAACTTCACTAACAAACTATCTAAGATTTAAACAAAAAATATCTGAATAAATTGTTTAACTAAAAAAAAATACACTCAATGGAGGTATCCTGATGACGAAATTTATATGAGGATGACTCTAAACCTCTTCAAGTCACTCTCAGGTGTCAGTCATCAGCAGTCAAGAAACTATGTAGTATATATAGAGAAGCTCAAAAGAGATCCATTATTTTTTATATTTTATTATTTGGATTGGATATGAGTAGTGAAACAAATCAGTCAAGATTTATATAAATAAACATGTACTCCAAATCAAAATTTTGGGTAAAACCTGGCACAAAATAAATCAATCATGGATCTATAAGTTTGTTTGTTAGAAATAATACAGCCTTAAATTGAAGAAATAAAGAGGCACATCTTGTAAATATTATTTTTATTATTTGTGGGATATTTGTTTATATATAAATACTAGGCATATTTGATGGGGCACTAAATAAGAAAAAAATAAGGTGAGAGATAAGATAGATTTAAATAATATAGCAGGCTAAAGACAGAAACGAGCTGTTTTCATGGGAAGAGCAGTAGATAGCCATGTTTAAAAAATTTTTTAATTTACAGAGGAACTGTCAAGGATTAGGAAAAAATAGGGAAGAGCCAGTATGGAAAACAAGTATGTTAATGAACTACTGGAAATACCCTACAGAGAGGAACCTGAGAGGATATTCAAAGAGAAATAATGATATTTTGGCCATGATCTGATGGGAAATGAAAATAATGAATCAAAATACAGTACAGATGGAGGAGAAACACAATTAGATGCTTTTAGAAATATAAATGAGAGTGGAGAACAAGGTATAAAACATTTAGAAATGGAAATGAGATTAGGGATCAACATATGGCAAAATAGCCTAGATGTAGAATATTGGGATGAATAAAATGATTGGGCTTTGTAGAATAGATACAAAAAAAAGATTTTAGATCTGGAGAATAGTTGCAGACAGGAGATTTTAGGTATGGAAGAGGAGTTCCAAAGGATGGAGAAGAGAGAAAAGCAAAGCCAGAGATTACACATCAATAAGGGACCAAGAACCTAAAACAAGATCCCTTAGATAAAGAAAAGAGATCAGCAGGGTAATATAAATGAAGATGAAAGTAAACACAGTGTTTTTGAAATAAAAAACTAAGATGCACAGAATGATTTGTGGATAGATAAGGGGAATAGTTTAAAAATAGAAGAAACTCATATGGTTAAAGTAGAGGATAAAGATAGATGCAAAGGCCCCATATCAGTGAATAGGTTAGGAGATAAGGTTAATTGGAAGCAGAAAAAAGAGTATGCTCTAGATGAGGGATATAGAGGCCCTGGATATAAGTTCAATTCACAAGAGATCTTAGAAGATATAGCTAAGTGCAAGGAGTACAGACATTGCAACCTAGGCAAAGAGAGGCTAGGGAACAGAGAGAAACATGATGTTGAGTTCAAGAGGGAGAATAGAGAATAGGACCTGTTGGAAACAGTTAGTCATCAAGATAGGGAGTGCAAGAGACAATACCAGGACCAAAATAGAAAGTTAGGACAAGAAAAAGAGGAGAAGATACATATGTCTTTAAAAAGGAAGCCAGTTAGGAGTTTGAACCCAGAGGCCAAGAAATGGACATATCTGGGAATATCATAAGTATTTCCCAGTTCTGGAAGGGACCATACTGGATCGAGCAGGGCTATGAAATTTATGAAGGAAGCTTCATGGGGCATGATAATACCCATATATTAAAATTGTTTATAAATAAATCCCCAGATCATATTTAAATTGGATGTTAGGAAATCATTTATAGAATTGTCCCCTCCCCAAATTATATTTATTTAGTAATATTATCAGCAAGACTTGTATCCAGTTCGAATACTAAATTGAATTTTCTGTACTCAGATATATGTTTACCATTTAGTGTTTAAAAATGAAGTAGTAACTAGGTACCATAATCTTAGTGATGAGATTAATCAGGATACAACATCTTTAAAAATAATAATAAAGTTAGTCAAGCAAGATCAAAATTTAAATATTAAATTTATCTGCGTGAATTCAGTTTCATGATTGCATGTCAATTATAAGTAAAATCATTTTTTTCACTTTTATTTCTTAATAAGTTTGGGTATATGAAACCATATATTCCTAAATACTATATCTGTTATATCCCATAACTCTACCTGTGCTAACTCTAAAACCCCTTGAGTACATGTATATCAATATAAACATCATTATATATATATATGTGTGTGCGTGTGTGTATGTATATATATATAATTAAAATTACCCCAAATCCAAAATTCAACTAGACCAGCATAAAAATAATATTAAAACACAACCAAAGGTTTCACTGCTGCAAGCAAACTTCTCAAGTGTAAAGAACTATGAAAACTATACAATATATATAATATTAACTATTACCCACAAATCCATACACTTCCCATCCACCCTTAATATTAAAAGAACTTTTAAATAAGTTAATTGCTTCAGAATAATAAATTTTCAATAATAAAGATTCTTTAATTCTTCTTTTGATTTCATTTCTCTCAAATAAGACAACCTTAGCTTCATCAAAATTAATAGTGGGGTCTGTATATTTTTCATGGACATACAAAGCAGAACTAAGATATCTATTTTTAACTCTACTTTTATGAACCTTTATCCTTTCACTTAAACTCAAACTACTCTGACCTATGTAGACCTTCTTACAATAAACAAGGAATAAAATATACTACACCAGGAATAGTCTTTTTATCAAAAATTTCTTTTGTATTATTTAATAAATTATTCAATGTAACACCCCTTTTCCAAGCAATTTTCTTATTTCCAAACAATTTACTATTTCTACATACAATTTTATAAGAAGACATTTTAAATGGCAAAGAAATAAAATCATATTTTTCTTTATCTTTTACATTCTTACAAATATTACTATTAAATAAAGTTCTTTTAATATTAAGGGTAGATGGGAAGTGAATGAGTTTGTGGGTAATAGTTAATATTATATATATTGTATAGTTTTTGTAGTTCTTTCCACTTGAGAAGTCTGCTTGTAGTAGTGAAACCCTTGATTGTGGTTTAATATTAATTTTATGCTGGTCTAGTTGAATTTTGGTTTTGGGGTAATTTTTAATTATATATTGACTAGTTTAGCTTTATGCTTATAATATATATATATATATGTGTGTGTGTGTGTGTGTGTGTGTGTGTCTGAGAGAGAGAGAGAGAGAACAGACTGTGATATATTATCAGTTTATTTCTATTACAGCATGTCTGTATTTAAAAATTAGATCTTGTTAAAATTATAAATTTATTTATTTAAAAAAAATCAATTCCTAGTTTTTATTGAGAATTGCATATATATCTATAAAATCCACCTATTACCGGCATAAATATATAACAACTAAATGTTTATTAAAAGATTTGTTAAAATTCTAGATTTGAATTAAAATATTGTCAATAAAAGTCCATTATGCACCTAATTAGAAAGTAGTGAATAGGCTGAGTTTCTAAATTTATAATTTTGCAATAATATTTTCAAAACAGAAACTTAGTCAATAACAAAACACACAGAAGCAACACTATTGTAGATCCGTTTGGGAATCAAAAGGTTAAACCAAGCTAAATCTACTTGACTTAAAATATTAAACAATGATTAAGTCAATTTTACAAATCTGAAAATTAATATAAATAGCCTATATTTTGACACTTTGAATATGTACTTTGTAAATTTACATGTGTGTTGCTACCCAAATCTATGCCCATTTGATTTCTATAATGAATGAGTAGGAGGGTTGTAAATTTAACATTTTCTCCTAGTAGAAAACAGTCATCTCCAACTCCCATGCTATATGTTGCCATGGCATGCATTTATCATCATCAGATGGAGAGATTCAAGCCACTGCCTGTTGTCAAAAAAAGTCTCTATCACTAAGAAACCTATCCAGAAGAGTGCCACAATGCCTACTCCCAAGTGCCTGATGTCTGCTGAAGCAGATTGATAATATTTCTTCAAAACTGCACAGCTCTTAAATTAATCTTTAAACTATAAATTAAATATTCATCTAGCTACAATAATCTAATGAATGTTCAATCTTAATTGTTAACTCTTCTAAAATTAAATCACTCTGAAGTTCAGAGTTGCCTCAATTTTAAATAATGTATTTCATTTCTTTAACTCATAATAACTGTATTCAGTTATTACTTATGCCTATAATTTCTGTTTTAAATTATTTCATTTCAATTATTTTAACACATGTTATGGTATACCAATATTTTGAGGCAGTGAATAATTTTTTTAGTAAACTTTTAAGAAGAGATCATATAAGTTCTCCAGTATAATATTTGACAATGCTGTTTAGTACAGTAAATTGCTGCTTTGAAATCATATTCTAATAGGTAACAACTGATTGCTATGTGCTCATTGTTATCATTATTTCATTTATATATTTTATTAAGATTTGCTTAGTGACTTATTCAACTTATGGTTTTATCCATTAGTTAGAAGTAATATGCTAGCTAAAGTTGATATTTAAATAATGTTAATTAAATGTACTTTCTTCTCCCCTAACTTAATCACACACACACACACACACACACACACACATATATATATATATATATATATATATATATATATATATATATATATATATATATATATATACAGATTCAATATATTAACCAAATTAATGATTTAGGTACTCCTTTTACTTAGAATGATTACTATATGCCAATCTAAGCACTGGATTGATTTTGTTTTAGCAGACAGAAGCAACCTCTTTAGGCACAATAGTTAATTAATTCTAGATATACATATTTGTATTAATTCATGCATTGAGAGTGTGTTCTTAATTAGCATCCATTGGTATATTAACATCTTGAACTATGTTTTGATAGACTAGCAATAGAGGTGCTCCCGTACATTTTCATTCAGGTTAGAGCACTAAGAATGTTATTGAGTTTAAGACCAGGACACTTGAGTAACCAATCCAAGTTCATGGAACTGAAATATTCTTTATTATACTAGCAAGCCATTCAGTCTTAGGGCACTGAGTATTTAATATTAAAGCCCATGAACAATTACTCACTCGCACCATGAATTTAATTTTAGTATTTTATTAGTGCCATAGTCTAAATATGTGACCCTAAAGGTAACCAGTTCTTCTCCTGCTTATTATTAATGCTTCAACACTAGTCTGAACCTGAATCTAGATTACCATGCTGAATCTTTACATTGAGCTTATTAAATTTCTCATTTGTAATGAACTTATATAACAATCAGCTTATGCTGTATCTAATGATCATCCTAGCTAAAGTTCTAGCTTGATACATTGGCAAACGAAGGAATAGCTTGGCATATCAAAATATAATAGGCATGATTTATTTATTGCAAACATTTGTATAAAATAAGTCACCGTATTCAAGATGAGATCACTGTATGTAATTAATCTCATCTCTGTACACCTCCATGTGTAATTATGTACATCCTAACACTGAATAATTAATGTTCTTTTGTTTTACTTGAATTATTATTTAATCATTTATTTTAATAAACCCATTTAAAATTATAAGTTGTTTCATGTCTTTTACTCCCAATCCAACTTCAAATCATCCAAGTTCCTTATTATTCATATGTATGGTATGCATTCTTTTAGTTGTCTTAGCATGTTAATGAGTTTATTTAGCCTTTAATTATATATAAATTATTAGTTTTTATCCGAGTCTCATGCTTCTGCCTTTGCTCAGTCAGCTCACTGAAGAAATTGAGACTGGAAGTAACCTCATAAATGTCATTCATAGGGTGTTAAACCACATAATCCTGATAAAGGAGTTGGAGTTTGATCAGATTCAAGGTCTCACCTCAATCAGCCTTGGTGTATTTTGCCTGGACTCTGGATTTTGTTACATGAATGGGCAAATATGACTGTTACAATATATACATATAAAAGATGTATTGATAGATAAAAGAAAAATGTTGTTTTTATGATAAGAGTATATACATTTTTATATATTAATTTTATTTGTAACATTAATATGTATAAATATGTAATTTTATAGATCCTTGAAAATGATTACAGAAAAGTGGTTGAAACGATGGGTGTTAAAGATTGAATATGTATTTATGGTTGACAAAAATAAGTAAAATTTTTTAAAAGAAAAGAAGTAAAGTATATTATAAGGTGTTGGTATTTAATGAAAAAAATTATATTTTATAAGGCATATATATTTTAAAGAAAATATTTCTTTTTGCAGTTGTTAAAATGTTTTTAACAGTAGTGGTAGATTATTAAATATATTTTTTTTAAAAATCAGTACATTAACTTTTAGCCCCTATGATAAATCCACTCTTCTTATGGGTGTTTTTTTTTGATGTCACAGAAAGAAAATCCTCCGTGAACATTGCTAATCAATTAATTAAACAATAATAAATTTTACAGATTGAAAAATTAGGAAGTGAATAATTTAATTCAATAAAAGATTAATTATGTTGAGTAACAAGGTTTTCTGTTGTAAATATTACATAGAAAACATATTATTCTGCAATAATAATACATTTACTTACAAAATAGAATCTATATCATAGTAATATAAGATATAGTACATAACACAATACAAATTGAACAAGTTTTCTATTTTTTATTTTTTATACAAAAATAAAATTTCAAATTTTATAATTACTAATTATTGTTATTGATACCAATTATGAATCAAAGGATGAGCAGGAAATCTGAGATTGATCAATCTCCATTAGGTGTAATCTTCAGTATAAATAAAACAAATATGTTACAAAATTGGATGAACCATTAAAGTCTGGAAATCCAAACAGATTATAAGTTTTCTTGGAGAAAAGATATTTATAATTGTATAGGATCAGTACTAGAGTTTTATAAACATTATAAAAAAATTGTCTAATGTTGCGGGTGTTACTAATTAAATAGTTTCGTTTTTGCCTATTTAATGATAAGTATAATAATACTTATGTAAATAATCAATTATTTATTCTCCTTTTTTGCATAAAAGATATATTCCTTCTTTATATACATTTATTTCTGTTTATCCATTTATCTATTTAGGTTTTTATTTATTTATCTATATTTTATTTATTTCTCCATTTATCTATGGATTTATTTATCAATCTATTTACATTTATCTTTTTATTCCTCTGTGTATTTATATATCTATGTATTTATATATCCCTGTATTTATCTATTTACTTGTCTATCTCCAACCCATCCATTTATTTATTCATTTACCAATTTGTTTTGTGTTCTATCTACCTACCTATTTGTTTTTCTATTCATTTACCTTCTCATATACCCGCCAGATTATCTCTTGATTTATCTATCCATCTAGTCACACATTCACCTAGAATCCATTCACGAACTTACTTGTGCTCTTTATCTATCTAGTCATCTATCTACTAATTTATTTATCTAACTATTCACCTATTTCTTATATATCTATATACTTGCATATCCATCCAGTAATCCAATCATTTATGTTTCTAGTCATCCACCAACATTTCTACTATTATATTTATTTGTCTGTCTACCCAACTACTTGTTTATCTATTTAACTGTCTCTCCAACCATTCATCACTTCTTCTATTCTCTATTATATATCTATCTTTATTGGTAAGTAGATAGATAGGTGGGTAGATAGATATGTAAATGTATAGCTTGAGTCATTAGATAGATTAATATTAGGCAAGTTGGTAGGCAGTCAAGTAACTAGATAGATAGATAGATAGACAAAATGAGAATAAGTGATAAAGGAAAATCTTTTTATATCGTTATTGATACATTAACTTCTATTTATGATCTGGATTGTAAAACTAGAATATAACCACACATTTTCGATTTACAGAAATCTTACATAAAGATAGTAGTTTTAAAAATGATTCTTCTTTAGTCAAATCATTTTTTATCATCAGCAGCAAATAAAAGACAAAATTCGTAAACTTGAAATTCCCAAGTAATGATATCAAATTGCAGTTCAATGTATTTGGAAATTTCAATTGTAGGAGAGCTGTCTTTCAATTAACATAGTAAGAAATTAGTAAAGAGTGTGAGAGCATGTTGGCATGGGAAAAAAGGAGTTATTAAAATATGCTCACAATTATGTTAAACTATTGATTAAAACATTTACAAGTCTATTGATAAATATGTGTGTATATGACTGTACTACCAGTTCTTACTTATGGATGTGAGACTTGGATACTTAATAGAAGAGCAATACCGAGAATTCAGGCGACTCAAAGAAGTGTGGAGAGATGCATGTTAGGAGTAACAAGAAGAGATCGAAAACGCAATATATGGATAAGAGAACAAACAGGCGTTACTGACGTCATTGAAAAAATTAAAAGACTGACGTGAAGTTGGGCTGGACATATTGCTAGAAGAGATGATAATAGATAGACAATTGAAAATCTTAAACTGGATTCCAAGAGATTGTAAAAGACCCAGAAAAAGATCACATGTGATATGGATGGATGAAATAAGAAAGTGTGCAGTGGTAATGTGGAGAAGAAATAGTAAAGATTGGAGAAGGTGGATTGAACTTGGAGAGACCTTCATCCTGGGGTGGATTGATAATGGTTGATGATGATGATGATGATGATGATGAAGATGATGGTGTATGTATTCTATCATTAACGATTTTTATACCTACATTTGCTTTAAATTTTATAACGGCAAACTTTTTCATCTTTTTTTTTTTACAATTAACATTATTGATTTTTTTATTTTTTTTTTTGCGAATTATATTTTATTTTAATTACTCCCGCTAACTGTCAACCATAGGAGTGTTTCGTCAATGTAAAGACCCTCTTGAGAACGCAGAAGAAGCTTAGATGGTATTTTTTCAATGCGGAATATAAGATAAGAGGTTTTAGTATTATCAATATTTAAAGAAGGTTACATAGGTAATTGTGTTTAACAAGTATTTAATTTCATTAAATTTTTTTATATAAACACACACAGAATCATTTCGCGTAGAAAATGTTATGTAACTTAATTTATCTTTACTTAATATAATTTACAATGTGAAATAAACGAGATTCACTTCTAAATGGTTTGTTTGGTTTTTTTTTTATTAAGTTTTTCCATTAAACCAAATTTAGTTCAAATACTTGGGTTAAATTTACAAATGTATGCAGATAATTTAAATGTTTCACGTTTTGGGAAGGTGCGAATAATTCTATATTTATATAGTGTTTTAATTTATGTAACCAGAAACTTTTATTGACACAGACCCATCTAAAAGAAGTTTTAAGACTTCCAACTTTTAAATAACTTATAATATTTATATATTTTTGTATATTAAATCATAATACGCCAATACATAACTGGTTTACAAACGTTATTCACAGCACAATAATCATAGCTTATTAAACCAATTAACGATCTATTGTTAAGACAATCCCTTTTATCTATAGAATTGATTTTGTCAACCAATTGTAGATATTTCATCAGTTTATTAAGTTTTGGCTGTCGGGTTGAGAATTATTTTTGCATATGTATTTAAAATGTCTCAATGTTAAAAGTATGCCCTCCACTTGGTTTCATGTCATCGCCAGTAAAACATTGCAATTTCTTCGTATTTTAATCAGGTTTAGAATTTTATTTACAGAGTTGACCAAAATATAATCCATTTAAATGCCCATAAATGGAAAGTAATGTATGTTGATCTATTATTGTTTAGAAAATAAAACAAATAGGAGTAACGCTTTAGTAACTATCTACGGCATTTTTCATTTTCAAAGACAATGTGTAAAAGTGGCATCCAACTATCCAAACGTTAAGGTGATACAAAAATCTATTTATTGTTTTAAAGTCAACATAATTTAAATGTTTCAATAAAGTATGAAATTTTTATAATATTTTATTTGCTAATTATAATATTAATTTTAATATTTGATAAACTGTAATTGTTGTTTCTTTTTTCAAATATTATACCACTATAATTTTTGATAAGTGCTTGCACATGTTTTTTCATGCTAGTTTAGTCATATATAGTTTCATTTGTTAATTTATAAAATTAATTTTAATTTTAATATTTATTATGCGACCATGTTTTTGTGGTGGTTTAATAATTTATTTATTTTCAGCTTGTGTACATATTTTTACATTAGTTTAGTAATAATATTTCGTGGACAAACTATCTGGAACCATTTTATAAAATCTTTCTATGAAATATTTGCCTGAAAGTTTGTGATGATGGTGTATTATTAGACATGATATGTTGGACTATTTACATCATATATGAGTGAATAGACAGGGTATGAGCACAGACTTTCACATGACCCACTCTCCGCACCATCTCATAACACTGATACACCTGAACACACATATATCGAAAAGATAAATAATCACCAATATACGTATTTCATGCTAAACCAGCAATCATCAGTTGGTCCAGATTACCATCTCTACACATATATGCTACAAGTGATCAGATATATATTAAGATAGCAAATCCTCCTATTTTAATGGACAGGCTTCAATGCATTCCACACTCCAACTCTTCAACCGTCCATCCAATTGAAAATCCGATGATGGAACGCTCAAAGGCCACCCTTAGGCCGAGATTGTTGTCACACCCATGTTGACTTAAAGGTCAATCTGACCCCTCATGTACAGGACATAATCCATTATACAAGGGACAGGCAGACATCTCTAATATGTAATAGATGAAATACACAGGCTTATTATATACCTGTGTCTATATATGTAATAGACAGGGTATGAGCACAGACTTTCACATGACCCACTCTCCACACCATCTCATAACAGTGATACACCTGAACACACATATGTTGAAAAGATAAATAATCACCAATATACGTATTTCATGCTAAACCAGCAATCATCAGTTGGTCCAGATTACCATCTCTACACATATATGCTACAAGTGCTCAGATATATATTAAGATAGCAAATCCTCCTACTTTAATGGACAGGCTTCAATGCATTCCACACTCCAACTCTTTAACCATCCATCCAATTAAAAATCCGATGATGGAATGCTCAAAGGCTACCCTTAGGCTGAGATTGTTGTCACACCCATGTTGACTTGGGTGTGACAACAATCTCGGCCTAAGGGTGGCCTTTGAGTGTTCCATCATCGGATTTTCAATTGGATGGATGGTTGAAGAGTTGGAGTGTGGAATGCATTGAAGCATGTCCATTAAAGTAGGAGGATTTGCTATCTTAATATATATCTGAGTACTTGTAGCATATATGGGTAGAGATGGTAATCTGGACCAACTGATGATTGCTGGTTTAGCATGAAATACGTATATTGGTGATTATTTATCTTTTTGACATATGTGTGTTCAGGTGTATCAGTGTTATGAGATGGTGCAGAGAGTGGGTCATGTGAAAGTCTGTGCTCATACCCTGTCTATTACATATATAGACACAGGTATATATAAAAGCCTGTGTATTTCATCTATGAGTGAATGTTGAATGTACAGAAAATTTTAAATTTGTTTAAACTTTTCAAATACAAACATCTTGTTAGTAATAACACACAATTATATTCCACAAATTAGTAATTACACAACATTTTGAGTAGTATTATTTTCCACTCTTCTTCAGGTGTTGCTGGTCTGATATGCACAGTGACAGTATTTGCATAGAAGTTGAACATATACCTTTAGAAAAAACTGATGTGTCTACCATAGCAGGTTAGTAATTACACAACATTTTGAATAGTATTATTTTCCACTCTTCTTCAGGTGTTGCTGGTCTGTTATGCACAGTGACAGTATTTGCATAGAAGTTGAACATATACCTTTAGAAAAAACAGATGTGTCTACCATAGCAGATCATGTATGTACTAATGAACATATGTTTAATTGGAAAAACACAAAAATATTGGATAAAGAGGAAAAAATGCACAGAAAAAAATTCAAGGAAGCTGCTCATATGACAATGGTAAAAGTTGAACTTCTATGCAAATATGTCATTGTGCATATCTGGCCAGCAACACATGAAGAAAAGTGGAGAATAATACTACTTGAAACATTGTGTAATTACTAACCTGTATTGTCTATTTGTGTGTTGTTATTAATAAGTTGTTTGTATTTGGAAAGTTTAAATAAAGTTTAAAATTTTCTGTAGATTCAACATTCACTCATAGATGATGGAAATATTCCAACATATCACATCTTTCTACAAAATCTCTTTTTTTGTGCTTTTCAATAAAATTTTAAATTTTTCATGTGGAGTGAACATATTATCTGAACCAATTTTGTAGGTAGTATGGTGAAATGTCAAAAGTTGTTTATTACATGTTTTGTCAGCAGTGATTCAATAGCTCTCCCTAGTGTAAAAAATATCTTAGAGCATTTACTAAAATGGTACCCAAATAGAAATTAAAACAAAACTTTTCAAACTATAATCTTTAACTAATCTGCAATTTTGGTGATAAAAGGCTTTTTTTTCTACTTCTTTAAAGAAAGAAATCTATAGATAAGGTTATTCAAGTAGTTTATCTAAAGACCTTTTAATTTTATATATATATTTAATTTTTCAAAAATTTAGGATAAAAATTATGTTAAAACCAGATGAACCCAGTCTTGTAAAGACCATGTTTTTTTTAATTGGTTACTTTAACAATTTTTTATTAAGATTTAATGGAAATATGTTTTTATTAAACATTGCTGAGTATGTTGTTCATCTGAACTATATTAGATTATAGGCAGATCATGAAAGCATGGAGTGCCTTAATGTGGAATTATGAATTGGCATTTATGGCTGTTTCTACAGCTAGCTAAGAACCTTTACCATAAAATATATACTAGATCTCTATAATCAACATCAGGCAAACATTTGTATATTCACCAATCAGACAATAGAGAAAATATGTATTTTATATATTAAATCCATAGTAGTTTTAGAAACAATTATACAGAAAGTTTTAATATATAAATAGTTACATTTTAGCAAAATAACATTTTTTCTCAATTGATTACATATTTAATATGTTGTCACCACAAAGATATAAAAAGTTCCATGAAATATGATTTCCAGAAATCACTAATATATAGGGTATATGAGTACAGACTTTCACACGACCCACCACTCTCCACTCTATCTCATAACACTGATACACTTGAACACATATGATAATATAGAAGTTACAAAACAAAAATTAGAACCAAGTTTATATTCTTTATATAATGGGAATCAAAACAGAATTAGACATATATTAGTATAATGACAACTTTTTCTACTGAATAAAAGGTTATTGATATTATAGGTAAATCTAAAGATGGGATCTCCTTTCTACCTTAAGGAGTTTATCTCCATGAAATATCACAATTATTCATACCTATATATATATATATATATATGAATATATTGCAAAACCCCCCCCCCCCCTAACAAATAATTTAATAGAACCTGAAAACATATTAATAATACTACACTCCAAATAATCAATATAGACAGCACACATCAATGGAGAAATGACATAACCAATAACCCATGAATAATTGTTATATCACTGTTAAAAAAGATAAACATACTAATACATAAATCTTCATTCACTATGTATGCATTTGCCCTCCATACCTTTAGATACTGGTCATCATATAGATTTTTCTAAAATCAAAGTCATTTCCTTATCTCAAAGAAATGGGTTCTCTAAGAAGTTGTCAAATAAAATTTACATAACTACACAACAAATTAAAATGAATTTGAATACAAGCAAGTTTACATAAATACCACCAATAATAGTAATGTACGTTATCTATGATTATTATACACATTGTACTGAAAACATGTTTAGTGTGAATAAATCCAATTTTCAAAATAATGTTGACTTTTTCTTTATAAATGTCTGAACATTTATATAGTTAAAATTAAAAAAACTATTTATTGTAATTTA
This sequence comes from Epiperipatus broadwayi, assembly GCA_028023455.1. Taxonomy (NCBI): domain Eukaryota; kingdom Metazoa; phylum Onychophora; class Udeonychophora; order Euonychophora; family Peripatidae; genus Epiperipatus; species Epiperipatus broadwayi. The sequence goes on along the minus strand of JAQFVV010006624.1, from coordinate 92,436 downwards.
GCAATCTCAGATTAAAGTTACTGGATGTAATCATTGTTAGTCACAATTTGTTTATATAAATTTAATCAGAAGGAAATTACATTCTATACACATGAATGGTAATGCAGTTTTAATCACTCAACATTTATTTATTGAGTATGAAGGATACTCTCAAACCAAACCACAAAATAGTTGTGATTGTGGTATGCATTGTACTGAAAGTATTCTCAGCCTGAATAAAGCTGATTTTTTAAATAATATGTCTACCTTTTTTTTTCATAAATGTCTGAACATTTATATGTTTAAAATTACAAGTGCAAATGACATTAAAGAAATTATGCAATAAATATTATTCTAAAACATATATACAATCAGCATTTTTTATCTAAACCACTCTGTGTGCATCAAAAACTGTGGTTGCATCTGAAATGCATGCAGTATTGGTAATAAAACATGATTTATTTATTTACTCACAGACATTAATGAAAGTAAATTTTCCCTACTTTCTGTTTCCTTTATCTTTTTAACTAGATCATATTTAAGAATAATGGGAACAAAAGTCCTTCAATATATTTCATATTTTGATTATATATTAATAACTCAGAAAACTTCTTTTATATCTAATTATTAATAGTATTATTTTTTGAAGAAATCTAATTAATGAATCAAATTCTCCAGGATAACATATACATGTATATCAACACAAAATTAGCCATGCATTAACGTTAAATAATTTTTGTTTCAGTAATTAAGAAATCTATTGAATTTAAAGTTAACTGATTTATAAGCAAAATCTTTAATTCCATATTTATTAAATTATTTATTATTCATCAGACAAAATTATTTAACAAAATACACCCTTTCCTTTTATAACTTTAAATTTCTTTAGAACTAATTGTAAACTCTTTTGTAGTTTTTTTTTAAAATGTGTTAAAATTATAAAACACATTTTAAAATTACACATTATTTAATGATCTGTATAGCTGGCTTATAAGGAAAAATATATTATTTCTCCTTTTCAAACCAATACGATCTAATAAATATTAATATTATTTTTGAGAGCTGATAAAACATTTCAAATCTTTATACATTATTGATTTAATCTGAGCCAATATTAATTTATTAAATAAGCTGATGAATATTAGCAGAGTTTTTTTCCTCGTGTGTTATAGCATCAGCCAGGAAGCGAACCCGCTAATCCGGGACAACTGCTTGTAGAGCAGCCATCGCTGATCTCTCGACCATCTATGCTTCAGATTAGCAGAGTTGAAGGCTTTCTTTTTCTCATTAGATATATTCTGATTTTTGAACAGAACATGAAAAGTATAATATAGAATATTATTCTAATGTAAGATAAGTATGTATTTTCAGCATATAAAAATATTGAACTATTAAAGAGAAAAAAACTTATATAAATGATTTATTTTCTCTTTCAACTGTTATAGCAAAAAAAATGTTTCCACCACAATAAATTACTTACAATTTCTTTTCTAATTAGATATATTACAATGATCCAAAACAATAGTGGAGACAGCAATCTACGTATCTGCAACTACCAGGGTGCCATCTAGACATTTGAACCTAGAAAAATTTATACAGTAGGCAGATACGCGCTGTTAAGATTCCACTTTATTTTATATTTTGGTCATTAGCCCATTGTCACTAGCTCAGTGAGTAGCAGAGATAATAAAATATAAATTTTATATCTTAAATATAAAAGAATAAAAGCCACTGCCAGAAATTAACACATAAAAATATTTATTTACACACATATAAAATAACATTTAAATTTTGAGAAATAAATTCAACATTTTAGATTTTTCTATTAATCTTTAGTTTTACATTTAAGTAAATTACAACCATGAGTTTAATATTTATTTAGTGAGTCGAGTATGAATAGACTACATAGATCTGCATTTGAAAAGAAAATATTCTTCCCTGATTTAACCTTAGGCAACAAATTTCGCAATCAAACCGGCGCCAATCCATCTGATACATTTATGTATTCAATGTAGCATGATACGACAACACAAAATACTATACTGTCAGGAATGTACAGCTGAGCAGCAAGTAGAATTAGAGAAAAAATTGTCTCTCTACCTACCAGGATTGCTACATCTGTTGGCGAGTAGAACAATAAACATAAAACTCCATAGGAATGGACTGCGGTCCTTTGCCGTCTTACAAACCCATCCATAGGCAAACAGAAGGTGTGTGGCATATATATATAATCCTGCCCATAGCGTATCTCATACTACATCTACAATTACACAAATATATCCAATACATTGAACCAATTCAACTACGAAATGAATAACCTAAGATTACCCTCCCTTAATATAACTTTACAAAACTATATAGCCATTCACGCCCGACTTAAATTTAACATTTAAATACGTTCACACAGTTTATTTTTATACAATTTGTTTTATAATATCGAGTATAGATCGGCTGCACAGATTCCACAGTCAAAAACATTCCAAATTAAACACAACCGATCAAAATACAAAGTCAATCGATAACGTCAATTGCTGAGGGAATACAGGAGACCCTTTGGTGTTCATCATAAGACACTGCAGTGACATCGTTGACTTATATATTCTAATCGACTGTGAAAACCACAACATAATCAACCACTAACGAATCTATGCAACGTCTATACCCAACTTAAATGTAATGCATTTAATAATTTCTACAATAAATATTACTACAAATAAAAATAATAAAATGGAAATGATTTTAGCAAAACTTAACTATATAAATTTAAACAATCAATTATTAATTTGAAAATCAAATAAGAGTTCATTTTAAAATTTAAATTAGCTGAATCTTTAAAAAGAACAATGATGAAAGTTCTTAATTACTTTTTTGTTGTTGTTAATTTGTAAAGTTCATAGCTCACGATAGAAGAGTCCAGGTTTCTGCTTTTAATTCCCGCGATGCCTACATTGGAAGATAATGTTCTGGAGATGGCAATAGCTGGTTCAAGGTATCACAGTCTTTTCATTTTTTTTTAAATAGAGAGTGTGGTATGTGTGTCCTACCACATCTCTCAAACACAAAATGCTGGAACTGTCAGAAAAAACTGTATTTCCCTTTTTATATTATCCACATGGATTCAATCAACAAAATGTCACTAATCCATCACTTTCGTTAGGGTCCGAGCCAAGGCTTAGTGCTTCCATTGGTCAAGCTAATTTCTCTTTATTTTCTTATCTATCTTTCATCAGATCATTTTAATTATACAAGAGCCCAAGGGCCAGTTTGGTTTTCGATAATTCATAAACAATCATTTCCATTTACAGATTACATTAATTAATACCTGTTTTTATTTTTAAATCTTGTACCTTTTAATAAAAAAGTACGTTCAAATACTTATTTGTTTTTTTAAAAAAAATATTTTTAAAGTTTGGCCTCTGTGCGAATGTATATACGTTTAACAAACATTTTAATTTTAGCGTTTAGTTTTTTACTTTTATTTGCGAACTTTTAAGTTTTTATTTTAAATTAATGTAACAACATATTTATATATCGTTACAATATATATATATAAACATTATTATATATGTATAACGTTTAAGTTATTTTATGTGCTTATGTTTCTAATGAGAGATGAGTATGAGACATTACATGATAATAGATCTTTGTGATTAGGAGAGTTGAAATATAGGAAGTACTGAGAAAAATTAAACAACTTGAAAATATATTTATACCATATAATTATATTTTCCTCTTTCACAAGGTGCTAAAAATAGATAGAAATCAAGCTCTACATATCATGAGAACAGTGTAATGAAAGTTATTAAACGGTTAACATGGGCAATGATATTCAGATGTTGATACTTCTATAAAAATAGACATACTCTTTAAATATGATTTAAAGCATGTACCTGGATTAGGGGTAATTTTTACTTGAATAAATGATTATCAATAATTATTATTGTAGAAAAAAATTAGTGTTAACATTGTAAATACAGAAAGTTTGTTAAATTTAATGAAACCCTAATAATTTGCTATCTACAAATAATGGACAAATTATGGCATATGTAAAAAATTATGATATGGAACAAATGATGAGGGCAGGTTCAGTGTGAAATGCTCATATTAAGGTCATTTAATTTTTTCAAATAATTGTGTTCATATGTTTAGAGAATGTATTGTGGAATGAAACATTTAAACAAGTCCAAAATGTATATACATGAAGTTAAATTTAATACATCTAAAAATATGTTAAAATATTTTTATGTTTTATCTTTCATCTGAAAAGTGAATTACTTCCAAAATAGATGCATAGTGAGCACAGGGGGTTGTCTTTGTACTGATGGGTGATTGCAACGTAGTAGAGTTGAGATAAATGATAAATTAATAAAAAAATTGATATATGTTTATGAAAACTTATTTTTAATCAGAGCGAGTACTACATTGTTTAAACATTTATCAGTTGATGAAAAATAATTATATTATAAAAATGATCCTGGTTTTTAAGTTTTCATCTATAGATACAAATGAAATCACATTAAAAATTGAATTACACAAATAAATACACATATACAATTGAAAAAATCTACAAGTAAATACAATGAAATGTATTCATAAAGGATAACACAAATATAAACAAAGGGAATTTATAAATAAAACAAAGTCATACATCACATAACTCAATTTTATAAGCTTGTAAATAAAAAATAAAAAGCGGTGTCTTTATTGATAAATGCCCCAAGAGAAAGCACGTAAAAATCTCTATCTAGAAATTATAGATATATATGTGTGTGTATATACATCTATGGCACATGCATAAAAATTCACTTTTTTGTTTCTGCCATTAAAATAAACACTTAAATTTATTGTTTTTAAATATTATTTATTATTAATATAAGCATGATGATTACGTTATTATTATATCATCTGCTTGCACTTAATAAATTAATATATTTACATTTGTTACTATCACAGTTCATTGGATTTGAAAATTACTTTGTGATAAATTGAAAGATTTTATATTGTTTATTTATATATAATATTTAGTGAATTAAATGTGAAGATGTTTAAAACTTCATGCACTCATTTCAAAATGCTTAAGACTGACTTATTTATATATAAATTTAAGTAGAGAAGAAGATGGATCCATCTTTTTTTTGTAAAATCTCTGTGTTGTGTTTGACTTAAGAGTTTTCTATGCAGTCATTATTACATCTGATTGGCTGTCATATAAGCATTTTTAAGGTGTTTCTGTCAAAGGTTTTAGCCTTTCACATTATTATCACCTTTTACATAAATGTATAAATAAGAATAATAATAAGAATAATAATAATTATTACTTCCGGTTTTCTAGTGTAAAGACGTGTTTACTTGTTCTCTTGATTTTTTAAATTTTTAATGATGGATTCATGTTCTATTTGTAAAGAACTTTTACCAAAAAATGGTAATTTCGTATCCTGCTTTGGTTGTACGTCCGGTATGCACTTTGCATGTGCATCGTTGAGTGATACTACTTACCGAAGAATGTCTATAAAAAAGAAGCAAGAATGGAGGTGTGCTGCTTGTAGAGTTAGTTTTTCTAAGGCTAGTGATGTTTTGGATTCATCTATGACTGCTAAAAATTCACCTGATTTAATTTTGGAGGAAATTCTGGATAAATTAAAATTATTGCCGGTGATTCACAACACAATTTCAGAGTTATCTCAAGCAGTTGCTAATTTGCGGACAGAAGTTATTTCTTTGCGTGAAAATGTGGATCGGAATAATCAAGAAATAATTCGTCTTTCTAATTCTTGTACTTCAAATGAGAATGAGATTTTGTTATTGAAAGATAAATTACATTCTATGGAACGATTTAATCTGGATCATGAAGTTGAAATACAGGGTTTGCCTTTTCAAGAAAATGAAAATTTGCCGTTAATTTTAACTAACGTGGCGGACAAGCTCGGTGTTTCAGATGTCGCTATAGATTTGGAAAACGTTTTTCGTACAAAAAATAAATCAGGAGCTCCAGGTTTTGTTGTAGCTCGTTTTAAATCACGAAATTCTGCCATACAGTTTTTAATAAAAAAAAATCTGTTTTAACAGTTTCTCAAATTTTGCCTGGGGTTAATAATAACAAACGTATTTATATTAATCAGCGTTTGACTCCATTCAATAGAAGGCTTTTATGGTTGGCAAAACAGAAGTTACGTTCTGGTCAAGGTTTTGCATTCATTCATAATGGATCAGTGTATGTGAGAAAAGATTATAATTCTCCTCGTGTTTTAATTAGAAATGAAAGTGATTTGGAGTCATTCTGAAATTTATTTATCATGATAAATTTTGATTTGATTTCTCAGGAAAAAGATTTTGCTTCACTTAAATTATTTCATTTAAATATACGTAGCATTAGATGTCATTTTGATGAACTTGTAGTTTATTTAAATAATTTTCCTTTATTTCATTTTGATATAATTATTTTAAAGGAAACTTGGATTTCTTTACAAGAACAAAATTTATATAGTTTGAATGGCTATACGAGTATACTTTCTCCTCGTATGCATTTACGATCTGGTGGTGTTATGGTTTTTATAAAAACCGGTTTAGACTTTTCTTTCAATATTCCAACATTTAATACTGCAGAATGTATTTTATTAACTTTGAGACTCCCTAAATGTGTGCTTTCTATTTTGGCTATATATAGATCATGTACAAGTAAAGTTTTGGATTTTGTTACTGAACTTGATTCTTTGTTATCGGATTTGCGTCGTGTATCTGCTGTGTTAATGGGTGATCTAAATATTGATTTGTTAAATAATGCTTGTAAGTCTACTATAGATTATTTAAATTTACTTTATAGCTATGGATTTAGTCAAACGCTTTTTTCACCTACGCGTATTACTCCTATATCTCAATCTCTTTTAGATCATATTTTTGTTAGATTAAGCCGCAGTTTATTTTCTGATTCGTCTCTTTCTAAATTATTTCTTACAGATCATTTTGCTACTGAATTAAAAATATTGAATTGTATGGATAATATTAATGTTTGTGCATATGTTGAGAAATTATCTTTTTCTAAATTGAATTATTTATTATCTGTTCAGAATTGGGGGAGATTTTTATGATAGATAATGTAAATGATGCATTTTTGGGGTTCCAAGCTATTTGTTTAGATTTAATTGCTAAAGCAAAGTTTCATTTAAAATTGACAAGTAAGAATAGAAGAAGATCTCTTTGGGTGACAGATGCGCTGGTATGTAAAATCAATCAGAGAAATGTGTTAAAATCTTTGGATGGTTCATCAGATGTTTTAAAAAAACTTAATGTTGAAATTAAGTCTGATATTAGAAAGTTGAAGTTTAGATATTATCAAGAATTTCTTAATGATAAAAATGTTTCTTTGAAATGGAGAACAATAAATTCTTTGATTAAAAAATCTTCTCCTGATCGTATTAAATGTATTAAATATAATGAAAGTTTAATTGAGTTACAGAATCGGTTTAATGAGTATTTTGTAAATTTATCGATGCGTGATGTGCCTGAGCAGATTTTGTCTTCTTATTCAAGTTTGAATTCTTTTTTATATTCTGATGTTTCTGAATCTCAGTTGTCTGTAGCAATTGATAGTTTAAAAAATGTCACTTCTTTTGGACTAGATGGTATAACACCTAAGATGCTTAAAGAAAATAAGGTTGCATTTTTGCCTATTTTAGTTCATTTATTTAATTTATCTTTGCAGTCTGGATCATTTCCAGAATGTCTGAAAGTTAATGTTATTACTCCTGTTTATAAAAAGGGTGATTCTACTCTTATGGTCAATTATAGGCCAATTGCTATTATTTCTGTTTTTTCTAAATTATTGGAAATGATTGTTAGGGATCAAATGTTGTCATTTCTGTTTAAAAATAAAATTTTATCTGACTATCAATATGTTTTCTTCCTGAAGAAGACATTAGATGCTTTAAAACATCATGTTCAGTATTTAACATCTTCATTGGATCAGAACTTAAAACATTGGCTATTTATCTTGATTTATCTAAAGCATTTGATTCTGTTAATCATAATATTTTGATTGCGTGCTATTGTATGGTTTTCGTGGATCTATTGGTAGTTGGTTGGAGAGTATTTAAATGATAGGAAACAGTTTACTAATATTTATGGTACTATCAGTGATGTTGTCTTGATTAATTCTGGAGTTCCCAAGGTCAGTACTTGGTCCTCTATTGTTTTTAATTTATATTAATGATTTATTTTCATTGAAGTTACATTCTAAGATTTTTGGTTTTGCTGATGATATTGCTTTATCTTGCAATGCTGTTTCTTATAATCTTCTTGAAAAATTAGTGAATGAGGATTTGGACTCAATTGGTAAATGGTTGGCATATAATTCATTGTTGGTCAATTTAGATAAAACAAAAGCTATTCTTTTTTCTTACAAGCGTACTTTTTTTTCTCTTAAGATTAAAATTTGCTGTAAGTATATTTTGCATTATAATAGTATATGTACTTGTGAGAATATTCCTTTGGTAGATAATTATTGTTATTTGGGAATATATATTGACTCCAGATTGTCCTGGACAAATCACATTACCTATCTTTGTCAACGGTTACGTAATTTAAACTATATGTTTTATTATTTAGTTAAATTTCTTCCTAGGTCTGCTCTCATTTTTATTTACATTGCCTGTTATCAGAGTATTTTATTTTACAATATCATTATTTGGGGTATTGCTTCTCCACATATTTTATCTTCTTTGCGTGTTTTGCAAAATTATACTTTCATATTTTTGTAGATCTCGTCCTCTTCTGTTCGAGATATTTATATTGCATTTGGTTTATTTGATGTAAATCACTTATATCAATATAGAGTATTTTTGATATTTTTTGTGCAAACCTTTTCTGAATTCTAGAGTTATGTTCTAAATACTGCTTTCTATAAATTTCAATTACCTTTACCAAAATTTTTTAAGGAATCTAGTAGAAGACAATATGTTTATTCTGGGTCAAAGTTGTTTAATAAATTTGTATATGAATGTTCAATTGATCTGAATAATATTTCTTATATATCATTCAAAAAATATTTGTGTCAATGGTTATGTAGTATGTATTAATTTTGGCATTTATTTTATTTATTTAATTAATTTTATTTATTTCCTAAACTGTTCTTTTGAGTTTTTGATTGTATTTTTATTTAATTTATTTTTACATGTAAATTCCACACACAAGATTTTTCTTGTTTGGAGTTTTTAAATATTTGTGATGTACTTTGTTTTATTTCATAGAATAAATTGAAATTGAAAAAAAAAAATTGAAATTTAATAACAGCATCCATTTTCTGTGGTGATCACAAGCATGTCATTTTATTGTCAGCTTTGACCAGCAAAATACTATAATATTTAGGAAAAGATTAATAAAAAAAACTTCAAAAATGCAACTTTGGTTAATAAAAACATGAAATCTTCAAATAAAAGACAAAGTCTGGATATTAAAAATCATGCATCTTGGTATGTCACATGATGTCATTTACTTCTATGAAATTTGAAAGATTTCTAGTTGAAAATGATTATGAAAATAGCTGAAAATACTTCTATATTTTACAATAGTTGTTATAGGATATATTATTTTTATCAATACTTTATTGTTTTATTATATTATTATCTTGATAATTAATAAGCTGATACAGTAATTTCACTCTGAATTTCCAATAATGTTTTCAAAGGTATGCTTATAAATGTCAGAACCTCAAGAATAGGTGGATTTATTCTATTCTTGTTCTTTTGTTCCACATTTAGAGTACTTTTAATTTCTTAGCTTGAGGAAAAGTGACTTATTTTCACAAGATTTTATATCATATATTTTCTAATGCAGAATTATAAAAGAATAAAAATAGCCGAAAAAATTCATGGACTTTGAAAGTTCAATGACATTTTTCATGCAATTTTTAATTAAATCTCAGTCAATCAGTCAAGATTTAATCAAGTAAGCAATCAATTAAAAACTAGATAAACTGAGTAATTTTTATTCAGCAATGGTGTTTTATTAGTCTAACACTTATGGGCCAAAAGTGAACTCCACTTTTTTTTCCATATGTGATAGCACCGGCTGGGAGGCGAACCCGCAACAACTGTCTCCAACCAACTACTTGCTTACAAGACATCTGTGACCTCTTGGCTAACAATGCTTGACAACTCCACTTTTAATTGTGACATTTTATATGTTACAGATAATTTGTCTTTACAAATACTTTCATAAGTAAACAATCCTTTTTCATAAAATGGCAGTTATAATAATAATAATAAATTATTGATTAATATTAAACAAATGATAAAAACATGTCAAGCATTGGTGGCTGAGTGGTTAGCGCAGTCGCCTTACAAGCAGTTGTCCTGGGGTTTGCTTCCCAGCTGAAGCTTTGACACATTAAAAAAATAAAAATCATAAAGACATGTATAGATCTGGGCCAATTGAAGAATGTTGGTTCAGCATAGAAGAATGTGTAAAATGGAAGTTTTAAATATATTTAAAAAATATATTACACAAAAAGAAAAGAGATGAATTTGAATTATTCTATATGTTTATATTTAATTAAAAAAACAGATATATCAACTTTAATTGTGATTCAAGTTTATACCTTGACTAGGGATAATCTCTAGTTCAATAAATAAATGCCAAAAATTATTAGTGTATTTATATTAACTTAATGATATAAAAATTGTGATGTAAAATGTTTGTCACTTATAAATTAAAATGGAATAATAAGTGATAAAGACATGGATGAGATTGTGAGCTGAGCCAACTGAAAATGTTTGGTTTATTAGAAAGTGCATGTGGTGGCATTTGTCTTTTTTTATCTTTATTCATATATTTCATGGCTGTGTGGTGGTAATGGAAGTTTTGAGTATAAATTTAAAAAAAATTAAGTTGATAATGGTATCATAGCCTTTTTTGATGTGTGTAAAATGATATACATTAATAGGTCATTTACTATCTATAAATAGTACTAAAAAATTATAGTATATATATGTGTGTATGTGCTTGTCTGTGTGTCTATGAGAGCAAAATGGCAGTCATTATAATTGCACTGCAGTTGCAGTTCTGATTACAGTTACATTATAAAGTCACTAGACCAAAGGCAATGGTGTCAATAGAAGCACAGGGTGCACATCAGACTGTAATGGTATAGTGATCTTTGCTTTCACTTGGTCCAGGCAAGGCATGTAATCTAATATTAAGATGCAACTTGAAATAATTTTTAATATATATTAGAATGATTTTATATTCACTGCTTATTGCTATCCTGTGAGTCATCCACATATTAAATGGTTAAAGGTTATTTGCTATTTCATTGTATGAAGTAAAAAAAAAAGCTTGCAGTTTACCCTCCTAATGAAGTATGCCTTTTTATTTCCTATGGAAGGATGTTTGCCCCAGAAATAGTTTAGTTAATGTTTTACTTTTTGACTAGATGTGATAGCAAGCTGATAAAAGCAAGATGATAATAACAATAAGCCATTAACTATATAGAAGGTAATCAAACCTTCACATCAGCACTGTTAAACAAGATCTTAAAACTGCAAGAATACCCTCACCCCAGTTACAAAATAAAGTCTTTAAAGAAATAAAAGCAGCTGGATTATTAACTCAAATGGTAATTTATGACCAATCTTAACTGTCTAAAAGTGAGAGTGTAAATGTATAAGTCATTCATTTTAAATCCATTTGTTAATTTAATATACACTAGATGGAGCTTTAATTATAAGTGCTGAAAGAGAAAGAATTCAAAATCTCTATCAGAACATCCTCATCCCCAGACCAATTGTTTTCGAGCTTATGGCTCACCTCACTGAGGAGTTAGGATTTCAGATACTATATCTAAAATTCCAACTCAAAAGTCAGCACTTATTTGATACAATACTATCAATTTGAAAACCTGAATTTGAATTGAGTTCAGACCCATATAGCTATCTGATGTGTAGGGCTGGATTTGAAGACATTTACATGTCTGAAAATTTTAGGTTTTAAAATTGGTAGTAACATATTATATAAGTGCTGATTATTGAGTTGGAATTTTGGATCTACTAGCTGAAAGCCTAACTTCTCACTGAGGTGAGCCATAAGCCCAAAACCAATTGGTCTGGAGATGATGATTTTTCAAGAGATTTTGAATTCTTTCTCTTTCAGCACTTATAATTAAAGCTTATTTGGAGTTAGTGGTAACATTTTAGTACAAGCTTAAAAGCAAGTTACACAATTTGTTTCTTGTTTTATTAATTACTTTAATATACTTATTAGTGCTTCTGAAATATTAACATTTACTTTGTGCCAATATTAGACAATATTAAATTATGTAGTACTCTATAAATTTTGCAAACACAGTGTTTAAATTGTAACTATATAAAAGGGATAAACAGGGATGAGAGTATCCTTGTAGTTTTAAGATATTAAACCATCAAACATCAAATGATCACCATTCTTTATGCTTACACATGCTGTTTTCATAGAGGCAAAACTTTCTATAGAGTAGTGTCACTCAGTGCAAGGCAGAGTAATCAATTGATGCAGGAAGTTTTGTGCATAAAATCCCTATCTAGTGCCTACTCATCCAATATCCCCAGATTAGTTTCTAGCTTGTGACTTTTGCAGTGAGGAGCTGTGGATTTGAGAGCACTGCACCTAGATTTTAGGATCTAATGCAACCCATACAAGTTAATGAGCTTAACTTGAAAACATTATTGTGTTTTCATTTTGGACCCAAAGCTTTATAGTTACCTAAAAAAGTAAAAGGTGACTGCTGAAGGGTTGCATTACATCCTAAAATCTAGGTGCAGTGCTCTCAGATTCAAGGCTCCTCACTGATGAAAGCCACAACCTAGAAACTAATCTGGGGATATTGAATAAGTAGGCACTAGATACGGATTTTATGCACAAACCTTCCTGTATCCATTGATTACTCTATCTTACACTGAATGGTGCTACTATATGAAGAATTTTGCCTGTGTGTTTTAAGATCTTGTTTAACTGTCGGATGTGAGGTTTGATTAATATCCTTGCAGACTTAAGATCTTGTCTAACGTCGCTGGTGCGGAAGTTTGATTACCTTCTATATAGGTACAATTTAAACACTGTCTTTTAAAATTTATAGTGTATTAAATAAGCCATTAAGAATTACAGACAATGTTAATTCTTCTCGAAAAGGATGCGCATTATCATTGAATGATAGTATTTAGCATTGCCATTGAGTACAACCATTATGTATGCACGTAGATACACACATATATAAGAACAGTCTACATAAATGCGTTGACAACTTGATGAAAATTCAATATAAAATTAATAATCTACAATAACAAGAGATTTCCAACTTTGACAGCTTTTAAAGTTTTCGTCATTTCTACAACTTTTGTTCAAATAAAAGAGATTTTAAACAGTGTCATTCAGTTAAACTCCTGAACTTATTTCTAGCTACATTTTAAAAGTCTTCTATTTATTCATTTTTTAAATTTTCAGTTGAAGTGGAGCAGGTTTGGCGTTCTCTTGATTTCATTTGCTGTCTTGCTGTGCCAAAGAAAACATTATTAATAAAGTTGTGGCTGGGAATTAGCTGCGTTTGTTTGCTTAATGATAAACTAAGGTAAAAAGAATATTATTTAGTATCTCATCCGGTTGATACTAATGACTGTATTGTCATTTTTGACTAAATGATTGGACTTTTACTGCGACCTTGTTCAGCTGCAACGAAAGATCAATTTAACTAATTTCATGCAAAATTAAAATAACTTTAATTCATACGACTTTAAATTGCAACACAACGTTGTAAATGAATTCAAGATTAAATTACTCTTATTATGAACACACGGATATCTATCTACATAATGTTTTAGCAACACATGCTATATATAAACAGTTTATGTATTTCATATACAATTTGCAAACATTATACATTTATACATACATACATATATATATAGAATATTTCCCAAACCAAATTATATAGATATAGTTTTATTTTTCCTAATGTTTTCTCAGAAGTGCACTCATAAAAATATAAATTACAGTAAATCTACTTTTTTTTTATTCGAATGATAATTATTAAAGTGATTCTATATTTCTTCATTAATTAATTGTCAAGTTTATTTTAATGCATGGGTAAAGTGGAAGGCTCTGGGGCAAAAGGTCTTCGAATCGATTTCGGTTCTGGCACTTGTGGTGTTCAAAATTTTTACAAATTCTAGAGCTATAAAGTTCTTTCGATTATTTATTAATTAATAACACGTCTCATTGTTGTTAGCATCAAAACATATGGGCTCTTGACTAGGTTATCTTCAAAACCATTTTTATCATTATTCTTGCTCTAATTTTCTACTTATGAATCTGACATTTATCTGAAAGCCAAAACATTCTTATCACTAAGTAACTAATTTTAGAACTTAGAGAAAAAAATAATAGCCTCTTTTAGATTGGTAATCTTACACAGATTTTTAAAGTATGGTTTTCTTAAGACAGACTCCAAAAAATAAAGCTAACAGATAATGAAAATTAATAAAAACAGTAAAACTTATATATAGAGCTGGCAAATAAGCTCTTAACAAGCTTTGCAGAATGTCAGACCGTTTTCTGCTACTGGCTTTCTCAGTGATGTGCTAGGATATTCAAGCATTATTACAGTAAATATTAAATTCTAAAATTGGCAAAATTAGTTAGTAAAATTATCTTAATAATGTAAAAAAACTCAAAGTCTATATAAAATATTGGCTTACTTAGGAACTGGTGCAAGATGGCTTATCCTTAAAGGACATCGTAAGATTTTGTTATAACCTCCCAATAGCTATATTAAATATTTCCTCTCTTCATAATTCTTATACAAAATAATAAACTCATCTATTTATTTATAACTCAATAACTTTTTGTAGTTCTAATTCATTTTTTCACCTTCTATTCCATTTTGATAAAAGTTATTTCAAGATTTTCATTACCCGGTCTTTAAATTTTCCATTTTGTTATAAAGATGTAAACAAAAGATCATGAAATTTCTATTTTTAAATTTTTCTTTTTAGATTTAAAATAATGCCATTCTTCATATAATTAATCCCAATTTTTTTCAACCTTGATTATAATATTTGAGTCATTTTAAATCTTAAGATGAAATATCAAAAAAGTTCTGAAGTTAGTTAAATTCTCAATCATTAAGTATATAGTGATTGTCTTGATGTCACATATGTATGTCTAAACATGCTTGAAGAATTTTTCAAAACTATAAAGGAATTGAATGTTTAATCTCTGGAGTTGGATATAAAAATAAAATGAGGCTATTGTACAAAAAAAACATTACAAATTCAGTGGCTCTAATAAGTAGAAATCCATATAACTAAAAACTAGTCATAGGGATTATTCTATGTTGTGCCCTAGTGTTAATTTATTTTACCAATCACTTATGCTGTGGTTTTTTTATTGGACAAAATGTGACCTATAAAAAATGAATTGTGTTCATTCAAAGGTAAATAAATAAAACATTAAACAGTAAATATTATAAGCAAGGAGCATCATGCGAACATTATTGAGTATCCATTTACCTTATAGCACATGTACATCCATTAACAGTAGGAAATTTACAGAAACATAAGAGAATTGATAATGTACTACTTTGAATATTAAGGTTAAGTATCCTTTAAATAATGTCTTCAACAAAAGATATTTCATCCATTATCAACTAATTAGAGACTTTACTTAAGAAGTGATTGACTTGCTGAAAATCAAATTGTAGCTCTCCAACTTGTTCTACTTTCAACTTCTCTACCATATCTTTTTAAAGTAATCACACCACAGTGCACTTTATTAGAATATTTTTGACGTTAATTTGTATAGCTTAAAAAGAATATACTTTTTTTTTAAAAAAAATTTCACCATGAAATACTATTATATATACAAATTTACATATTAAAGTATAATAATTAACAATAATTATTAATAATTACATGGGATCAGGGTTTGTATTTTCTTTTTTAAAAAATGCTGAAAATTTTTATCAGTGATGTACCCATCTAATGACCGTTATTTGAGATGAAATTACTAGTTAAATTATTTTTACCATAAAATTTAGATAATCTTTTCACTTTTGAAATATCTTCATTTGGTTGTTCGGTAATAGTTAATTAAATTTCTAAATAACTACAGTCACTAGGTGATGCCTTAATTTCAGAGAACATCTCTGTATCTATCTAAGTGTGTTTGCATTTTGAAAAAATTAAATTAGTTTGAATTTTACTTTCATAATATAGCTTTTATGCTATATTATAATTGTATTTTAAATTGCTTGTAATCTGAATGCAAGTAATTTATTTTTTTTGTCTTTTGCAATGTATGGTTATTGTTTTTTTTCTTTATTATAATACATTTTGTAAATAATCCTTACAATTATAAAAAGTAAATTTATTTATTATAATAACTGATCATTCTTTTCCTAAAAAAGCAACCAGCTGACCCCAAAAAGAAGCTCCATTTTTTGCTATCTAGGATTAAATTTTTTCTACTTATTTGTACAAATGTTATAATTTTTATAAGTAATGCTTATAATAAATCAAATCAAAATTGATCCCATTGCAATAATTGATTATAAAAAAACAATTGACTGATTGCAGTTAGAAGCTATTCTAAATTAAAGTAATTTCATTTTTTTTTTTTTTTTTTTTTTTTTGATTTTACATTTTATATATATATAAAATACTTATTTTAAATAATTCTTATAATAAAAACACAAATTAGAATCATAATTAGATCATAAAATAAAATATTCTTTAGGAGCAGTATTATTACCAGTAATAGAGTTTAAGTTATAATTCCATGTTGTAGCTTTTACATGTTAGATAGAAGAAAAATAGTTTTTTTTAATTGTATGAAAGTTGAAGAGAATCATCTTTGTTATACAACAGCAGTGGATCACTTATAAGCACTGCAGTGCTACAGCACCTCCAGAAATAAATTAATTATTAAATTAGTGCTTGAAAATATCAAGAATGTAACAATCATTTAATAGTTTGCATAATTATTAAACTAATTAAACTATTTTTAAAAATAATTATTTTAACTGACGCTTAAAATTCTATAGAAAGATAGTATTAATTATGGGGGTGCCAGAAATGTCACATTCAGTAAATTTTGGCAAGTTCCACCATAATTCATTTGATTTTATTAATACATGTAACTAGCCACATTGGAACTGCTCACTGCCACAGTGTCAATAGTTATTTGATCATGGGATGTATATCTATTCTGGTTTTTCTTTACAGCAAATAATTTTTTATTGTTTTCATTTAGGATGAGCAATAAAATATTCTGTTTTTATCTTTTTTGTGTTGTCAAATATAAATTAGTAAAAACAAAAATTACATTAGATCTTTTAATATACAAATTAAGAAGCGTATGAAACACTTGAATGAGAAGCTATAAAGATTCCAAAAATTATTATATGCTAAGTGCTTTCGAGGCCATTTGCCTCAAGCGCTTAGTGTATAATAATTTTTGAAATCTTTATAGCTTCTCATTCAAGTGTTTTATATGCTTCTTAATTTGCATATTAAATTATTGAGTGAGAAGTTTAAAATCTTTAATATTAGATCTTTTAATAACGATTGTTATGGAAAAATGAAAGGGTTGTGTATTGCTGTGTGAGTTATTTTCCTTGCTTACTTTTTGGGGAAGCTATTGTAATAAAGCACCTCTGCTTAAAAATGTAATGGGCCACCATTTTTCTGCAGTTGTATATTTAAGACTGTGTTGTACTATCATGGATGCCAACCCTTTATAATCATCTTCATCGAATCTTTGCCACATTACTAGGAATAATTGAAAATCTACACACATAATAGAGGTGATCCACAAGGAATGTTTTGATGACTACATATGTGTGATATTGGTATCATTAGTATTTCTTAATCAATACATATTGAATATAATGTTCTGACTTATATAACTTTTTATAGTTTTATTTATATATTGGACTATTTTTATCACCTAATACTAAGTATTGAATGCCTTTATACAAATTTAACTTTGTTTAAATATTTTAAGTACATTCAACAAGCTGACTAAAATTATTGGAGTCTCAAAAGTAAAAGAAGAACAGTGAATATTAACAAATTTTTTAATAATAAATCCAGTTACCTCTCTTTTTAAATTTTTGAAAAAATGAAAATCAATTATAGAAGATTTTCAGTAATAATAGCTATTGAATTATTGATGAATTGTGTATTCTTAAAGTATTACATGTAACCATTTATGTGTGTATTTTATCTTTATATAATGTGTTTATTTTATATTGATTCAAAATTATGAAATATGTTGTTTATATTGTATGTAAAGAAAAAGGATTTAATAGTTTTTTTATTCATAATTGGAATTAACACATATCCACACACACATAGTAATATAATTATGCTTACTTACATGTATATTTATTGAGCATGAATGTTAAAAATTGGTAGAAACTTAGCATTAGGAGAGGTGGATTTTTAAAAATGGTTAATGACCTAGATTGGTAAAAAGGGAGATAGATAATTTGAAGCTTATTTCTTTAAATGCTCTAATCTCTATCATCTGACTAACCTTTCTCTAATCATTTCTCTTTTTAATATTATGTTTAAATTTATAAAGATAAAAATATATATGTTATACACAATAGGTGAGTATGTGCATGCATAGAGTGTTTATTTTTTAATGAAATGTTTTTTTAGAATATAAAATTTGTTATATATTCTCTATAGAAATTGATGCACACACATAACTCTATAATATGAACATTGAGTATGTCATTAAGGAAAAGGACCGACCAGAAGGAGGACAGATATAAACCGAGACCACCTCCAAAAGAACCACTGACAATAAAAAATGTTTGGGATCCTAGTAAAGGACGATGGAAAGAAGACCAGAGATATTCTACAGAGTGGAACCCAAGGAGGCAGGAAAATGGATGACAAAAATTGGAGATGGAATGGGAGTGTCCATATGACAGAACTGAAGACCGAGGATGTAAAGATCAAAATACACAGCCCTGAGGAGGCAGAGGTGAGGTCAATAGAGAAAGGCAGCCTCCAGATAAAATATAAACACAATCGTAAAGAAAGGACGGATTCACTGGAACAAGATGGAAAAGGAATTGGATCACGAGAAAGAAAAATGGACTTATGAAAGAGGACTTTTAATATTGATCATGAAAATATGAGGGGAAAATGAGCCTAAATGGCCAAACAGTATAAAGGGACCCAAACTAAGACAAAGCATCAAATAGATAGGAGTATGAGAGCTTAGATAAAGGCTGAAGGTGTGTAGGCATAGATGTTTGTAGGTGGGATCTTAGCAGTATATGGTGGGCCTTCTTTGTAATGCTTTCATGCATGAGTTCTGTGGAGAACCATATCTTGTTAGATAGAGAAGACAGGGACGAAGATCCCCTTTTCATAATGACTCACTGGATTAAGATTTCCAGTTAGATATTTGACAAATATCGTGAGTCAATGGATTAGAAGCCAATGTATGGGGAAAGAACCCCTTATAAAAATACGAACTATCAGTAAAATATTCTGAGCTCATGGATGAGCTGGATAAAAAGATGGCAGCCTCCCAACCCACCACGGTATAGTGACCAGAGTTGGCACTTAGTGGGTTATCATTTGTAAAGTGTGAGGTATGAACAGGTTTAATCAAGTCACAAAGATATCCTGTGGACTCAAACCTGTATATACAAGTAAGAGGCAGAAATAAAACTCATGTATTGTTATAGCAAGATTAAATTGGTTTAGTAATACTGGTTGGGTCGTCAGAGTAGAGATGTAATTTGCCTGGTCACCTCTCTAGGAATAATCTCATCACTAAAGTTATATTAGAAGTAAGTAGATATGAGATCGTTCTAACAGTAGTTAGGAGCATCTAGCTTTCAATGCAGTAAATTAAAATTTTTTAAGAAAAAATTTTAAAGGAGGGGAATGGTATCACACATACTGCAATCACACATATAGATATTTAACATTTAAAGAATATTAAATATTGTGTTTGGAATATTAAAAAGTGAGGTTAAAAAATTATAAACAAAAAAATGTTTTAATTAAGAAAAGAGAGGGAATTAGAATCGAAAAGATTCTTATCTTTTACGCTCCAAAGTTCGGATTTTAAAAAGAATAGAAATGTTAAGGTTAGAAATATTGATATCATGTGTTTAGTGTAAGATTACAAAAATGAGAAAGAAAATATAAATAAAATAGAAACTTAATGATGTAAAAAAAGCGATAGTTGGGGAGTTTAATAAAATATAAGTAAAATTTAGAATACAACGGAAGATAAAGATCTGTTCTTAAAATTACACATTTTGACGAAAATGAAATGCATATGTGAATGTATGAATAAAGAGAGCAAGGTTTATTGCATGTCAAAATGAAATAATTTTATTAAAGAAAGTTATTGATAAATAAATGTAAAATATTATATTATAAAATTATATCAAATTAAAAGTAATTTTGTATAAGTTGTTGAAAGCATTGTAAAGTAAAAAGGTGTGAAAGAAAAACCAAGCAGGAGATCAAGATAAGGAAAGAATTTGAAAAATAAAGGACATTAATTAATTAATTAAAAAACAGTATTGGTAGAGACTTCTGTGAGAACACTGCTCTGATAAGAGGCAGAAAAATATAATAGAAAGCAGACATAAAAAGTTAAATTTGGAAAAAAAGAACAGAAAGCTGAGTCAAAAGACCTCGACATAGCAGAATAAAACTGTATGAACATGAAAACAAACTTCACCATAAGGGAAGCTTCAAGGATGTGTGGCTAAGGGCCAGTCATGATCGCTGGTTGATCCAGACTCCTGTGCTTTAATGGTTCACATGTTGATGTAACAACTGCCGATGTAGTGCCTGCCAGAGGGTTCATTTTTGCCTTGTCCTTGATGTCCAAAATACGGAGGAGTTCCCACAATCAAATCTAACCAAAGAGCTGCTAAAGAAGTGAAGAAATTCCATGGGACGGTCAGCAAGACTCCAAGTTAAATCAAATACTTAATAACCTCGGTAATTATGCATAATACATTTTATATAACTTATGTGCACATACTTTTAATTTAATGCAATTTAATTAGACTCTTTCTAATATTTGGAATGACTATAAAGGGATAATTTATTTTCATAGATTACAATCATTTATCAGATCTTCTATTTTATTTTATTTGTAGCATTATAGCAAATAATCTGTTTTTATTGTTTGTAAATGATTTAGAGTGTTTCTTCTTATTATAATTTATTGTATTAAATATTTATTATTGATTTAAATCTGTTTTGTCTCGTTATTTGCCACTCCGAAAAGTAATATATTCATAGGGGTTGGGAAATAATTATTACTCATTGTGAGTACTGAATTAACATGTGAAGCTAGTGATGCAGTATTTTGATCTCATTAAAATTTATAAATATCCAAGCGCTGTAACTCTGTAAAATCTTACAGCAGTCGGGAGATAGTTGACCGGGAAATATAACCTGGGGCTTTACCCGTATGGCATACAGGTTCAGTCAAGTATGGATATAGTCTTGTTTATGTCCGTATGTTCTCTCTGCTTGTGGTAGCAGAAAGTGGACGATCTTGAATTATAAGAATTCCCCATTATATATAAATAAAAGGGAAGTTAAGCTTTCGATCGGCGTGTTTCTGTTACAATTTATATATATATATATATTTTTCATTTTTATCAGTGCATGTTTTATATAAGTTTGTCCAGATTGCAGCAATCCACTTGTGAAAGTTAGACTACTTTTTCTCATGCATTTTAAGCTGCCTTCATTCTTTAGGTGTGACAGAGGTATGAAGCATCTGAACTTCCATGTTTGTGCTAGTATTATCTTTTGTACTTTTTAATAACTTAATAAAATGGCCAGAAATGTGTAAGTGGTCAATGATTTTCTTCTAGTTGCCAAGAAGCATGGATTTATTTTATCTCTTAATTTAATGAAGATTGTAGTTTCGTGCATATAATCAGTTGTTATTCTATTAACCATTGAGTCCTACTGAGATGATTAACATGAATAGCTACAGAAAGTTGTCTTATGCCATAATGAATGCATTTAATGATATTCATCCTAATTATTACAAAAGCCCATAATTTAAAGTGTTGGTGGCATTAGGATGGCACTGTGATTACTTCTGCTATTTTGCAGTTATCTATAATGTTAGCTTTATGGTAAGTATTTTTTGTGTAAAAATCATTCATTAATATGATTAATTTTTAAAAAATCTGAAAATGTCAGTATCATATAAAAATTCCCCTTTCCAAAGAATTCAACACTGCCTTACTGGTTATCTTATAACATAAAGAAACCACCAACATCACTTGATCAGTATATTATTTGGTCTCAAGGCAATTCTGAATATGTCTTTATTTTAGTATTTTAATTTAAAAATAAATATTTTTCAAAAATATTGGATCATAACTTTGATTTGGAAATAAATTACTGAAAATTACAATTTTTAAAAAAAAATCTATATTATGCAACTGTTTGCTCTTGGGGTAAAACATTCAGCCAATCAGAAATTCTCATTTTTATTGATTTCTTGGCCTCTCCTTCATGGCATTGTCATGCTAATAAGACATTGTAAATCATGCAAAAGAGCTCTATGATACTGACATCTTCAGTTTTTTCTATAAATGTGTTAAAATATGTTAAAATTATAGTTGCTGAAAACAAGAATCTGCTCATTGTATTATAAGGTTATAGTAAGAAAATGGCCAAAATGTTTTTAACACTGGGTGAAGAGAAAGTTTATTATGTGCATTTATTTTTATTAAATATAGCTGTGCATATCTATAAGGATAAAGAAAGACTTAAAACAATGTGCAAAAGATATATCAATTCCAATTCTATGGCAATGCTCAAAACTGCAAATTTGCACAAAATTAATGCTGACTTTGTTTTAAACTCTTGAAGCTCATTGCTTTAAATTAAGTCATAATATCTTGTATGTTAAAAATTAAATAGTTGAATCTTAAATACAATTATTAAAACTCTTCAATACCGATATCCATACAAGATAAAGTATTTATTTGTTTGCAATATTTTATGCTAAACTGAAATCTTCCATTGTTGATTATTTCTATTATTCATTACTTATTAAGTTGATTTTTTAAAATAGAAAATAATATTTGTATTAAACTACTAAACATCATATGATAACCATTTTGCTCCTGTTATTAAAAAAGGCAAAACATCTCCATACAGTAGTGCTGCTCAGTGCAAGCCAGTGTAATCAATGGATGCATTCAGATTTTTGCCCATTGATAAGGTCCAAGCAAGCATAAGAAAATGGTGATTATGTGATGTTTAGTGGAATAGTGATGGCAATAGTTATTAAAGAACCAAAGACATCAAATGTATGGGTATGGAACTGAGTTCAGACCTATATGACTATAATAAGCTAATGAGGTTGGATAGAAAATATTATTGTGTTTTTAATTTTGGACACATAGTTTAGTAGTTAAGTACAGATAAAAGGTGGCTGCTGGAAGGTTGCATTAGATCATAAAGTCTAGGTGCAGTGCTCTTAGATCCAAGGCTCCTCCCTGATGAAAATTACAAGTTAGAAACTAGTCTGGGGATATTGGATGAATAGTAACTAGAGAAGGGTTTTACACACAAGCTTACTGCCATCCATTGATTACTCTCAGTGGCACTAGTGCATGAACTGGTTTTGCCTGTTTTCATATTTGTATTACAAAGCCAGAAGAACAGAATCTGAGTAAAATGATAATTGTAATGAGATCATCAAGCCAATAATATTGTCTTCAGCTTAATTAAATGTGTTCCTATAAAGTCCTCTATGGTAAAATTACACCTCCAATAGATTGGACATATAAAAAGAATGAATAATGAAAGACATTTTAAAAGAATACATGAGAATGCTATTCATGGGAAATGGTAGATCCTGTTACATTATAAAGATTATCTCAAAGACATTCTAAAGAAGTTGCAATGTCAAATGTTTCCATGGTAAAAAATGGGTAAGAATATAATAAATGGAGAGCTACAATTAAGCATGTTGTTGAAGTATTTTAGAAAGAAAAGTTTGATGGTGCTGAGGAAGCTAAAAGACAATGTGGACAAATACCAAATAAACAGAATGATGATTCAGCATGTTCTATAAATGGAAGTATTTGTGGTTAACATATTTATTTGTATAGTTATTGTAAAACTCATTTCTAGAGCAATTTCTTTTAGTTTATAATGTTTTCTTTGGAGTGGACTGACAATACTCGTTTATGAAAGACTGTTTATTATTATTATTATTATTATTATTATTATTATTATTATTATTATTATTATTATTATTATTATTATTATTATTATTATTATTATTATTATTATTATTATTATTATTATTATTATTATTATTATTATTATTATTATTATTATTATCATCATCATCATCATCATCATCGTTGTTGTTGTTGTTAGTATTATTATTATTATTATTATTATTGTTGTTGTTGTTGTTGCTATTGTTGTTGTTGTTGTTGTTACTATTAAACATATATTTGCAGCCTTAATTTTTAAGATCGAATTTCAACCATGCATATCAGTATTATGATGTACGAATGTTATTTATGAATATAAATTTAATATTTGGTTAAATTATATAGCATAATAGCATATGTGCTGGCACTATATATATATACAATGTTGAATGCATTACATATGTGTTCTTAAATTGTCAAAAATGAAAATTAATACCACCTACATTACAATATCTTTGTCCACTGATAAGTTTCTGTTTTATTTAAAGTCTGTCAAATTTTCCGTTTCAATCAACATATAAGTAAAAAAAATTGAATGTGTATATAATTGGATGTACCCATGACTTTGTTTAAGTTAGGAATAAAAGAATATAATGCAATATATGGCTGCTCTTGCAGCTGATATATTTACGTAAAATATTAATACATTAGTTATCAACAGCAGTATCAGAAAAAGTAACACTCTTTTTGATCCGATATACTATTGAATTGGATCAATTTAAAATTTTTAGTTTAAATATACTTTTTTATATGATAAACTAAGTTTTAAAAAATAGCTATACACTTTTGACATCGTGATATTCTGTTCACACTTCACTTGCAAATGTGAAATTAAATACATGGTACAAACAAAATTTAATTAATTTAAAATAGTATCTGTGAAATCAAGTTTTACCTTGCTTTAATAAAAACTATACTTCTATCCATTTCTGTGGTATGTATTTCATTATGCAAGCCATAAAATAATTTATATCCATTTTTAAAAATGTCTAATGTCTGTAATCTTTTAATAATTGCTGCCCCTTTTTTGCACTTTTATGAAGTCATTGACTTCGAAAGAAGTTTTGTTTTATATAGAAAATTACCAAAGTTTTTAAAATAATTAAATATGTTTGATCAAAAATTCATCAGTGATGTAATTCTTCAAAACTAATGAAAGAAAACTGTTCAAAATTCATCAAAGATTGGGGAAATATTTGTTGAATTATTAAGTAACAACGAACAAACTCATTTATACAATAATACATATTATTTTAATATATAATTTTTTTCTACAGCACTGGCTTTTTCATATCTGCACTTCAATATATAATATATAGGGGGTTTGAACTAAGACTTTCACATGACTCTCAACTATACACCTATCTCATATTGCTGACACACTTGATGACACCCATGTCAAAAATATAAACAATTACCAATATTAGTATTATATTGGTATTTCGTGCTAAACCAGCACTCATCAGTTGGTCCAGATTATCATCTTCACACATATATACAATCAATTCTCATATTATATTAAGATAGCCAATCTTCATATTTTAATGGACTGGCTTCAATTCACCCCACCCCATAACTTTTCAGTCATCCATTTCATTGAAAATCTGAGGATGAGAAAGCTGGCACCAATGTGGGCTTTGAGCATTCCATCATCAGATTTTCAGTGAAATGAATGGCTGAAGAGTTGTGGGGTGGAGTGGATTGAAGCCAGTCCATTAAAATATGAAGATTGACTATCTTAATATAAACTCAGCATTGATTGTATAGGTGTGATGATAATCTGGACCAACTGACGAGTGCTGGTTTAGCACGAAATACATATATTGGTGATTAATTTACGTTTTCAACATGTGTGTGATCAGTTGTGTCAGCATTATGAGATAGCATGAGTAGTTGAGGGTCATGTAAAGGTCTGAGTTCAATCCCCTTATATATTACATATTATTATTATGGATTTTTTTATTTCCTTTATTTTTTTGCTATTATTGATGTGTTTGGAATTAAGATTTTATGCATGACTACAGAATGCATAGATTTGAATAAATTGAATTATTATTATTATTATTATTATTATTATTATTATTATTATTATTATTATTATTATTATTATTATTATTATTATTATTATTATTATTATTATTATTATTATTATTATTATTATTTATTATCAAAGAATAGCTTTAAAAAAGTAATTCAACAGTTATTGAGCTATAATACCAATCAAATGTAAACTTTTTGGTCTTTGTTGTACTGTATGTTTACATGTTAATAAACATTGAATAAAATTGAATTATTATTATTATTATTATTATTATTATTATTATTATTATTATTATTATTATTATTATTATTATTATTATTATTATTATTATTATTATTATTACTGATGTAAATTTAAATTTTAATAGACAGTATCAAAATTTATAGTTGCTCATAACGTGTGACTTTCAAGCCAACTGAATTGCGTGTCTAGTTATTGGTTGATAAATGGATATCTAGCAATTTTTAGATAAAAAGTGAAACAAACAAATAAATTCTCATTAATCAGCGAGTCATCTGTTTGGTGATTAATTTCTTATTTTTACTATTTGTCTGCAGAAAAATGTTGGTGTGTACTAAAACCGGTAGTGGGGTTTTAATGTTATCCATCTCTTTAATCTTTACATATTACAGAGTTGTAGTTTTTAAATATATATATATAATGATAGTAGAAAGAAAACGAACTTCAATTCGTCTGTAATATATATATATTAAAAGAGTAAAATCTTTTTATCAATTCCCTCAGTTTATTTGACATGCAGTAAAGTTTACAAGTACTAATACAATTTTAAATTGAAAGAATTGATTTTACCTAAGACGTTGATTTATCACTTACAACTTCTTTGAAATAAACTTTGGTAAAGTTTCAACTAAGACAATGGCTGATATGTAAGATCTAGCGAGCAGCCTTGTAAAAAGATTAATTTACTATAGTCAAATTTTGTTACTGTATTTAGATTTAACTAGAGATAAATTTTTATTTTTTTTCATTCTGCATATCTATCGGTCTATCTGTCTATATATATATATCATATGTCTATGTAAGATTATGTATCTATCCATCCATTCGTTTATTTATCTAATCATTTATCTATCTATCTACCTTTTTAGTTATTTATTTTCTTAATTATTTATATTTACATTTTAGGCCATTTTACTTATTATTCCATTTCTTTGTTTTAGGGTTTGGCAACATGGCGGATATCTGTATCTCCTTCTTTGATATTAACTATGATATTATGTACTGCCCCGAAGGCATACTATTCTAATCTTACGCTCTTCTCGGTGACTTCTCCACGTGATCTGCGGGCAAACTTTATCAATTACGTTTGTTCGAAGATCACTAGGAGACGTTATCTTGAAAATCGTAAGATTTGAGCAGTATGCCTTCAGGTGTAGTACATCATAGCTTAGTTAATACTCAACTACCATAATTATAAGCAATATTTAAGTAATCAACAAACAAAAGCAAAAAATAGGTAAAAAATCATATTTTTTTTTGGGGGGGGAGGGATGTTATATAACAAACCCAAATTGATTACATTTAAAATAAAAAAAAAGTGGGAAAAATTGTTCTGAAATATTTACTACAAGTAACGGTCTTCCATAATTGTTGCGATACTCAACAAGATAAAATGGCGGATTTTACAACAAATTTTTAGCCGTAGTTTTCAGAATATAATTTTAAGCCATATATAAGTAATCGAAACAAGGTAAAATCTTTTTTTGGGGGATGGTATTTAACAAAAAAACCAAAAAAGAAATTGTTTAAAAATTTAAAGTACAAACAATTTTCTTTCTGAGCTACTGCAATTACAAGCAATTTCCCCCCAAACCATTTTATGAAACAAAATTACAAAAGTAAAAAAAATAAATTGTACTTACAAATGAAATTCACAGTGATGGACTGAATTCTCAGATATGTTGCAAAATAGCAGTAAAAGAATCATCCTTGAAGCATCGCCTCCACATGAATTCAGTTAAATACGAATCCAGGTGTTGTCTAGCTGTTCCTCTGTGCTTTTTGTTCCACCATTTTACTAGCCCCCATAACCTTTCTATATTTTGAGTGTGGACTCCAGTTGATGGGTCCACAAAATTGTAGGTGTGATTGACCTGAAGATGATCGTATCCGGCCTTTGTTAATTCATCATTTTTGTAACCTTTCCAGCAGTCGCTGTAAATCATAGATCTTTCCTGTCCATTGTCTCTGATGGCTTGTATGAGAGTGGATGCAGTTCTGACTTGAATGGCTCACAAAACATTCATCCATTTTCCTGCAAACACCACCAAATATCCACTGCTGAGGGAGTACTCTGCCATCATTATTTTTTCTTTTTGAAAAAAGACTTTCATAAATTTCAACAACTCTGTTAAGGCCTCCAATTTTGACTTTTTCCTTATGTAACAGTCTCCATGTGCAGATTTCACGAAGATAGTTGTGCCAGTCGATGGCTGTTTTACTCACGATGTCCAACTGCTCCTCACAAAATCGAATAGATGTCAATTCCTTACACCAACTGTAAATAAATCTGATCACAGTGATGAAACTGATTTCAGATCCTTCGAACCAAGTCCCTTTTCTGATAGTGATTCTTTTATAACAGTCTTTAAAATTACATCGCCATTGCTTCTTGTAGTTCTTAATGTATATAGTCATATGATGGTCATTAACGCAACATTTCCCACTCGGGATGATTCCATATGTTTTTAAAAATTCAATTGCTTCAGCCTCAGAAGATGGTAAGTTCCATAACTTAATGTCTGACATATTTTTGTTGATTAATTAGCAATAAATTTTCAGAATGGTACT
This sequence comes from Epiperipatus broadwayi, assembly GCA_028023455.1. Lineage (NCBI taxonomy): Eukaryota > Metazoa > Onychophora > Udeonychophora > Euonychophora > Peripatidae > Epiperipatus > Epiperipatus broadwayi. The sequence goes on along the minus strand of JAQFVV010006624.1, from coordinate 63,325 downwards.
TGAGTATTACCTAAGCAAAAAATTAGCAATAAATTCAAATATTAGCACTTGAGTATTAACTAAGCAAAAAAATTAGCAATAAATTGTATGAATTAGCACTTAAGTATTAACTAAGCAAAAAATTAGCAATAAATTCTGAAATATTATCAAAAATTCAAAATATCATCAGAAATTATTTAGCAAAAAAAGACAGAACTAAGCAAAAATAAGCACAAAATTAGCAATAAATTCAAAAATTATCAAAAATACCTCTTTCTTGAAATACGACAGCAGGTTAGACAGAAGTAAGCAGAAAATTAGCAATAAATTCAAAAATTATTAAGCAAAAAAAAAACACCTCTTTCTCGAAATAAGACAGCAGGTAAAAGACAGATATTTACCACAATTCACCACAATATTACAAAATCTCAAAGGTGACAACAAAAATACCTTGACCAATTCTATCGTTTAGTCATGCCAATGCTTCAGTTGCCATGTCATTGTTTTGGTTCATTATCGATTGTATCTACCGGTGGCTTCTGTAGAATGTCATAGCTTAGTTAATACTCAACTACCATAATCGTTGTCTGAAAACAGTACTGGTAAAATTTGCTTGTCAAATTTGGCCATTTTACCTTTTTTAAAGGCAGTTACTTGTAAGTAATGAATTTGGGTTTAACTATTACTTCTTTTGTTTATTAACATATCATTGAAAAAACTGATTTTCGATTATTTTATCGCCTTAATAATTTTAATGCTTTTTGATTATTTTATATCGTTAATAATTCTAATGCTTTTTGATTCTTAAATATTTACATTTTACTACATTTTTAATGAAAATGATGATTTTGGATTATTAAATATCATTTATAATTGTAATGATTTTCGATTTTTTTTTTAGAACAATTCTCCCATTTTTGTTCGATTATTAAAATATCATTGAAAATACTGATTTTGGATTATTAAATATCATTAATAATTTTAATGCTTTTTGATTATTTTATATCGTTAATAATTTGAATGCTTTTTGATTCTTGATTATTAATAATTGTAATGTTTTTTGATTTTTAAATATTTACATTTTACTACATTTTCATTGAAAATGATGATTTTGGATTATTAAATATCGTTTATAATTCTAATGATTTTCGATTTCTTTTGGAACAATTTTTCCCATTTTTGTTTGATTATTAAAATATCATTGAAAACACTGATTTTGGATTATTAAATATCGTTAATAATTTTAATGCTTTTTGATTATTTTACATCGTTAATAATTCAAATGCTTTTTGATTCTTGATTTTTGATTATTAAATATCATTAATAATTGTAATTGTTAATGCCATTTAAGTTATTATTTCTTTTTTTTTTCCAGAGCAATTTTTGCTATTTTTGTTTGATTATTACATATCGTTAATAATTCTGTTGATTTTCTTAATTATTTATATTTACATTTTAGGCCATTTTATTTATTATTCCATTTCTTTGTGTCAGGGTTTGGCAACATGGTGGATATCTGTCTTTCCTTCTTTGATATTAACTATGATATGACGTACTGCCCCGAAGGCATACTATTCTAATCTTATGATCTTCTCAGTGACTTCTCCATGTGATCTGTGAGCAAACTTTATCGATTACATTTGTTCGAAGATCACTAGGAGATGTTATCTTGAAAATCATAAGATTTGAGTAGTATGCCTTCGGGTGTAGTATGTCATAGCTTAGTTAATAATCAACTACCATAATTATAAGCAATATTTAAGTAATCAACAAACAAAAGCAAGGAATAGGTAAAAAATCATATTTTTGGGGGGGGTATGTTATTTAACAAACCCAAATTGATTACATTTTAAAAAAAAGTGGGAAAAATTGTTCTGGAATATTTACTACAAGTAACGGTCTTTCATAATTGCTGCGATACTCAACAAGATAAAATGGCAGATTTTACAACAAATTTTTAGCCATAGTTTTCAGAATATAATTATAAGCCATATATAAGTAATCAAAACAAGGTAAAATCTTTTTTTTGGGATGATATTTAACAAAAAACCCAAAAAAGAAATTGTTCTAAAAATTTAAAGTACAAACAATTTCCTTTCTGAGCTACTGCGATTACAAGCAATTTTCCCCAAACCGTTTTATGAAACAAAATTACAAAAGTAAAAAAAATAAATTGTACTTACAAATGAAATTCATGGTGGTGGACTGAATTTTTGGATATGTTGCAAAATGGCAGTAAAAGGATCATCCTTGAAGCATCGCCTCCACATGAATTCAGTTAAATATGAATCCAGGTGTTGTCTAGCTTTTCATCTGTGATTTTTGTTCCACCATTTTACTAGCCCCCACAAACTTTCTATATTTTGAGTGTGGACTCCAGTTGATGGGTCCACAAAATTGTAAGTGTGATTGACCTGAAGGTGATCATATCCGGCCTCCTTTAATTCATCGTTTTTGTAACCTTTCCAGCAGTTGCTGTAAATCATAGATCCTTCCTATACATTGTCTCTGATGGCTTGCATGAGAGTGGATGCAGTTAGGTCTTGAATGGCTCACAAAACATTCATCCATTTTCCTGCAAACACCACCAAATATCCACTGCTGGGGGAGTACTCTGCTGACATTATTTTTTCTTTTTGAAAAAAGACTTTTATCAATTTCAACAATTCTGTTAACGCCTCCAATTTTGACTTTTTCCTTATGTAACAGTCTCCATGTGCAGATTTCACGAAGATAGTTGTTCCAGTCGATGGCTGTTTTACTCACAATGTCCAACTGCTCCTCACAAAATCGAATAGATGCCAATTCCTTACACCAACTGTAAATAAATCTGATCACAGTGATGAAACTGATTTCAGATCCTTCGAACCAAGTCCCTTTTCTGATAGCGATTCTTTTATAACAGTCTTTAAAATTACATCGCCATTGCTTCTTGTAGTTCTTAATGTATATAGTCATAGGATGACTGTTAACGCAACAATTCCCACTCGGGATGATTCCATATGTTTGTAAAAATTCAATTGCTTCAGCCTCAGAAGATGGTAAGTTCCATAACTTAATGTCTGACATATTTTTGTTGATTAATTAGCAATAAATTTTCGGAATGATACTTGAGTATTACCTAAGCAAAAAATTAGCAATAAATTGTAAAAATTAGCACTTAAGTAAAAAAAATAGCAATAAATTGTACAAATTAGCACTTAAGTATTAACTAAGCAAAAAATTAGCAACAAATTCTAAAATATCATCAAAAATTCAAAAATATCATCAGAAATTATTTAGCAAAAAAAGACAGAACTAAGCAAAAATAAGCACAAAATTAGCAGTAAATTCAAAAATTATCAAAAATACCTCTTTCTTAAAATATGACAGCAGGTAGACAGAAGTAATCAGAAAATTAGCAATAAATTCAAAAATTATTAAGCAAAAAAAAACACCTCTTTCTTGAAATAAGACAGCAGGTAAAAGACAGATATTTACCACAATTCACCACAATATTACAAAATCTCAAAGGTGACCACGAAAATACCTTGACCACTTCTATCAATTAGTCATGCCAATGTTTCAGTTGCCATGACATTGTTTTGGTTCTTAGTCGATCATATCTACCGGTGGCTTGTGTAGAACGTCATAACTTAGTTAATACTCAACTACCCATATCTAATGTTTTCTCTTTTTTTTCATATCCATTTTTGTCTGATATAATTAAATATTTATTTATAAATGCAACTAGCTTTTACACATGTCTATTTTCTACATATTTTTCTACTTATCGATTTTCCTATCTATGTATATATCTATTTACTTAATTTTTTAAAACAAACATTATTTATTTTGAACAATCGGTTTATTTTTTATACATCTATCTTTCAGTTTAGCTACCTATTATTTTTGTATTTACCTCTTTATTTTCCTATTACTCCATATATTTACTTAACCAATTAACAGTATTTTATTAAAAAAATTCATATATTTATTTAACTATCAACTTAAATGTTCATTGTTTGACCACTCCATCTCTATCTATCAATGTTTTTTCTACTAATATTATAGACAGCTAAGTAGCGCTGAGATTTTCTTAGAAAACTTCAAGCACACCCTGAGAGTGCAGATTAGTAGTGGTAACTTGTTTTAATAATAAAATCTTTTTTTTCATAAGGAATTGCTTCAAGTTAAGATTAAATAAACTGAATTCAAATTTAAAAAAATCATAGCTAATCCGATGTTTTTTTTATGATTTTTAAATTAATATTTTTATGATACTTATGTAATCGACTTCTATGGCTTGTTTTTTGCCGTAAAATGCGATTTTTTATCTCATATTAATTTTTTTACCCCTGAAATATTTGCAAAGTGATTTTAAACAAGTTTCAGAAAAAATATCATATAATACACGACTGCTAAAGAAAACATCCCCAGCTTTTAAAATATTAGCTGCCTAGCATGTTTTAATATAACATATTGATCATGTTCATGTTTTATAATAATATGAGTTATATTACTATAAACCATAACCATGATATACATATTATATTGAAAGCATTCTAAACAATAATAGAGCTGAATATTTAAAAAAAAAACTTTTTTCTGTGGATGTTTTCAATAACAGTCGTATATTACATTATTCAGAAAAGAAGAAAATTATTCATAGTTGAATTACAGAAAAATTATCAGATACTCATATCAAAATAAGATTGTACCATTTTGAAGTTAAGATATAAATTGCCAAAGGTTAGATGAAGGTCATGCTAATTTTTTTTAATTTTATAGCATAATAATTTTTATTTTATAAATAATAAATCAAATTTACTCACAGAAATACAAATCAAATAGCATGTAATAAATTATTAATGATAATCCAATTGCACATTTAATTATTTTGTCAATTGGAAATCCATTCATATATAAATATGCTAGAAAATATATTATGAAGTGATCGTTGTTGACTGCCATTTCCCCAACTATAACATTTCTCAACATAATTTATAGTTGATTGTTTTTTTGTTTTTTTTTTATTAAGGAAAAAAACTGCCGAGTACCGGCATTTACAAGATTAGATACATTGGTTCATGTTATCATAGATTTAAACAAAGTTTTACAAATATTATTCTTAGAAAACTCTTTCACTTTGCACTTCTTGTTTCGATTGAGTATCTCAATTTTATTTTACAGGACAACTTCTTACCTTCATTATAGAACATTGTCTGTAGATTAATAACATCATCCTTTGTGGATTGTCCAAGCTCATCTACAATTTTACTATTGGGTTACACTGGTTGTTTGTGAGTTTAAATTGCCATATTCTTTAGGTTGACACTTTTTTTGTTTCCGTGACATCATCTGTATGAATTTTCTACTTCCTTCATCATCACTGTCTTCCATGTTCGACCAATCCTTCATTTCATTCCTATACCTTATTCTTTGATTCTTTTCAATCTGCTCCTGGGTCATTTTTGGATAATAATCAACTTTGATTCACCTGCCAGCTCTGGCAGGCATGGACAAGCAAAGAAGCTGTATGTACATATTGTCTATTATCTTCTTTCTTAATAAATTAAAATTAAATTAAATTCTCATCAATAAACTCATTAAGATTTTGGCATTAAACTTTTTCTTTGGCGATAAAAAAAATTATGAATTCTGTTATCAATTCTAAGATTTATGTGCCTATCAAGATGCATAACAACTTGACAAAACGTCCTCGATTATTCTGCTCATCAGCTTCACAAACTAATGGAAGCATTGAAATAGAAAATGTGAATAACTGAGAAAAAATTGAAATGGGTTAATGTAGTTTCATGGGTTGTTGAACTTGTAGGTTCTACAATAAATTAAACAAAATATGAATTTACTACTGCACAATTATCAATTAAGATCAAGTTCTTATGTAGCAATATAAATATGCACTTACTTTGAGATCATTATTTGTCAAGCATTGGTGGCTGCCTTACAACCAGTTGTCCCGGGTTAGCAGGTTCACTTCCCGGCCGATGCTATGACACATGGAAAAAAAATAATAATAATTAACCAATAAAATGCATAAATAACTTTAATCTACTAAATATTTCTTTTTATGTTCTTATTGCAAACTTTTAAGTTTTTTTATCTGTTGTCATATATAAATTTATGGTTATAGTAAAATAAATTCGTTTTTAAATAAAAATAGTAAGTTATTTATTAAAAAAAATAGTAAAAATATATAATTTATTATATATATTATTGTATATGCAACACAATGTAGCCCAGACAATACCCTTTTTGTGTTTTAAAACAAGTTTGATTATAACATAATAATTCAAGTTTCATCTATCAAATCTAAGATTATTTCCTGACTTTTGACAACTAAAAGTTGAAATTTTTTGGGAAATGTCTAGCATTGCAGTGAATTAAAAAGTAATATTAAAAATCTGGGGGAGAGGAGATCAAATAGAAGTGGTGAAAAGAATAAATATTCCACTACATAAGATCAATTGATCTGTTATATCTATCGATGTAGCATATATATATTCATTCTGAGACTGATTTATTTATTATCAAAGTTTAAAAAAGAGCAGAAATGTTCTAGCTAAATGTTTATCTATATCTATGTCTATCTAACAATAACTGTGTGTATGCATGTATCTATCTATCTATCAATCAATCTATCCTTTCTTCCATCTATCTACCTATTTATCCACCATTGTAGATTATGAAAAGGCTATACTGCTGAACACCTTTGAAAATTTTTATAAACTGCATATAAATTATGTGGTACTCCTGTTTCATCACATGTATCTTTTATGTTATCAATTATCCCTGTTTAAATTAGCTGGCATTCTAAAACTTATACTCAAATCTTTATTACAAACTTTTCTAATCTTTGTTGCAAAATAATTATAACAAATAATGTAGATCTTAGGGTTATGCAATAATACTAATAAATATTTAAATATTTTTATGGATAATAAAATGAAACAATAAAAATAAAATAAAAACATTTATGGGTGTAAATAGATAAAAATGATCACTCAATGATGTAATCCTAATGAAGCAATTAAAATCATTAGCTACCACCATATACAGTAAGCAGCTGTCTGCATATGCATTGAGAAAAAGGAAAGTAACTTTTGCATTTTAGTAATAAGTGACATATGATATGGCCAACTTGAAGACAAATGATTTCAATTTACTTGCTATAATGATAACAATTGAGTTTGGTAATTTTTTTATTTATACATATGAATTTACCCATTAGTAGTAGTAGTAGTAGTAGTAGTAGTAGTAGTAATAGTAGTAGTAGTAGCAGTAACAATAGCAGCAGTAGCAGTATCATCATCATCATCATTATTATTATTATTATTATTATTATTATTATTGTTATTATTATTATTATTGTCTCAAATAGACCTAATTTTATATTTTTTGAGTCTATAAAATCATATACATATTTTAGTAATGCAGGAATGTCTCAAGGAAGTATACTTGGACCACTGCTTTTTTCAGTTTATTCTTTGTATATAGAGCAGTGTGTAAGTGGTCCGACATTCTTTGCTTTGCAAATGATATTAAACTGTATAAAACTATTAATAATTTTGATGATCAGAAGATTTTTCTGTCTGACATCAAAAGATTTCAGGATTGGTGTGTAAGAAACTATATGCAAATTAACATTGAAAAATGTTGTCTCATATTGTTTTTTAAAAAATCATCAATAAGACTGTTTAATTATATACTAAACTCAAAAAGTATTTCAAGAAAAGTATATCAGAAAGATTTAGGTATTATTTTTAATAATAATGGAACATTTAACAACAATATTCAAAATATTATTACAAAAACTTATAAAATAATAGGTTTAATTCTCAGAAACTGTAAAATGTTTAAGAAAAATACATGTGTGTATTTGTTTCATACATTGGTTTTACCTATTTTGAATTATGGATCTTTGTTCTGGAACTCATGTAAATTAAGTAATAGATTAGCACTGGAAAAGGTTTATGAAATTGTTTTAAGATACATTAAATCAAAAATAATATGTGATGACAATGCATTCTAAAAAGGTGAATCTATACTGATATGAAGTATTTTAAAAAATTACATCAGGTATAATAGATGTGAAAAGTTGCCAAACAACATTATCATTTAAGATGAAGATAAAGAATACGATATCAAAAAATTTGTATAATATTCCAAAAATTAAAAGTAAAACATTAAAAAATTCAGCCTTTGTAAGATTACCTAAATTGTATAATAAATACTTTAATGCTGTTAATATATTTGAAACAGATGATAGAACATTTAGGACTACCGTGCAAAAAACTCTGCAAATGCTTTGTGAACTAAATTAATTGTGCATTTTTGTTTGGATGTAAAATCTGTTAAATGTACTAAATTAAATTAAATTAAATCATCATTATGATGATGATGATCATTATTATTATTATTATTATTATTATTATTATTATTTGAGGGATCGTAAATCTTATGTGCATATAGATAGAATCAATTCTCTTTTTTTTTATAATATGATAGGTGTTCCTCAGGGTGGAATATTAGCACCATTACTTTTTAATATTTATATGTGTGATCTTGATCATAGCATAAAAAATAGTATGATACTTACTTATGCTGATGATTGTAAATTATTTAAAAGAATTATTATTTATAGTGATCATATTGAGGCTCAAAAGGATATAGATAGTTTTATTATATGGTGTAAATATAACAATATAGAGATTAATATTAATAAAACATGCATTGTTTCCTATACTAATAAAACTGAAAAATCTGTTTATCAATATAAAATTGAGAATGGTGTTTTTAAATATAGAGAGATTGTATCTGATTTAGAAATTATATTTTGTAGTAATTTTACTTTTAATGCACATATTAAATATATTATTAATAAAGCATACAGAAAGATGGGCTGTATTTTGAGATATGGGAAAGATTTATCTATTTCCATAAAATATAGGTTATTTTTTTCTCTTGTTGTTACAGTTTTAGAATATAATTCTTCTATATATGGAACTTCAATCTGATTAATATTCAGTCTAAAATATATAATATTGAAAAAAGATTTAATAAATTAATAATGGGTGAATGTCAAATTGTTAAAACAGTGTTGAAAGAAAGGAGAATGTTGAAGGATATGATATTACTGAAAAAGTTGATTGATGGGGAAATTGATGTCAGTAACTATATATCGAAAATAGAATTGAAAGTACCTTGTTGTTTGTTAAGAGAAATGCAAACTTTCAAGATTAGTATATGTAAAAATACTTTCTTTGGTAAATCAGTTATTAATAGATTGCAAATGATATATAATCTAACTTTTAATAATATTGATATTTTTTGCGATCAATTTGTGATGAATGTTAAAAAACAACTAAATGTATAATTATGAACATATATGTATATATAATCTTATGTATGTAGTTTGTATTTGCTTATATTGTTTTGTTTTTTTTAATTATTATTGTTGTTTCTTTTTTGTTTTCTTTATTGTGTATTTCTGTTAAAGTGTAAATGTTGAAATGCACATAATAAATGGATATTGAATTATTATTATTATTATTATTATTATTATTATTATTATTATTATTATTATTATTATTATTATTATTATTATTATTATTATTATTATTATTATTATTATTATTATTATTATTATTATTATTATTATTGTTGTTGATTATTATTATTATTATTATTATTATTATTTTTTATTATATTATTATTATTATTATTATTATATTATTATTATATATTATTATTATTTATTATATTATTATTTATTATTATTATTATTATTATTATTATTATTATTATTATTATTATTATTATTATTATTATTATTATTATTATTATTATTATTATTATTATTATTATTATTATTATTATTATTATTATTATTATTATTATTATTTTAGTTATTGTTATTATTATTATTATTATTATTATTATTATTATACTGGAGATCATAATATAAAATTCGTTGATATTCAGAAAGACCTTAGTATCATTTTTGCAAGCAATGGATCATTTCATCATCACATTGAAAATGTAGTAAATAAAGCTTACTACTTCTACAAAATATAAATTATTTCTTTCTTTGGTTTTGCCTATTTTAGAATACAGATCTGTTAGATGTAAGGTGAAGAAGGTACTATTATATATAATCCTTTAATTACCCAAATTTATAATAGTTGACTTTGGATGATTGAACAAATTATTCTGAAATCAAATGTAAGCACGCAATATTTTATCGGTTTGTAGTGCAAATTCTTTTTAATTTAAGAAATGTGCAAGATTTTACCATAATGGTTAACTTCCCATTTCTTAGTTAAGATAGTTTCGAATTCATTTCCATAACTGATAACTATATAAAACAGATTTCATTGTTAAAGCATAATTGTTATGTATATATATTAAACATCCTCTTTAGAATATTCTTTTTTCTATATTACTTGATTTGTTTTAATTTTATTTTTTTATATATAATTTCTTTTAAATATTGAAAATAAATAAATAAAAAGTGGACAATCAACTAGCAAATCAGACAAAAAAACTTAACTTAATCATACAACATTTTTGAAATCAAAGTTTGCTTTATTAAGCATCTTATTTCAGTGTTTCACTCAAAAATGATTGAAACTAAATTTGACTTAAAGCAAATGTAATTGAAATTTTCCGGTTATAAAAACAAGACTTCCTTAAATAAAAAGTTTCAAAGTTTCTTTTAAAAAAGTATATATAAAGAATTCTATTTCTATTATGAATCTGCAAAAACATTACACAAAAATATGGTTAAATGGTAATAAATAAAAACATACATGAACACATATATAATACATATAAAATTTTAATAAAGACATCATTTTCAAGTTATATATAAAGATGGGCATGATTTCTTTATCCATGTGGTGGTAATCTCTTTGTACTGATCTTACATGTTGATAAACCAGCACAGTATAATATGTAAAATAGCAGGCTATTTCAGAATTTATAGAGGTAGGCAGTCTAATGAGCAATATTAAAAGGAATCAAATAGTGTAAACTAAAGCAAATTTAATACAATAAATAAACAGATGTCAGTTTTTCTACACATTGAACACCCTTATAGCAATAAATTGAATAGTAATATAGTACAGCCCACCCTAAATACAATAGACCTTTATACAAGATTTAATATTATTGATCATCATTAATTTATAACCAATAGTTTGATTAAAAATAATTATTCTCTATAATGATCTTTTAAAAAAATCATTTTTTTAATGGTTGCCATTTTTTTAATAACAGCCATTTTGAAAGACTGATGATGTCTGTAATAGTGACTTTATAAAAGAAATATCATGGGAAGTAAAATGGAGACATTTATGCCAAAATAAACAGGAATTATTCATTATATATAGTGATTGTTTTGATTACTATATGCAATTTTAAAAATTAGAAATAAAATTACTATATTTACCTAATTTTCATTCTATATCTTTACAAGATAAACCATACTTTAATTTAAGCCAATAAACATCACATGACCACCATTTCTTATGCTTGCTTATAACTGTTATTAAAACATCAAAACTCTCCATACAGTATTGCTACTAATTGCAAGCCAGAGTAATCAATGGATGCCAGAAAGCTTGTGCATAAAATTCCCATCTAGTGCCTACTCATCCAATATCCCCAGACTAGTTTCTGGCTTGTGACCTTCATCAGTGAGTAGTCTTGACATTGAGAGTATGCATCTAGATCTTAGGATCTAATGCAACCCTCCAGCATCCATCTTTTATCTCTACTTAACTACAAAACTATGAGTCTTAAATTGTAAACACAATAATATGAAGATTTTATGGACAATCTGGCATCCATTGATTACTCTGACTTGCACTGAGTGGCAATCCTGTATGGAGAGTTTTTCTGTTTCATACTTTAATTTGTAAACGTCCAATGTAATTAAAATCTTTCATTTTAAACTAGACAATCATTTCAAATTTCATTCAGAACAATACATAATCAAAAACAATATTTGATCCTATACAATAATTAAGTCATTCTTAATAAAGTTTAAAATATTACATTAGTTGAAATATGTTCTCTCAATTAATAGTTATTTAATCACATGCACTAAGTCTTCCAAAAGCAAAAATCCTGACATCAAAATCTGAATTGATTTGATTAAAAAAAAGAAAAAATATGCATTATATAATTAATAATCAACTTTAAAAGATCAAAGAATATTAAATGTAGGTTGAAAATATATCTCGTTTGCTTAATTTTTAGTCTTATTCTCACAATTTGTCAATAACAATGGCAGCTTTTTTTGGCAAATATTAAAAAAAATATTATCAGAAAAATTGAAAAATTATTAATTTCATTAATTTTATAATTGAAAACAAACTTGATTATATATAACAATAGTGTGCTTAAATAATGTTTTAAACTGTATATATGGCTTCAAAATCAACTTTAACTAATTTGTAATTGATATTTATTCATATAAAAATGCTATTTTTTATTGATAGAAAGACATTATTGTAAGAAAAACTTCTCTGGCAAAAAACAGATTTAATCAATTTTATTATTTAAACCATTTCTTAATTTAATTTTTATTTAACTACAACTGTATTTAGATTTAAAAATGGCAGAACATTGACTTTAAAAAAAAACAGAACTGTACTTAAATTATTTCCTGTATTAATAAAAATAATCTTTTATTTTTTTATAAATATCATTTTTATTTAATACTTTTATTTTATCCAAATCAAATACAAACTGTCCACTATATTTAATTTCTTGAATATGAAATCTAAAAGTTATTTAAGCATTAAATATATTTTTGTGCTCTGTCTGTCTCATATATCAATAAATGTTCATTAAATTTATTACTTTCTGATTTATTAAATATCATGGCTTATCTAATTCAAATAAAGAGTAATAATTTTGCCACTCTAAATTGTTGTTTTATATTACTATATATTTTTTTTTAAAAAAAAGTTTCTGTGAGATTGCTTTTATTTATATTTTAATTCAAAAAAATTGGAGACTTCAGCAAATTAAGGATTGTCAATTTAGATCTAGAGCATTACTCTCTTGATTATGACAGAAAAGAAAAATGTTCAGAAAGAATTGCCATGCAAAGTTTTTAAGATTTAAAAATATATAATTTTTTGCTTGTTTAGAAACTATTTTTGATTATTTTTACACATTAATTGGGTGATTATTATTTAAAGCAAAAAACAAAATCCATATAATACATATGTACAATTTTAATTTATTTATTTATCTTTTAATTTTAGAACTAAAATTTAATAAATTTGACTGTAATACAAACCATGATAATCCACAGTGTTTATTACATCATTGCCTGCCATAATTAATATGGTATTAAAATATTTTCAAATAATGTAAGAATTGTAATGCAGATATCAAATTTTAGAGCAGGATTTGGTAGATGTATAATAAATATGTAGCTGTTTGTTCATATTTATAAAAAAACTTAAAATAAAAAAGAATTTATTGATTTCAGAAAGAGAATTTTATTTACAAGACAGTTTTTAAATATTTAAAAAGGTCAAATGTGATTTTTTAGAATAATGACTTTATAAAATTAAACTAAAAAGAAATCAAGTCCAACTTAAGTAAAAAATTAAGCATTTTCCAAAATTTTCATGAGATGAAATAAAAACAAATGTCAGAATTGAAGAGAGTTAAATCTCTTCTTCAACAAATTCAAATTCATGAAAGGCAAATGATGTAGGTATTACATTATTTTAACAGACACAGTGTCAAATGTTGAAACTGTATCACTTCTTATATTTGAATTTTAAACAATTAAATTATTGTTTCTTGAATGTCTTGGTGCACTAATTGGGATTCAAAGTCCATATATTGTATGTGCTCAAATGGTTTATAAACTCTGCAGCAATAAACCATTACATTTTGAATATGCTGTTATTTTTGTACTAGCTATCTGTGGATAGTTCTTAGTAAAATATCAATTACCTTTCTATTGAATTAGTTCATATTTGAGACTTCTTAAAAATAGCATATTTTAAAAAATTTCAAATTGCAGATTAAATTCATTGGAGTGTTTCTGAATATTAAATATATTGACATTTAACAATAATTTTTTTAATAGTTTTTATCTGCCTAAGTTAATTAATGATCACATATCCTGCTTTGAATTTTATATATTTCAAAATTCTAATGTTTTTATTTTTTGTCAAAGTACAATGTAATTCTAAGAGTACTTTTATTTGAATATTTTCATTTGTAATTGCATTTAGCATTTGTTTGAAAAAAGAAATTTATAACTTATAGTAATATTATTTGTTGCAAATTCCACAAGTCTCTGTTCTCTCTCATGTTTGGTATATAAAACAAAAATTATCTGCACTTGGTAATTTCCATTTAGTTGAATAAATAATCACCACTTTACCATATGAACCATTAAATTTCACAATGTTGTTCTTCCAATTTCTATTTACAATAAATCCCACTCCACTCATGCTTCCTGTATTTGTACTAAATATGTACTTTATGACAATGTTGTAAAGTATTTATCCACTTTTTAGATTAATTGTCCCTTAATTTATTCTTCAAGCATCACAAAATCATCATTATCCCATGTAATATTGGACAGTTTACTCCAAATTTATGTTGTCTTTCTTTACTTAAAAACAATTCATTATAGATTGCTAAACAAAAGATTACCAAAAGTACAAGGTTCGTCCATATGTATGGATGCTTGTTATTAGTGAAATAGCCCTGTCACTTTTTTTGAATATCACCTGTATTGTTCAGCTGTTATTTCTAGATCTTTTGGTAACAAAAAAATAGAGAGAGAGAGATAACATCACATTTTATTTGCTTATTACTGTAATTATTTTAATCTATTCACAATGCTTATTGATATGATTTATAAAAAAATATTGATGATTTGTTATTTTATTGCACGTATTAATGCACTTGTGCTTTTAATAATTTCAGTAGCTTCTCTAATTATTTCTGATAGTGTAAGTCATGTCCTGGAGAATATTTTACTGCTGTTGAAATATATATTATGGCCAATACTCAAAATATGTTGAGAGAGTGCTGCTAATGATCATGGTTAAATTGAATTTATTCATTTAGCATATGGTGTTTTTAGAGAACCATTATTAAAATATCTTAATGAACTCTTTATACATTCCAATTAGAAAATAGGGTCTCTAATGACTTTATTAAGTCCTTCAATTCTTCTAATGTTACCATAGATTTTACAGTTATTAACTATATGTTTCATGTTTTGTGTTTATCCACATTTACATTAGGTCTGTCTGTTAAATTGTATTTACCAAGTTAATAAGCATAATATTCATGGGTTATCTCAAATCTGTTGACAAGTCTCTAATAATGTCTAGAAGAATAAAAACCAGTTGGCTTTACTTTTGGCTCTAAAAACAACTTATTTAAAATTTTCATAAGAAGTCTGGTTTTAAGGTGAGATGGGATATAGATAGTGAACCTATATCTTGAGTTATTGACAAGCTCACTCTATATAACAGATTTTATGCATTTTTAAATTTACTGCAAGCCGTCATCAGATTTTTAATGATATGGATGACTGAAGGGTTGGAGGGTGGAAAACATTAAAGCGTTTGAAGATTTGCTATCTTAATATAAGTTGAGCACTGATTATATATGTGTGTGGGAGATTATAATCTGGACCAACTGATCATGAAACACCAATATTGGAGATTATTAATATTTTTTTTGCTTATATGTGGTCACGGTTGTATAAGATGGAGTGAATGACAAAAGGGAGCTTAAATGTCTGGATTCAAACTCCCTCTAATTATGACTATTTTTAAAAAATTATTGTAAAACTCATAATTTATTTCAAAATCTTTTTTTAAAAGGTGTTCTTTATTACTTTATATAGAAATATTTCACTTTATAATCTTTTTTCTTTAATAAATCTAATGAAATAGACTGCTGAGTTTTAATAAGAGAACACCTACACTTTGGCTTAAAACTCACAGACGACAGAAGAAGCAAAGAAGGTAAAACATAAAGACAAAACACTAACACAAACTAAGTTAATATTAATAGATTATTTGATAAAATAAATAGCGCTACGTTTGATATTTTCAATTATTATAAAAAATAATATTTAAAAACAAAACAACATATGTATTTTTATATAAAAAAATCTTACGAATTTTTTAAAAATATGACTGTCTATAGATGTAAAAGCACTGAATTAGTAAAGATAAAAATAACATTATTATTTTCAAATATTATTGATCCACAGGCGGATAAAGGTCTCTATAATTGTAATTCAGTTTCCTTAGTCCGTACAACAAACTTATTAAATTTATTATCACAAATAAAAAAAAATATTGATATAACATTTTACGACAATTTAAAATAATACACCCATCAGATTTATTTTTGACATATCGTTAAAGGTTAATTAAATTATAACTAATTAAATTACGGTTCACCAAAATAAATATGGAATGATTGTTTCCAAAACTATGGTCTTGATAATTTTTGGCGAATGAGTAAAATTTACTTCTGTTATTGTTTAAATATAAACAAAATCATACCTTTTCCTTTATTCTGGCATGAAAGAAAATACTCTCATTTTTATCATTTCAGCTCACAAAAAGATAAAAATTATAAATAGTAATAATAAAAAAATGCATGTATACATAACACTTTCAAATATTCAACACAGTAAATCCACCAATAATAATCTTTTCATTCTGAGGCCTTTTAAAACTGAAATAGTTAACATCATGTTCTTATTTGCATATATATTATTGTTAACTATTTTTATCCATCATTTGAATTCGATATGGATTCATAGTTCTGTAGTTTATGTGCCTTTCTTTCCTCTAGATTTTAAGACTTTATGACATCTTAATTTTAGACACTTTCCACCACATAATAACTTTTGTGTCTAGTTAATTTGATTCTAAATTTGATTTTCTTGCTAGTTATATTATGTGAAGATATTCGGGCAAATCATCTCTGGAATAAGTCAATATATTATTGGCAGGTACTACATTTTGCATACAAACTAACATTAGGCAAATAATTCTTATTTTCTAGGCATACATGGCTGGTATTGGTGGTAGATGTACATTTAATGGCCTTTAGCTGCACATCTTAAGAGAATTACAAGAATAATTATAGATTTTCATTATAGAAATGGGAATATACTAATATGTACCTTCTTCAGGGATAGACAGTTTGACTGTTTATGAAGTAGTCAGAATTTTCATTTAGAATCTGTCACTAAACATTGTATCATTCTTAAATCAACTGACTTTACTCTGTTAGTGGTTATAAATTGAAGACTATTGTGTGATAACTCACAATTTAATAGTCATAGATGTCTACTTAATATATCTGATCTGGGTCTAAAGAAAACTAATCTGAAATAATTTAACTCTTCACTATTTTATAGGGTTTCCTAGTATTTCTAAATGACTATAAAAATATTTTATCAGAACTTCAAACCTAATCAATCCATTTGCCCAAGGTGTTTTACAAAAGACATTTTGATATTTTAAACCTGATTTTCAAACTTTAATTCTTTATTGCTTTTATAAAGAACATGTTACTTTGCATAGGCAAAATATATAGCTTAAAACCTTTACACAGTCTAAAAGTATGTTCCATGTAAGTATTTCTATTTTTTTATTTTAAAACCATGTTAAATAAATTTATATAATTCATTCCATCTTTTGTTTTCTCTCCATCAACCATATAGCTTTAAATATATATATATTCAGCAATTGCATAGATTTATGAAAACCAGTCTTTCTATTTGCAATAATAATGGTGGATTTTTTAGTTAAACAGTTTAATCAATGCATCCTAAATCATTTATATAGTTTACACTGTATATATGAGGGGTTACCAAAAAACAGAATTTTGTAATAAAAAAATTGTATATTTATTTCTAGAAACGACAAATTAAATTTCCTTTAAAATACTGTCCATTTGGTGCAATACAAATATGTTTTCCAATTTTTGATGCAGTTCTGAAACTATTCTAAACTAATGCTTTTTAATACCTCTCTCATGTTTATCTTTATAACTTCCAAGTCTGCAATATTTTTTAAGTAATTTTTTCACTCAAGAGAAGATTAGGTGAATGTGGCTGATGGATAATCTGGGTCATGCTGTTTTCAACTAAAAATTCTCTCACACGCAATGCATTATGCATGGTAAAACTACAAGTTTCTACTTTACCACAAATTGGGATGTTTTTATTTTATTGCATCATGCAAACTTTTTGGAAACTTGTAAGTAAAACATCTGACTGTTATGCATGAATCATGAGAGAGCAATGTCAATTGCATAAAAAAATCATCATCAACTAGAATTAAATGAATTACAATATTTATTTCTGGACGAATCATTTCCCTTCATTTATGAAATATGTGGAAGTTTTTTATCTAGGCCTACTAAAAAGAACTAATTCAATCAGAAATGCATTGGGAAGAATTATTTGCCCTTTTCATATGTTTTCATTTGTATGTTTTATGTATGTGTTATCAAAAGAAGTTTGAAAATACATATAAATAATATTTCTATAAGTTTCATCAAATAAACGTTTTATAAACTTTTACATTCTATTGTATATTGCATATAGTTAAACTCGTGTTTAAACAAAAAAAAGGTTTTGATCTTTATATTTTGCTTTATGCAACTTCATTTATTTCATCGCTCTAAATATTAAAAAAAATAACCATTTTTTTTTTCTACTTTGTTATGAGTTTGATTTTATTACTTTTTAACAGTAAGAAATAAAAAGGACAGTTATTCTTGAGAGACGAAGTGAACTATTGATTTTGAAATAAAAATTTACTGCTGTTAACACAATTCAAATTTACTCTCACAATATATATATGAATTATTTAAATTTACAGAATTTTGTGAAGTTTTTTTTTTCCATTTTAAGTAAAACTTTCTTAGTAATGACTATTTTAGTATTAAAAAACAATAAATTTAAATAAAACTTTTTTTTAAAACAATAAATTCCAATTTCTTACACAGTCAAAAATATCAAAGTTAATTTTAAAAAAATATATTTAATTTAATGTGAACAGTAACCATCATTAGTATCAACCTCTGGAAAATAAGTCTGACCAATCAAATTCCAAAAGAATAAACAAATAATAAAATTCAAACTTAAAGATAGACTCAAAAGAGTTATGCATCTATAAGTCATCTTTAACTCATTTTAACTCTCAAAATAATCTACCTTTTATTTTACTTCTTAGATTTTAGTTATATGAATGAATATATCTGAAAAAGACAACTCCCCTCTCCGCCAGATGCTGTTCATGATGAGCAAACATTCAATATTGTAATTAGAGTATATACAAAATGAAAGTTACAGAAAAATTGGCATAGAATTTAACAAATTATTCCATGTGATTGTGTTGATATAATCATCTGTACTAAAGATTAAAGTCTATCTGCAGTAAAGTATATGATAGTTTTTAGTCTAAAATGTAGTTCATAATTATCATTAAGATATTTGACAGCAAAGAATGATGTCATAGTTGTATGTGCAGTAAGTTTGTCCACTTCACAATAAATTGCAATAAAGACTACATAACTATACAAGCAGGTTGACTTGTGTTTAGAATTTTTTTTTTTAATTTCAAGATTATAATTTGGTAGGGGGAAAAAGTTGAAACGTTTGCCAGGTTCATTATTGCATTATGTCTAGCTTTGAATCCTATGTTCTCATTATTAATGGCCAAAGCTAAAAACTAGTATGGAAATAGATATTAATTTGTACTACCATATAGTAAAACTTTGATTAGTTCATCTTACAATATATGGTGTTAGAGGAATGAAAAAATAAATCACTTTTGTCAAAAGTTCATCTGACAAAAGTGCAGAAATTTCTTTAGATTAAATTAAGTTCAACTAATAAAGACAGAAAAGTGTTTAAAACAAAAAACATTGTGAGAAAAAATCCTTTGTTTTAGAACAAAAGTTTAAAACCAAAACAGCACTGATTGGGGCTTAAAATATCATTAAAGAAAAAGTAGTCAATCTTTACTATATCTGGAAATGCATTTGCCATCAACCAACAGAAAGGCTTTAATAAATCCTGTGTTGAATTTTAAAAATTGCAATGTAGTCATTTATTAACAGCACTAATTTTTATCTATATATGACTGTATAGCAATATTCATTTAGAATTCTTACACATGACTTTAAAATAGTCATAGAATGGTATGATTAAAAACAGAATTGCTACAAACACAAATCCCAATTTTTCATTGACAAAGGCAAAAGTGAAAAACACATATGATGTTAAGTATCATATTGCACTATTTTCTTGTAACCACTTCAAGTTAAAAAAAATGGTGCCAGGCCAGTATATAGAGAACTGCTGTATGTAGTGGGAGGTTTTATGTTATTAAGATGATGCTGTGTTATTATCACATGACAGTAAGTAAACAGCTGGCTTTTGGTGTAAATAGTTATTTCATATTGATTATATCAACAAAACTTTAAACTTAACTTGGTGAAATACCCAGCATGCTCGATGCTGCAGGGGAGTAACAGATTTTGATGTTCAAGATCCACAAATTGGAGCTCCAGCTCTGTTCCCTCCAGTGCTCAAACATCTTATAACCTTCCAAAATGATGTTCTGATAATATGGTAAATAAAATCAATCTCAACCAAACTGGTTTAAATTTTTTTCTAAAATTATTACTCAAAAAGTCTCATATTGTCATGTTCATTTCATAAAAAAATGCATTTGCATGCAATCTCCATCTGACTACAAAAATACAAATTATTTTTATTTACTATTTATGTAGTTACTGTTCTCTTGCTGTAAAAAAATAATGTAAACCATAAAGGCTGAGCACACAGATAATTATAAAGTTCTAGATCACTAAGAGTGAAAGTCTGTGTCATTATATACATATGTTTGTACATTGTTAATTGGTGCATCAGTAGCAAGGTAGCCAACACATTATGTAAGAAGACCTATCAGGTAATAATAATTATTTATCATTTTTTTACTAAAACCAATGGTTCTATAAAAATCACAATCCCACTGGATTTAAACTATTCCATCTGTGGTTATCTGCCATGTCTATTCAATGATTTTGTATTCATTTAAAAATAAATTTTTTATGTAAGGTGCATTTTAATTGGTTTAGGTTTAAATAAATAGAGCCCTGTACATATTTTTTATTTGCTTGTTTTATTTTTGTAAAGTTAAATTAAAATATTTATTTCTTAATAAGTATATAATGTTTACATTTAGTTTGTATTTGAATGTACTTGTTTTTAACAGCCAATTAGTCAAATGAAAATTTTCTAATGTCAAATAAAAATGCTTACTGTCAAAAAAACAGAAACATTGTTAATAATATTTTTATTACTTTTGTTGTGTTTTTTTTAATTATAAAAGGAATTTTAACCTGTAAATAAATAAATTGTAATTTTCTACTGCTATTCTCTGTGACATGTTTTTGTCAATATTTAATCTTTAATCTCAGTATAACATCTTTAAAACACAATAAATTGAACTTAATTTCTTACAAATTTAAGCTTACAAATGAAAAACATTCTAAAACCTCATATTTAAACTTTACAAATATTGAAAAAAAAATACAATTTCATCATTGAGCAGTAGAAAAGAAAACAATTCTTAAAAAGTCAATAAAATTATTGATTTAAATTAATTTTTAAAATACTAATGAGTAAATGTTAATTTCTAATAAATCTATCAAATTCTGTTTTGAAGTATTAAAATTGTTTTATAATTTTTAAAATATCTCAAAAGATCCTGACCCAATGACAATATAATCAACATCATAGAAGATGATTATCTTAATACCACTGTAGTTTTTTATTAATATTATGAATAAATTTATTAGCTTCTATTTTTAGAAATGAAATATATATGAATAAAATTCAAATGTATATATGTATTCTTTAGATTTTAAACAAATACCATACAATTATTTTGTAAAACTAACTATAAATACTTACTAAACTAAACAAAATTTGTGTTTTTGATTATTCCAAAATTGTTTTCAATGTAATCAAATGTTAGGGAAACTAGATTTACAAAGAATGAAAATTGTGAAAGAGTGGAGATAAGACTATAAGAAGATAGATTTTTGATCTTACTGAACTTCCTGAATAATACTACACTTTTCAGATTATTTTCAAATAATAAATTATTAATCATTAGTTTAGAGTTTTAGCCATTTTTAAAAAGTATGTATAAAAATATCACTACAGACAGTCATAGAATGGTGGTCTAAAGTGGCAGAATTATCATGATATTTTTAAAATAAACAATCACACTATCTATTGGACCAGTTAATGACTGGGTTAATATTTCAAATAATATTTTGATAAAATGAATTTAATATTAATTAAAACTTGGTTTACTTATATAAATTTGGTGAAAATGTTTTTTATTTAAATTTATAATTTTAGCAGGCAGACTGCAATAAAGTTGTGTTGTTTATTATTCTTTTTGTGTATTTGCAAAATTGGTGTAATATTTTTAAATTTTTTATTTTTTTTAATCTATTCTTTTAATGAAATTTTTCAGAGATGTACAAATTTAATGTCAAATAAGTTTTTTAATTAAAAATAAAAAGCATAAAATATAGTTACTAGATTAATTGCAAGACTCTTTTCAAAATATACAGTAAAATATTTAACACTAGGATAGTAATTCACTCATTATGCCATTGGTGCTAAAAAATAAGGTTTCTCCTTGAAATAATTTGAAGGAAAAAACTTAAAAAAGATTCTAAGTGATTACAAAATAAATAAAGATAAAAAATATGGTATGTATAGCATTGTTTATGTTGATAGTGAATAAATATTAAAATAAGTTTAAACATTTTTTTATTTGTAAAATTATTAACTATTTATTTCTTAATAAGCAATTATTATTTATATTTATGTTTTATTAAAATATATTAGCTATTTAAATGAAAATCAATCAACTGAAAATATAACTGGCAAATAGAAATGGCTTACTGTCAATAGCATTTTTAAAATTGATTCTTAAATTTTAAATAATAATTTTTTTATTTGAACTTATGTTTTGCTTTAATATATATTTAGAGATTTTATGAAAAATATTTTTTATTTAAAAACAAATTTTTGCCAAAAGGCTAAAATGATAGTTTGGGTTTTTGATTATTTATTTCTGTTTATTGATCCCTTTTATTTGAAAAAATTAATATTTTTTTCCAGATTACTTTTGTTTTTGTTTTTAATTTATGATTTTAATATAAAAAACTAATTATGTTTTATAATGAGTCTGTTTGAAAACTGTTTGTTCTAACTTGCAATTATGATGGAATAAATTCTTACTGAGAACTGAACAAATTTTGATTAATAATACAGGCCTGATAATTTTGTTGAATTAAAAATAACTATTTCAAAAAATCCAACAAATCACACTGAATTAATGTTTAAAATCATGCTTATTAAACTAATTAGTGCTTAATTAGCTGAATTTATTTTTGTTTTTCATGAAGGTGATTTTTTTGACATTCTATTCACATAAATACATTCTTACATGTTAATAACAAATAATTGTATACATCTAAATTATTATTATTATTATTATTATTATTATTATTATTATTATTATTATTATTATTATTATTATTATTATTATTATTATTATTATTATTATTATTATTATTATTATTATTATTATATAAAATATTAATAGTTGAGCACATTTTCAATGAAGTGTAGTAGACTAATGGCAATTGACTATAAAAATCATAAAAATGTAGGTTGATGACCAAAACTCCATCACACTACTAAATCTTTGCTATAAAACAGTTTTAGAACTAGCAATATTATGAATTCATTTTTTTAAAACAAATTAGAATATATATATTTTAAATGATCAAATTTCAATGTTAAAAATTTGACCATAATTTTGTATTTTTAATATAAAATTTAAAATAATCCATCTAAACCAAAATTGAAACAGACAGCCAAATATAAATATAAAATTTATTTAACACATTTAGCTAGACTTTCTTTTCTTATTGGAATCTTATTAAGATGTTTTTTATACACTCATATGTGATGTGATGTGATGCACTGTGAATTCTCCTTAAATGGAGTCAGGAATCTCTCAACAGCTATGCCCAGAGAAACCTGTTAGCCACTTTACTTTACTTTCCATTCTCTACCCTAAGTTTTCCCATAATCTGCTCCCTCCCATTTCCACAACATAAACTTTGTCAATGTCATGATCTTCATATCTAAATCCCCCTTATCTTTTTCCAAACCTAGCATAAAAAACAATAACTCACTTTCTGTATAATCACTTTGTTTATACTTAATCTTCCATAACTTCATTATTTTACCCTTTCTGCTTTCAAGCATTTACATTGAAGTAACAGATGCCTAATATTTTCTATGCCTTCCTTACACAACTTGCAGACTAAATCACCCATATTTTTCCATTTACATGTATATTCCCTTGTTGCTAAAGATCCCATTCGAGCCTTAAACAATAAACTACTTTCCTTACTATTATCATAAATTAACTTGCACCTAATGTTCTGTTTACTTCTATATATATTTAACTCATTTTACTCTCCATACTAGTTCTCCATCTCTCCAACTCACTATTCTTTATTAATGTATCTATTCTTCTATCCCACTCCTTACCACTAAAACACTCAACAATCCTCCTAACACAATCATCCCACCTTTTGTACAAGTATACTGACATAAATTCTTTATCCAAATCTTCTGCATATGGCATTACCTTTCTCAAGCATCTTGTTGCCTGCCCTTTATTTATAACCCAATTAAATACTATTTTGGCTATTCTTTTATTATCCATAAACTGCAATCTACGGAACATTTTCAATGTGCTTTTTGCATCTCTCATATGAAAACTTGACCATCCCATTTCTCCTTGAATTGCCTCTCTTGCTGTCCATACTTCTGCATCCAATGCATGTCTTCCTATTTTCCTTTGTACTTTTTCTAAATAATCTAATACCCCTTTACTAACACATAATGCATCATTGCAATATGTTAACCCTGCAACTGCCACTCCCTTCCATACAAACTAACTACATCATATTTATTATATGAAAACACTGTTAATTTCTTTATTAATCCCTTTCTTTTCTTTGCTTCATTTATCATTTTTTTCTCCTATTCATCCAAGCAATTTTTCTTATTATTCAAGATGATTCCCATATATCTATATCTATTCACCATACTTAACTTTATATCCCCCAATAAGAAATCTTTGTCTTCTCTTTCCCCAGTATTAACCATCATTATATTTGATTTAATCAACTACTCAACAACAACTCCATCTAATGGATATTATTTACATTATACTACAAAAAGTATATTTAGTAAAGTATATATGTATACATCCTTTATTGTATGTATTTTTACAAAACAATTTACAAAAATAATATTTTAATTATCATTTTAAAGTTTTCAACAATCTAACATTACTCATTTCCCCCCTACTTGTACTGGAGCTTTAATCATGTTTACACATTTTAAATAATTTATTTGATTATACAAAGTTTCTTATCGTAAGTACATGGAAAAAAAATGTTATGAAACTTTGTATATTCAAGAAAGTTTTTAAAAATGTGTAAACATTGGTTAATGGTACAGCACAATTAGAAGGGAAATGGGAATTGTTGGATTATTAAAAACTTTAGAATAATTTAAATATTAATTTTGTACATTGTTATATATATATATATAATAAATAAAAGGATTGTAATAAGTTTATTCACTGATGTTGTGGAAATGGGATAGCGCAATGGTAGGCAATGGATAGGTAAGGTAAGGTGGCTAACAGGTTTTTCTTTGCCATATTTGCTGAGAGATTCCTGACTTTGATAAAGGAGTAGCTATATAACATCACATGTAATTTAATAAAAAGAAACATCTTGGTAAGTTTCCAATTATGGAACCAAAGCCTGGTTATATGTATTAATTTTTTTTTATTTATAATTAATTGTTAGTTTTAATTTACTGATTAATTTAATATATATACTCATGGAAAAATCTCATGATGTAATAATAGCATAAACATGGGGTTTGAAAGCAAGTAGAGAATAAACCTATTTTCAGGTAACTCAAAGAATCAAAATTGTTTTTTTTTATGTAACTCACCTATCAATTAATGTTCTCAATTATAAATCAGTAAAGTTGTGTCTAATTATAATAAGTTGATGATACAATGAAGGAAAATTATATATTTTTTTACCTATAGTTATTTGGGTAACCTGAGGAATAAATGGTGGTGAACATAATATAGAAAGGAAGTGATGCCATGATAGATAAATTTCCATGAATTGCAACCAATTTTGTCTCTTCCAGTGTTCAAAAATTTAATGTTTCTTCTGGCACATTTTTCTGATGTATCACTGTTTTCTCAGGAGAGATGTTGAAAAGTTCTTTACCCTACAGTGCTCTACTTCAGACTGCTTTATTTTTAAAAATTTTTTTTAATTTAATGGCAGTTGAGGAGGGTTAATGAATTAACTAAAAGTGCTTCTGCATATTGAAAAATTGTATATAATAATTAATTACCATTATATTTATTATTTATATATAATGAAAGAGATTGCATTTTGGTTCTTCAATTTTTGAATCTATCTAAGATAATGAAATTAGCGTTGGAGAAATATAAAAAATTTCATATATGTATATATTACTGTACTTTTTTTTTAATATATATATATTACTGTACTTGAGGCAATATTAGTTAAATAATCAAAAAAAATTTTAGTTGTTGGAAGAATGTTTATAGATACACAAACACCTAAAAAATGGGGGAAATGTTCTAAACAAAAGAAAGTCTTTTAATATTTGTTCAGAGGGGTCGTAAAGAAAGTCTAATTAGCTACTGGAATTTATTGCAATTGATTTCATTTTTTTTTATTTGAGAAAGGGATCGCATTGTGAAGGCATTAACATTTCTTTTAATGGATATTGCTTTTTTTGATTGCTACTGGTTAGATGTTATTTATTAGAACAACCACTAATGGACAACTAAAAGAGGTAATTTAGAGAAGGAAAAATGTTGATAAGATCAGCTTTCTGAACAGGGTTTTTTTTTTTAATTCAATCAAATAACTTTTTAAAAACACACACTAACACTTTTAATGTATACATAGCGTGTAACTTTGGCGTGCTTATATATTAATATATTTATATAGATTTACAAAATGGCATATAACAGTGTTAAAGTAACATTACGATTCGCAAAACGTAAAAATTGTATTTCTGAGGAAAATAAAAAAATACCTAGAAAATAATCTTTTTATATATTTACCTCAACCCCTCAGTAATTTTTTTTTTTTTTTTGCTTACAAAAGATAATACCGTAGTATGTATTCATTATTATTTAATATATTTACAAAAAGTAATTAAATATATGTAAATATAAAAATTATTTAGACTTTCAAGCTCAATACAGCTTTGAGTTTCATCCTATAAAACCGATACACATGAATGACTACATGTGAAAAAGATAAGGTAATCTCCAATATTAGTATTTCGTGTTAAGCCAGCACTCATCAGTTGGTTCGTGATGATACACATGACAGCATATATGTGAAAAAGATAAATGATCTCCAATATATGTAGTTTATGCTGAAACAGCACTCATCAGTTGATCAATTGATGAGTGCTGCTTCAGCCCAAAATACATATATTGGAGATCATTTATCTTTTTATATGTATGTGGTCATCTGTATTGTGTATAGGATGAAATGTATAGCTGTATGGAGTTTAAAAGTCTAAGTGCAAATCCATTGTAAATTGCATTTAGTGCAGTGTAGACAATATAATTGTATTAAATATTAAATATAAAAGTTGTATATGAGGCATTTTTTGGTAATTACCCTGGACATGCTTAAAATGTGTACCATTATAATTGATCATTATCCTTTTCAACCATTGTCAATCCACTGCAGGATGAATGTTTCTTTATATTTAATCCAGTTTCTTCCATTTATAAACTCTTTTTTCAACATTACACTATCACACTTTTTTATTTTATTCATCCACCTCACATGTGGCATTCTTTTGGTCTAGAATCATTTGGAAATCCAGTTTAAAACTTCTACTGTCCTACTGTCATCTCTTCTAGAAATATGTCAAGCCTAGCTCTATTTCAGTCTATTATTTTTTTAAATGATGTAGTTTTCATAATGATGTGTTTTTGGTTTGGATATTCTTTCTGTAAATATACATTTCTCAATACATCAATGTATAGTCTGTAATATTTATTTGCATTTTTGTTAAGTGTACAAGTTTCAATCTATAAATAAGAGCTAATAAATATATTTTACATTAAAAAATATTTTCAAATACATAAGCATGCTTCCTTTTATAAGTTACATTTTCCAAAAGCAGTCTATCCACTTTTAATTCTATAGTTAATTTTATCTATTATATTTTTATCTGTAGTAATAATCTGATCAACATATCCAATTCATGTTTATCAATATTTATAATTTGACATTGAGAATATGATAATCTTACCAGACAGATACAATAATATTTTTTACAAATATTCCAAATCAATAGATGTGTAGAAAGTCCAGTCAGATACCATATTGTATATGAAATTATGTGGCATTGGATGGTAAGACCTGCTATTTGTGTGATTTGGCATATTAAGAGAACAGAGTTCAAAGTTTTAAATTGATTTCAAGAAAATGATATTGTCTATGGAATGAAACTGTTTCATGTAACTTCCTGCTTAATTGTTCAAACGTCATCTGATGTCCCAAGTATCTTAAGTTAATAAAGATTTGCAATAATATCCAGAAATATGAGGTATTCAAAAATTGCTTGTAAGTTAAGATCACTAGGATACAACATATGTTTAGTAGATTTAGTGATTGGCATAGCCAAAAGATATCCAAATAATTTAAATGGACAGTGTTAGAAGATACTGATTATGTATAACTGCATAATTAATTTTCTGAGAAATAGTTAGATTACTAACATTCAGAAAAGACAATAACATAGGGTATAAATTTTCTCAAGTTATCAAACCAAAACTATATTGAATAGATCTTTATCATAACTAATGATACTTAATACAAGAATACTAAACAAGTAATGTGCATTCCAAAAAAATATTAGCTCAATAAAGTTCTATAGCATGCTGATGTAAAAGTGAACTTAATGACCATTGGTTATCTATTAAAATCATGATTTGAACTTTTATGAAAATGATAATGATTTAGACTAAGATTTCCAGAGTAATTTTTCTTCCTCACAATCTTATATCACCATTCAATTCATTTTAGAAGCTTATCTTACATTACTATTATTTAATAGATGTTCCTTGATAGCAAATTTTTATTTTCTCCATTATCTAAACATAAATATCTCAATCAATCTGTTCTGATATTTCTCTGGCAGTATTGGTATGTTTATATAATAATTTGATCCTTTTAGATGCAATTAATTATTTAAGATATCTAAATTACTCTTCTATTAGTAAGGTTTTTATAAAACTCTATTCACAAGATTTCAAATATAAATTCATCAAAATGCACTCTAAAATGCAATATTTTTTTTCTTTAGTTTCATTCTTTCTTTCTTTATTTTTATAACATAGATCTTTCCAAATTTGATGCAGTTAATATAGCATCTGATAGGATCGGGATCTCAGGGCTGATTCTGGCATTCACAGGTTTGGCAATCAAATTTCTTATGAACTCCTGAGAAATAAAGTCATTTTTTTTATTTTTATAAATCAACTGATGAATTTTTAACACCAAGATAGCTTTAAAACACTACTTCTAGCTATATTATGGCAGTCCATGTTACCTACACCCCGTTCCTTAATATTTTACACTAATTTATAGATACAGGATAATACTGGAAATAATAAATCTCATACACTAAGAAATATAAAGGAGTTGTTCTTCTTGCAGTATACTTTACTAAATGCTAGTATTTGGCTATGTTATAAAATCATTGTCATTTCTATTGATTACTGATAATAATATGTGTGAGAAATATCAAATTAAACATGTCATTGAAAAACTAAATGGTAAATTAGTATACGCCTCCCAGAAATACCAATCAAATCAGTAAATAAGACCTCATCAATAAAATCAATCTTAATTTTCAATACAGAAAATATTATAACAATAAAAAAACCTACCTATTATTTATGTCATCATTAAAATTTTTATAACTTTTGATAATAGCAATATTGTATGTACCCTAATGCACTTTTAGTATTTAAATTTTATTTACTTAATATTTCAATATTAAATATACCCTATATATGTGCATACACAAACTAATTAGCATATTGATTCATCATCAACCATTATCAATCCACTGCAGAATGAACATCTCTCCAAGTTCAATCCATCTTTTCTGAACATTATCTTTTCTTCTCCACATCACCCCTGCACACTTTTTTATTTCATCCATCCATATCACATGTGGTCTCTTTCTGGGTCTTTTATTACAATCTCTTGGAATACAGTTTAAAGATTTCAATGATCCATCTATTATCATCTCTACTAGCAATATGTCCAGCCCAATTCCACTTTAGTCTTCTAATTTTTTCAATGAGGTCAGTAACACCTGTTTGCTCTCTTACCCATATATTGCATTTTCGATCTCTTCTTGTTACTCCTAACACACATCTCTCCATATTTCTTTGAGTGGTTTGAAATTTTTGTATTGCTCTTCTATTAAGTGTTCAAGTCTCAGATCCATAAGTAAGAACTGGTAAAAAACATTTATTAAAAATCTTTTTCAAACACATAGGTATACTTCCTTTTAGTATCAAGTTATTTCTACCAAAAGCACTCCAACCAAGTTTAATTCTATGATTAATTTTATCCATTATGTTTCCATCTGCATTAATAATCTGACAAAGGTATTTATAGCTGTTAATGTCCTCTAACTCATCATAATCAATCTCTATTTTCATATTTTGAGAAAATCCATCGATCATTCCTCTAGTCTTTCATCCTACTTTTCTACTTTTATCTGACAATTCCAGCAACATTTCCTGCAGCTCTAAAGCATTGTTTGAAAAAACAACTACATCACCTGCAAAATCTAAATGACTTAATCTCCAATTACTTTCATTACTTTAGCTTCCCATTTTAATCCACCAAATACTTCTTGCAGCATTGCTGTAAAAAATTTTGGAGATATGGAGTTACCCTGTCTTACACCCTTCATAATGTTGACTTTCCTAGTATCATTATGTAATCTAATTATTGCTGTTGCATTTTTATAAATATTCTTTAAAATATGACAATATCCTGGATCTATACCTTGATGATCCAATGTTTTAATCACTGAAGAAATGTTTATAGAATCAAATGCCTTTTCATGATCTACAAATCCAAAGCATAATAGCAACTCATATTCATCTGTCCTTTCTACAACTTCTCTCAATACTTGGATATGATCTACTGTACTAAACCACTTTTAAATCCAGCTTGTACTCTTGGTTAGTGGAAATCCAATGTTCTCTATAGATGAATTGTAATTATCTTGGTAAAAATTTTATATAAAATTGATAAAAGGCTGATATGTTTGTAATTTCTAATATCTTCTTTATCACCTTTTTTTAAATATTGATATTAATACTGCATTCTTCCAATCATTTGGTACATCTTTATCATTTGACATTTGGTATATAACTTTGCTAAAAAAAATCTATTTCTTCACCTGCTTCTTTTAATATATCAATAATAATTCCATCATTACCTGGAATTTTTTCTTTCTAAATAAATTTAATTGCATGCTTCACTTCTTTATTTAAAATTCTGGAAATTCGGAAGATATAATAGTTAAAGGAGGTACTTGTTCTTCATTACTATATAATTCTCGATAGAAGTCTTCTATCCATTTCATGATGTCATCTCTCTTTTAATAGTAATAATGCCACCTTTTTTTCTTATTGCAGATATAAATTTCCTACCAATACCAAAATATTGTTTTATACTCTTGAGACTTTTATTCTCTTCTATAGCTTTTTTTGCTAGTTCACAGTTATACTTTCTTATATCATTTTCAACTCTTTTCCACACCATTTTACAAAATTTGAGGTATTCAATTTTTTTTAATGCATCATTTTTGTATATCTTCATATTTCTTCTTTTCTTCATAAATTCTCTAGTCTCAGTAGAAATTTTATTGGGCATTTACTAATTTTTTCTACCAACTACCTTTGTTGTAGATTTTAAAAGTGTATCAGTTATTTTTCTATTACTTTTATTCAAATCTGAATCATGTTCAAAATCTGCTAATACTTGAATCTGATTTGTAAGTTCTAATTTAAATTCATTAAAATGTTTCTGAAGATTAGGAATATCAACTGTAAATATTGTGTTTCTTAATAATTTTTGTGTCTCTAGTTTTGCATTAAAGTGTATCTTACATCTTACTAATTGATGATCACTTCCTGTGTTAAATTTATTAAGAACATTAAAATCTTGAAATATGTATTTTCTGTTAGTCATAATATAATCCAATTCTCTGTACCTTCATTTGGATGCTCCCATGTTCATTTACTTTTAACATTTTTCTCAAATAAAAGAATTCATATTATAAATTTTTTTTCTGCAAACTCCACAAGTCTATGTCCTCTCTCATGTCTATTACCATAACCAAAATTAACTACAGCAATTTCATCTTTCATTTGTCTACCAATTCTAGCATTAAAGTCTCCCATAACAATTTTAAAATGTTGTTTTACTCTGATCCAAAGCCTTTTGTACATCCATATAAAAATCTTCTACTACTTCATCACTATGAGAACTTGTTGGGGCATAAACCTGAATTATCTGCATTTGGTATCTGCTATTAAGTTGTATAACTAATCTTACCACTTTTTCTGATACACTATAAATCTCCACAATGTTCTTCCAATTTCTATTTATAATGAATTCTATTCCACTTGTATTTCCAATATTTATGCCTTTATAGTAGAATACATGTTTATGTTTTAAATCAATTATCTCTTTACCTTTTTTTCTAACTTTACAAAGTCTAATAATGCCCCATTAATATAAGACAGTTCTTCTTCTAATTCTTGCAATCTTCCTTCATTTGAAAGTGATCTGCAGTTGTAAGTACCTAAATAAAAAGTTGTCATCAAATGGAAATCTGGGTCTGTAATCAGGGGGTTCTTAGCACTCTCCACATTTGGCCACCAACTGCTGCTTTGATTGATGTCTTTAAAGTCTCCTGGGAATAAGGACCATGATTTATTTTTGTCTGTCATGATTGTATATATCTATGGAAAAATATTTATCATTCATACAAGCATTCATTCTGCTGTATCAGGCAATTGAAAAGAAATACCATGATGTTTCTTGATCTTAAACTCAGAGGTAAAAGGCCAATAAACTCACCATGCTGGCTAATAAATGTTGGTGAGCAGCCCATCTATGTTTGTATACTCTAGGAATAATCACGTAGTAATAACAGCTGCACAACAAGAACGTATCGAGAGGACATTAGCAATTTGACCTGCTAAGCTTTTGTAAGGCCTCTAAGAGGAATCAAAGGATCTCCTTTCAGTTAAGAGCAAACTCCTCTCTTCAGCCACATATTGGTTATTATTATATTGTTTATCAAATTTTTTTCATATCATTATTGTCAACCATTATCAATCCACTGCAGGATGATGATCTCTGCAAGTTCATACCATCTTCTACAATATCTAGTCTCTCTTCTCCACATCACCCTTGCACACTTTCTTATTTCATCCATTCATCTCACATGTAGTCTCTTTCTGGGACTTTTACAATCTCTTGGAATCCAGTTTAATATTACAATTGTTTGCCTATTATTATCTCTTCCAACAAAAACTCCACTTCAGTCTTTTAATTCTTTCAACAATGTCAGTAACATCTGTTTGTGTCTTTTGTCCATATATTGCATTTTCAATCTCTTCTTGTTACTTCTAACATGCATCTCTCCATACTTTTTTGAATGATCTTAGATATCTGTATTGCTGTTTTACCAAGTGTCCAAGTTTCAAATCCATAAGTAAGAACTGGTAAACCATGTTTTTTCAAACACATAGGCATATTACCTTTTAATATTAAGTTATTTCTACCAAAAGCACTCTTTCGTAGAGATTTCTCTTGCATTAATCATTTAATTTAAATGTCATATTTTAAACTTCATGAATTTAAAATTAGGACAGAATTTTTTTAACTTTCTAAGATAATTTGAAATCATTATTTTAACTTATATGCGTTATTTTTTAACTAGAATAAATCAGGTTTTATATTTAAAATTTTTACCTTGGTAACATAAAGTTATCTTTATCTCACGATGAAGATTAGTAGTCTTCCTTGTATTCACGATAATCATAAGAAGCAAGTTTAAAGTGCAAATTAACATTACTTAAAATTACAAGTTTCATCTAGAGTAATTAATATTTCAGTTAAATTATGATTTCTAAATCAAATGCCTTAATCAAACTATTAGCAATTTTATAACTGGGATATTTAAATTAAAAAAATATTTATTTAAATACTAAAAACTCTTTCGTAAGAAAAATGCTCTAAACATCTTACACTTTCTTTAGAATGATTACAGCGGTGATATGGGCCATAACTTTTTTTATTGAGAGATACACATATATTAGAATTTTTTTGGGTTTTATAAATTTGGATGGTCTGTGCACGTATATATGTTATTACTATAAATAAGATTTATTGAAATTTGTAATTTGCATGCAGACTGTACATTTTTATTGCTATTATCTTCGCCAAACGTGCACTCTAGAAAATTAGCATAAAAACTAATAAATAAGGCTACGATAAGCTAATTATTGTATCTATTAAATATGGGCTGATAACAGTAGAAAAAGCTGTGAATTGGCAGATAATGAAGTTTCTTGCAAGAGAACGGACTACGTCCGAATCGATTGTATAGATTTAAAATGTACAGAAAGTGAAATATTCAGCCTAAATGAAAGATTGATTAAAATTTATCTTAAAACATTTGTTGAGTTATCTTAATGTATGTAAAATACAATGAAAAATTATGTTAATGGACTATATTAAATATTAGCAGTAAGTAAGGATAATATATTGTCACACGTCTAATTATTATTAATTACTTTCCCAAGGAAAGAAAATTGCACTATTATCTTGTTATTATTTTAATTTGTCAACAGAAGTAAATAAACTTGCTGAGTTTTAAAGTTTGTCTTAAGTTGTCATTATTTAAAATTAATGTTTGCTCAACTAGTTTTATTGTAATTATCTCCGAGTATAAACTGGATTCCAAGAGGTTGTAAAAGACCCAGAAAGAGACCACATGTGAGATGAATGGATGAAATAATAAAATTGTGCGGGGATGGGTATGGAGAATAGAAAGTAAAGATTGGAGATGGTTTGAACTTGGAGAGACCTTCATTCTGTAGTGGATTGATAATGGTTGTTGGTGATGATGATGATGATATTGCAAAATTTTAGTTTCAAAAAACTCTGTAATGCAATCACAATAATAACTTTAATTTTGGTGTCATATGGGTGTTTAAATCTATAGTTAGCAGATATTGGAGCTACTAAATAAACTTAATGATTACTTTTATATTTGATTGTGAAATTTCAATATAGACTACTTTTGCGTATATTTCGTGAATTGTTTTAAACATCATGATTTAACAATGCTCTTATCTTTTTCTCCATTCAGGGAGATCTCCGGCATACAAAGTGATCCTCGATACAATGATGGTGAACAAATAAGGAAACCTGCGGTTTTCTAATCAATAAGCATTTTCCAACCAATGATATACATTTTATCAAAAATCACTTATGCAAATTTATTGCAACCAGAACGAAATTTTATGATGTACTACCATTCACTTTTTTGTTGTTGTTTATATTATTACAAAATATAAATTACATAATTGATAAACATAGCAATTAAGCAACTGTTATTTCAAGTTTCTCTAATAAAGAAATTATTTTAATTCTTTACAATAGATTTAAACAAATTACAAAAGATATATTTAATTCTAAAGCGGTACATAATTTGCTTATGCTCAATATTTCTGTTATATATGTAAATAGAGGAATTTGAACTCAGAATTTTTCAGTCTATTCAGCCTTCACTCCACTTCAAACAACTGATATAGATGACCACACACATGGGAAAAGGTACCTGATCTCCAGTATGTGTATTTCATGCACAACCAGCACTCATCAGTTGGGACAGACAATAATAATTAAACATTCCATCATTGGTTTTTAAATGAAATGTATGGTTGAATAGTTGGAGGGATGAGAAGATTAAAATCTGTCTATTAAAGTTTCTGGAATTGCTATCTTAATATGAACTGAACACTGATTGTATATATGTGTGGAAGATTGTGATCTGACCCAACTGATGAGTGCTGGTTCTGAATGAAATACCTATATCGGGGATCATGTATTTTTTTCACATGTATGTAATCATGTGTATCAGTTGTTTAAAATGGACTGGAGAATGAATACATTGAAAAATCCTGAGTTCAAAGATGTATTTATGAAAGTTTTTCTTTCAATTCATTTTTGGAACTTTGATATGATAACAATAAATAATCTTTCATTTAAAAAAAATATATAAAAATCAAAAAGTCAGCTCCAACTAATTGTCCAAAAACTGTTTAAATTCAAATCAAATGGAAGGAACAAATTTCAATTGTTTTTCTGGAAACCTGTAATTTTTAAACTTAATATGGTTATTGATGGTGTGTTTGTGTTTTTTTTATACACCACTCATAAAATTCTAAAAAAAATATTTTTTATAAAATTTTAACGTTTTGTATAATTCTTAAAAGCCAAAGGTAGTGAATTTGAAATAAATATATACCATTATTTAAAACTATGTACTATTTTTAGCTGTAAACTAAGAAATGTTTTATGGAAAATAACTATATGCAAAACCGTATATAAAAGATACCCTTAAAATCTGATTAATGTTCACAATTTTTGCCTAGTGCATTTTAAGTTATATTAGTCATGTTTTAGTATTTTACTTGCAAATGCAAGTTTTTATATCCCCATATATTTACATAACTTTCATGCTCATATAAAATGAAAGCTTTAATGTAAATTTTGATTTACATATAGTCTTAAATTACTATATATACTAGATAAGTTACATATAGTCTTGATTTGTCTTCTCGATATTTAGTAGTTTTTAACTCTTTAACTATGAAAACTTTTATAATTATTACAAATGATTACAAATTATTATGCTGATAATTGTAACGCAATGTTGCTCTTTTGTTTTGACTTTTAACAGTGGCTCTTATTATTTTCTAATTGTCTAAATTTACATATTAAAACTGCATTCCCACTCTAGAGTTATATGCCAGTGTCAGCAAACTGTGGCCAAGGGACACCTGTGATTCACAAAATGATTTTATTTAGCTTATGTTATATATACCATGCTGTTCAGAATAAAAATGTTCTAATCAACAGATAAAATAAAACATTCTTTTTCAATCTTGTTATAATCAACAAATGAAACAAAAAGTTATTTTTTTGATGTTGTAATGAATATTGGCAACCAAAAAGTGAAACTAAAAAATTCTACATACTAGCACAAAAATGGTTAATTTTTTACCTGTGTATAGAAAAACAAAAATTGTCTCATTTTCCTTGAAAGAAAATTATTTTTTACAAAAAATTTTTATAAATTGCATATTCAGGCAATAGAAAATATCAAAATTAAGCATAAAGATTTTAATTATCTTATAATTTCATAAAAGTAATCAAAAAATTACATATTTGTTTTTATATAGGGTATATGAGCACAGACTTTCACACGACCCACCACTCTCCACACTATCTCATAACTCTGATACACTCGAACACATATATGTTGAAAAAATAAATAATCACCAATACACGTATTTCATGCTAAACCAGCAATCATCAGTTGGTCCAGATTATCATCACATATATGCCATAAGTGCTCAAATATATATTAAGACAGCCAATCTTCATACTTTAGTGGACAGGCTCCAATCTACTCCACACTCCAACTTTTCAACTGTCCATCCAATTGAAAATCTGATGATGGAATGTTATCTTAATATATATTTGAGCACTTATGGCATATATGTGTAGAGATGGTAATCTGGACCAACTGATGATTGCTGGTTTAGCATGAAATACGTATATTGCTGATTATTTATCTTTTCAACATATAAGTGTTTGAGTGTATCAGTGTTATGAGATAGTGTGGAGAGTGGTGGGTCGTGTGAAAGTCTGTGCTCATATACTCTATATATTACATATATAGACACAGGTATATAATAAGCCTGTGTGTTTCAGTTATTATATTTGTTTTTGTATAATTTTATTAACCTTTACCTCATTCAAGTAATTTAATCAAGTGTCTTTAATGATTAAATTAATTCGTGAATATTCTTAAAATTTGTTAGCACATTCATCAAAGAAAGGTTTCTTAACTCATATTATATGCTAATCATTTCAATACATACCTATATTTTCTTGCAAAAAAAAATTTTTAAAAATTGCTTGCTAACATTAACAATATTTATGATAGCTCAGAGAACCTGACTCGATTTTTTGTTTAGTGTTTCTTTACATTTTTTTACATAGCTATCTTAATCTTTTAAATTTTAAAATCAATGTCATATATAGACGAAGACCTATGAACAAGTTTGTTTTTTTTTCTTTCTTTAAGCATACAAACGTAGTATCTTTCACTGTAACACTCTCTAAAATTTTGTTATCAGTTTTAATTTTATTTTATCTCTGTCTTTACAATATAAGTTTTCAATAGTTTAAAATATTGTTTAGCTAACGTTTATTCTCCAGAATATCTTCAAATTAACGATAAGTGCAATTCGCGATCTCTTATTCATTGTCAGACTAAATTAGTATATATTTTTAAAAAAATAAAAGAAAGCAATAGTTTTTAATATTATTTTATATAGGTAAACTATTGCAATACAGAGAGCGTAACCAATAGCTCAAACAAGCTCCCAATTAATAAGTGCCTTATGAGAAAATATTTAAAATCTCTATGCAGAACATTCTCATCTCCAGACCAACTGGTTTCGAGCTTATGGCTCACATCATTGGAGAGCTAGAATATTCGGACACTAGATCTGAAATATCAACTCAAAATCCAGCACTTGTTTCATACATATATTTAAGTAGAAACTCTGAAATATTCAGACATCAAAATGTCTTTAAATCCAGCTATCTAACTTAAATAGCTATATGGGACTGAACTAAATTCAGATCTACCATATTTTAATAGCCTCAGCATAGCCAAATCCTTAAAGGTAAAATTATAAAAATCAATAAAGCAAGTCATATATAATGTGACATTACTTTTATAAGCAATGCAATACAGAGAGTGTACCAATAGCTCAAACCAGTTGGTCTGAAGATGAGAGTGTTCTGGATAGAGATTTTAAATATTTTCTCATACTGCACTTATTAATGGGGAGCTTGTTTGAGCTATTGGTATGCTCTCTGCATTGCATTTTTGTAAATACAAGCTTATAAAAGTAATGTCATATTATATATGACTTGCTTTTTTGATTATTATAATTTTGTCTTCAAGGCTTTGGCTACACTGAGGCTATTAAAATATGATAGATCTGAATTTAGTTCAGTCCCATATAGCTATTTAAGTTAGATAGCTGGATTTAAAGACATTTTCATGTCCAAAAATTTCAGAGTTTCTACTTAAATATATGTATGAAACAAGTGCTGGGTTTTGAGTTGATATTTTAGATCTAGTGTCTGAATATTCTAGCTCTCCACTGACATGAGCCATAAGCTTGGAACCAGTTGGTCTGGAGATGAGAGTGTTTTGGATAGAGATTTTAAATATTTTCTCATAATGCACTTATTAATTGGGAGATTGTTTGAGTTATTGGTACACTCTCTGCATTGCATTTTTGTAAATACAAGCTTATAAAAGTAATATCATGTTATATATGACTAGCTTTTTTGATTATTAGGTAAACTATTATTAACCTAAATACCATTAATTCAGAAACATCTACTAATAGAATAAAATAAAGGAAAATTATTTTATAATAAACATGTTAGGATGCATTGAATTCATTATAAATAAATTTGAAGAGTGTAAACTTCAAGAGTAATATGTTTTTTGTCATGCTGACTGGATATTAATCAACTATAAAATTTATTATGATGATTGGAATTTATATATTTTCAAATCTATATCATAAAAATTTTTTTCATTGTTTTAGTTAAAAAAATTTGTGCGAATATAAATATTACCATATTCTGTATTTTAAAAAAATATATCCTTGATAATAAAATAAATTTATACAGCATATAAAAAGTATTTCATTATAAATAAATTATAGTTCATAAAAGTAATAGTTGGATTTATTATTAAAATCCAAAAAATCAATAAATTCCAATAAATTTCAAGATATCAAATTATTAATACTATATTAATAATTTATTATTAGTTATTCATTAGACTAGAGATTATCCACTTAGGAAATATTTCTGTATTATAATGTTCTCTACAATACTCTAATGAGAGGTAGGAATTGTTTTTTATCTGCTTTTAATACTTTGAGGATCACATTATCTTTTCCACATGTCTTTAATCATATGTTTATGATTATACCCTTTCCAATATCTTAAAAGTGGAAAGAAATAACCCCCTACTGGTGTAGTAACTTGGTTGGATTGCTTTTGATAGAAATAACTTGATACTAAAAGGAAATATGCCTATGTGTTTGAAAAGGAAGGTTTTTAATAAATGTCTTTTGCCAGTTTATACTTATGGATCTGAGACTTGGACACTTAATAGAAGAGCAACACAGAGACTTTAAACCACTCAAAGAAGTATGGAGAGATGCATGTTGGGAGTAACAAGAAGAGATTGAAAACACAATGGATGGGTAAGAGAACAAACAGGTGTTACTGATCACATTGAAAAAATTAAAAGACTGAAGTGGAGTTGGGCTGGACATATTGCTAGAAGAGATGATAATAGATGGACAATTGAAATTTTAAACTGGATTCCAAAAGATTCTAAAAGACCCAGAAAGAGACCACATGGGAGATGGATAGATGAAATAAAAAAGTGTGCAAGGGTGATAATACAATGTTAGTTTCAGGTCCCCTATATTAGGTGGAATTAAAAAAGCATAACAAAGCTTCACTGTAATATTTTGAAGCTAAACTGAGGGTAAACTCATTACCTTTAAGTGTTATTTTCAAAATGAAGAAAACTTTTAGTTTTCTAACAGCAACAAGGGTTTAACTGACATCATTGTGAAAACAAAATGGCAGAGAATGTATCAAATCAAGTGCAGAATAGAGGGGGAAATGCAAGTCAAGAAAACAGCAATATGGATAAACAACTGATGGAAGAAGAGAATCCAGTTAACAAAGAGAACACCTCAGGTGATTTGAACTATATGTCACCCAAAGTATCACAAGGGAAAAAGAAAGTGAATGTCGATGAAAGCTTAGAAAAGTCTAAAATTGAAAACGTTATCTAAAAAGCGAAACCAATTAATAAAAGTTTAAAATTGAAAACATTATCTAAAAGCGAATCAGATTAATAAGAACAAATCTATAAAATCGAAATTTGAAACTAATGAGAGAAGTAAGTCAAACAAATTATTTAATGTTAATAACCAAGAATTTAAGTATGAAGAGGCATTACAATCAAAGTATGGGGTAAATAACGTTATGCAGGAGGCTTATAATAATATATTAGATTTAACAGATGAGGAAAATGAAAAATCAACTGTTTTAATGAAGTCACTTAATGAATAACTTTTAACAATGATTGAGAAATTCAAGGAATAAAAGTGAACAATTCTTTTATCAAGATCATAACCACAGACAAATTCATTTGACAAACTGGATGCTAGACACTCCAGCTAGAAATATCATTTTTGTAACAGTGATAGAGTTTTGTTGTAATATTTGAGGTCACAGGTCTGCACTCCTCATTTCTTTCACAGAGGTTGATGATGGCAGTCGTTGGGGTTCTGGTTTGTGGGTGTGGGCTGTTGATGATTATTGTCGCTTCTGGAATACCTGCCGGGAGGGTACAGGGTCAAAGTTTTCAGCACCTTTCCCACTCTGATGGGCTGCTGTGCTCCCTTGATGGATTGTTTTTGGGCAATGCAGATCTGTGCTCGTCCATATATAGATACACATTGAGTAAGGTTATACAACCCTTTTGTGGATATGTTATTTATCGAGAGTATGTACTTTGTTTTTACCTTGTAACATTGAACACTGTAATATCATGTAGTGGGTGATCAGTCACCTGTGTTTTTTTTACCTTAATAAAAAAAAAGATCTGAAAAGATGAATTAAACTTGGGGACACCTTCATCCTGCAGTGGATTGATAATGGTTGATGATGATGATAGTCTACTAATATCTTTCCCCCCTCTATATGCATATTAAATGCAAATAATTGTTGGTATTTCTCTGCATGGTTCAGTGCAATGGAAGAGGGTCATACTTTGGGGTGTAACATCTTCAAATCGATTCTTGTGCTGTAATTTCTATGCTCAAACTTCCCATGAATTCTCAAAAAATAAAGCTATTTAATTATTTCTTTATTTGTGTTTCATATGCTTGCCACCAGGTGAATCATTAAATAACATTTTATTTTAATTACTCTAACGAATCATCTTCGTTCAGTTATCTTCAAAACGTCACAAAAATGTCCATGTTTAAAACATATCATTGAAAAAAATATATAATATTATTTTATTTACACTACAAGAGAAGACAAATTGAGAGGATCAATAATTGGCAATGATTATCTTCACTGTTTGCAGTATAATAAGACAGCAATCTATTTTATACTTTCAAACATAAAATGTGTTCAACGCCATTTTCAATCTTATAACTCACCCAAAATCCCCACTGACATATTTAAGCGATAAATGACATCGATTATCAATAAGCATACTAATTATGAAAGTCATATTATATAACAATTGTACTTTATTTTTAAATTTAATGTATTTGTAATTATCTAGACAATTTAAATTAATCCCTGTTCTTTATCTTCTAGTTCAGAAACAAAGTATTGAAAAAAAATCTGAAACTAGTTTTCGGTCAACACAAGTGCATATATCACTTAAATACACATTAGCTAACTGCTAAAAACAATATTAATAAGATTATGGCGTTTATATTACTTTTTTAAAAAAGTAAAAAACCTTCGAGTAAATAGTGTTAATACAAATTATTTTCTTAATAACTTTTGACATTTCCAATATTCTCTTAAAATCAATATTTTTTTCACAAGCATTTAAATAATTCAGTGTATTAGGAAATGATTTTTGAATTAAATTATATGAAAAATGAAGGTTGATACTTTAAAAATTACAACCTACAATATTTACAAAACAAACAAATTACATAATAATCAATAAAGCAAGTTGTATTTACAAAAATGTAATACAGAGAGCATATCAATAGCTCAAGCAAGCTCTTAATTGATAAGTGTGGTAAGAGAAAATATTTAAAATCTCTATCATAAATACTCTTATCCCCAAACCAATTGGTTTTGAGTTTATGGATCACCTCAGTGAGGAGCTAGGATATTCAGACACTAGATCTAAAATATCAACTTAAAACCCACTCTCTGAGTATCAAATTTACATAAGTAATATTTATATATGTGCAGTGTGTAAAAAACTATATTGAATTAAAAAAAAATTTATAACTTTAACTAGAAGGATACCAAGATATTTTTAATGATATTAAAATAGCAGATAGCTTGGGGTCATTTTGTTCTGCTAAGTTGAGGGCCTTTCTTATCTTACTTGTTTTCATCTCGGTTTTATTTATGAAACAAGTGCCCGACTCACCTCACCTGAATTCTGTTCATTCTTCACTTTTTGAGTCCTATTAATCTTCTGTGATGAGTCACTACTCACCTAACATAAGTCAACACCATTCTTCACTTGAGGCAAATAAATGCCTTACTCACTTGACTTTATCCTTTTCTGTTATTTACTTGATATTTATGAACATCTTGTCCACCTCACCTTTATCTAGCACTGTTTCTGACCTAGGTGAATGCTTTTTATGCATCTTTGTCCAGCCTGGAACTTGTGGATTTAAATCATTTCTCATATAACAAAAAAACATGCAACGAAATAATTTTTCAGATAGTTTTATTAAAACATACATTTCTAAATATCAAACATTAAAATATAAATAAATTTAATTATTTTTAATTAAGGTGCTGTTGAGGTAAACAATGGAGTAACAACTTTTAATAACAGTCATTTTATTATTATCAGGCAATGAATTCCATAGCACTTAGTCAACCTTCTCAAAAATTTTGTGCATCTTTTTAAAATCATTTTGATTTGTAATCCTCAAAAGTGGCATTCTATGAAGAGCAATATCATCCTCTTTCATACTTCTTAATATTAGCCTGCATGAAAAAATTCATGGAATTTATGCCAATGATCTGTCTAATCTCATATGTCCATTATATTGAACAAAGAAAATATGGATCATGACCTTTTACTTGTTCCACAATGAAAAGATTTTCTATTGGATTGAGTTTCTTTGCTATATATCAAAAATATTTCACTACATATCTTATGGTTTTATTTTTTTTATAATTAATACATTAGTCCTATGGTCAATATAAAAAATTAAAATCATTCTCTGACAGCACCATATCTTACACTGCAGATATTTTATACATAAGATTTCATAAGTGTCCATGTTTCAGCTGCATAAGAGATAATACATTTTAGTTTGTTGCTCTTTAAAAAATTTCAGTCTTTCTACACTTTAGATGGTTTTCTCATCATAATACTTTTGTGTATTTCTTAATCACATGGACTATCCCTGACATCCAATGAAACCCAAGAA
The DNA here is from genome assembly GCA_028023455.1 of Epiperipatus broadwayi. Lineage (NCBI taxonomy): Eukaryota > Metazoa > Onychophora > Udeonychophora > Euonychophora > Peripatidae > Epiperipatus > Epiperipatus broadwayi. The sequence goes on along the minus strand of JAQFVV010006624.1, from coordinate 18,410 downwards.
TTCATATTTGTCCACCATTTCAGCACTTGCAACAATTTTAAGTGGTAGAAAGAAAGTATTATTGGCCCAATTTTTAATAACTACTTTTTAAAATGTTCATTTCAACATGTTATCATTTTATTTTTTCAGATAGTTTTTCCATATTAAAAAATCCGATATATTATTCTTTAACTGAAATTTAAAGTTTATTAAAAATCAGATATATTATTCTTTATCTGAGATTTAAAGTTTATATCTGTGCTAGAGATAATCTCTAGTTTAGAAAATGATTAGTAATAATCATTACTGTATTTATCTGAGGTGGATGGTGTCAAAGTTGTGAGTGGAGTGAGTTTGATAATGGTAAATAATGTAACAATTTTTCCATAATATTTGTTAACTTACTTTTCAAAATTTATCAACTCATCTCAAATTATCCCATCTCAATCTTCAAGAATATTGCTCATATTAAGAAGAATTCACTCTAGTCTATCTTCCATTTTCATTTTAAAAGATGTTGATAAATTTTCATCTTTTTGATTTTTACAAAATTAAATTCATAAAGATTTTAAATGAATTGTGTCAGATTCAAAAGTGTCCCCCAATCCAAAATTAACTTCCATATTTTTTTTTCTTTTTATCAAAGGCTTTTTTGTAATCCATAAAACAGATATATATTTTAACATTATTTTTTTTACTTTTTGCAATCATCTGAGTGAACTTCTAATATCTGTTCTCTTCTAAATTTAAAGTCGTCCTCCTCATGTTTGCAAAAGCTCTAAACATCTTTATATAGAAAACAAAATTAACTAAAAACATTACTCTCAATTAGAAAATGCATTTGAAGGTAACAAAAACCAATATTTTGGATGGTAAAAATACAGATGTAGTAGAATAGTTTATGTCTTAAAGTACTTAAAATTTGTAAATCATTGATTTAGATAAATGAATTAATATTGAATCATATCCAAAGATATTTATCAGAGTAGTCTTTATCACATTTCCATCTTTTTACAACCATTCAATTTGTATAAAAACTCAAACAATCCTCTCTCATAATGTATGGATTTCACAAACTACATTTATGTGAGATGAGACTTAGAGATATCAAACACTTGAATCTTTATCCCAATATATTCTTTATTCATTCATTATCTTACTTTTATACACCATAAAGATCGATTTTCATCCACGTTTACTACCTTCTGGAAGAGAATAATTTTATTCCTGCAGAGATATTTTCAAATTGTTTTATTTTTGTCAGTGAATCTATTATTATCCAATTTCAACACTCTATAGCTATCCACCTGTACACAGACATATAGCATCCTCTTCATGAATAAAGTATTTAAAAATGTTACTACTTTTATATTTACCTAAATAATATTTACTAAGGCTTTAACCTCAAGAATATGTGAGTAAAAATGTGATATTACAGACCTCTACAGGTCTTAACCACAAGCTTATACCTTGAAAGAAAAGAGGGGAACCCTTCTTTACTTCAACCTACTTTCTATTTAAATAGGTGAAGCTAAAGCAGTTAGATCTAAGATCGTGAAGCTATTCAATACTTCACTGATTAAATCTACGTTTCTTATTACACATTAGTATTCATGAAATCTTTTGATTTTCAATGAGTCAATGATGTAAAGTTGTAATTATAAATTTATTTAAACGCAAATTGATTATGTACGTAATATTTACTAAGGCTTTAACATCAGGTAAAACTGTACATACAGAAGCAAAGTATTCCATACAGTAATCCCATCCAGGACAAGCCAGAATAATAAAAGGATGCAAGAAGAAAATGATGATCATGTGATATTTAATGGTTTAAACCTATACATACTGACAAAGGAACATTGACTTTGAAAGAACATTAAAAATAAAGATATCTATTACTATCTGTTGTTTTTAGACACACATTATCACTCTCTGGATGCAATGGAAATAAATTATAATAATAGTTAACTACTTTTTGTACAAATAAAATATTTTGAAAGTTTATTATATAATCTAATAACTCAATATGTATTTTATTCTGATAATCTTACATTTTATTGTACTGACACTCACTACAATTGCTTATATAAATATTCATCAGACAAGTAAATGTGAACTCTTATCCCAACATTGACACTAATCCTAACACTCTGATATTATCTCTATTCTTACCTATAACCCTACCCAATCTTATCCTTGCTCTAACACTAATCTACAGCTGAATCTAAACTCTAATGCTAAACTTATTGTAACTCTAACTTTTATTTTTGCCCTAATCCTAGCTATGAAATTAATCTAACTATAAATCTAGTTCTAAATCTTATACTGATAATTAATCTTAATTTTACCCCTAAACCTAATATAAGCCTAAATTCTATTTAACCTTAATCTAGCTGCAACTCTGATCTTAACTTTAATATTTTTCTTTAAAAAAATATTAAAATTCATTTACATACAAAAAATATTCAAATGAATGTTTTTTTTGCTAACAATTAATTGGTTTCATAAAAATATACTCAGCATTGATAGAAAAATGTTATTGATAATTAATTGGTATGATGAGGCTATAAAATTGTGGTACTTCATGCATTAACCATAATGCACAAACATACATGTTTCATGTGAAAATATAAGTACTAAAACAAATACAAAAGTTAATACTTATATCCATTTTTTGTATTATCTTTTCCTCTACTCTTTACCAATTTATTTTCAATTTTAAAAGCACTCTTTCACAATAAAAGATTTTTTTTTTAAATTTCCACAATAACGGGTTAACAAAACTATGACAACAGTTTTCTAAATATTTATGTTTATAAATTAAAAATAATTTTCTAGTTTTCAATTACTGTATTGTGTGTTAAGTAAATTTTGGTTGTTGTTATTAAATGCTTTTATCCTTCAAATGTACTTTATTCATTCTTTAAACCACTAAACATCACATGATCACCATTTCTTATGCTTACTCATAACTGTTGTTAAAACAGGCAAAACTCTTCATAAAGTAGTGCCACTCAGTGCCAACCAGGGTAATCAATGAATGCCAGAAGGCTTGAGCATAAAATCCCTATCTGGCATCCAGTGATTACTCAGGCTTATATTGTGTGGCACTACTGTATGGAGAGTTTTGCCTGTTTTAACAACAATTATAAGCAAGCTTAGGAAATGGTGAGCATGTGATGTTTACTAATTAAATACCAATCTTGCCTAATAGGATAGTGGTGGCCATGGTTATTAAAGAACCAAAGACATCAAAATTCATGGGTACTGAATTGAATTCAGACCTATATGACTATATAAACTACTGAGCTTGGATTGTAGAGATAAAAGGTGGATGCTAGAGAATTGCATTGGATCCTAAGATCTAGATGCAGTTCTGTCAGATCAAAGGCTCCTCACTGACAAAATCCACAAACTAGCAACTTGTCTGGGGATATTGGATGAGTAGACACTAGATAGGGATGTTATGCACAAGTCTTCTGGCAACCAGTGATTACTCTGGCTTGCACTGAGTGGCACTACTGTATGGAAAGTTTATTAATTCTTTGACAAAAAAATATTGATTACATTTAACCTACATTTTTTCCTTTGTCTACATGTAATATCTAATGTTTAAAATACAATTTAAAAATAAAAATATTAATTACTATATAGGAGTCAGAGGTGTATATACAAAGTGGAAATTACATGTAGTTTACAGTAATTAAATTTATACAAATATTCTTTTATTTTTAAATGAAGAGAATCATGTCTTGAATATTGAGAGAGAATTGCTTAAGTTTCTATGCGTATTTTGTACTCAGAAATTTTTTTATCTCTTTTTCTTATTATTTCAAGCTTGTCTCTAAATGCATTTGTGTATATTCTTGGATTGTTATTGTAAAAAAAATATGAATCTTGTACACCACATTGCAGAAAGAACAAAAACACTGGAGTGTGTGTGTGAAGAAATAGCCTTTACCAGTGTTTTCAAAGAGTTGTTTAATATCTATATTTTCATTCTTAAATATAGCTGGTATCTCAGCTCTGACTTTATCAAGACTGGGACAAGATAGAACCATGGGAGATTGCGCTTCTGATTCTTTTTGGCAAAGATTCCAGTAATCTTCAAATATTTGAATGTATTTTTTATATTTGCAAAAATAGTTGGTGAGTAAAACTTCCAAGTTCATTTTTACCAGGAAATCAAAGAGTGACCAATATCTAAATTTGTGGCATATTTGTCAAGATATGTATGGATTTTTCTTGATAATTTGTGACTGGATAAAATAATGAATACACTTTCTAATAATGATTATTATTTTTTGACAGGAATAAACAAGATTCTATATTTAAAAAAAATGTATTTAAGTAATTTCAAATAACCAGTAATTGCAAATAGTTTATCTGTTGGTGTAATTTTAAAAGCTATTTCAGGATAAGAAAATAATGTAGCATATATTGAGATGATTATATGATGAAGACCATTGATAGTTTCTGATTGAAATTGCCACAATTTTTCAAACCTAGAGAAGTTTTTTAAGTTGTATATTGAAACGAGTTGTACTTATGCCCAATTATATTTGGTCAATTCTCATGGTAGATTATACACTATTTGTATTAACCTATCATTTATAAATTAATGAGATGGTCTTATAGTAGCCATGAACCTGGAGATAAGTTCTTCTAAAACTATCTTCCATAAGAAAAAATTACACATAATGATATCATCATTATCATTATCAATCCACTGCAGGATGAAGGTATCTCCAAGTTTAATCCATTCTTCTCTGATCTTTAGCTTCTCTTCTCCACATCACCCCTGCACACTTTCTTATTTCATCCATCTCACAAGTGGTCTCATTCTGGGTCTTTTACAATCTCTTGGGACCCAGTTTAAATTTTCAATTGTCCATCTATTATCATCTCTTCTAGAAATATGTCCAGCCCAACTCTACTTCAATCTTTTAATTTTTTCAATGAAGTCAGTAACACCTGTTTGTTCTCTTACCCATACATTCCATTTTCAATCTCTTCTTGTTACTCCCAACATGCATCTCTCCATACTTCTATGAGTGGTTTGAAGTCTCTGTATTGCTCTTCTATTAAGTGTCCAAGTCTCAGATCCATAAGTAAGAACTGGTAAAACACATTTGTTAAAAACCTTTCTTTTCAAACTCATAGGCATATTTCCTTTTAGTATCAAGTTATTTCTACCAAAAGCACTCCAACTAAGTTTAATTCTATGATTAATTTCCTCCATTATGTTTCCATCTGTATTAATAATCTGACCAAGGTATTTGTAACTGTTAACTTCTTCTAATTCATTTGATTCTACCTTCAATTTATTGACTATAAGCCTGACTAATTAAAAGATGCAGAAAGCACAGTGCTACAAATTTCCCATTTCCAAATTACTTTCTGGCATAGAAGTAATGACTTACGCAACTAGCAGCCATTTTTAATTCCATATATTTCCAAGATAATATCTGTAAATTTAATAAATTTTAAGAATTTAAATCCAGGCTGTCACTTAGATAGTTATTTAGATCTGAAACTAGATCAATTTCTATATATTTGAGAGACCTCTATTTTATAATATCTGAAAGCTTTCTCTGCTCACTAGATATATATTTATGTTATTTATAGCTTCAAATATTAGTCTTTATTGATAAAGATAAATGTCAGTAAAACATTTAATATTTATTTATTACTTAAGCTAAGAAAAAATGGCTATAGAGGGTGCTAGAGATAGCTGCTTTTGGAAGAATATACGAAAATTACATGATTTTGTTGCTATTGTTCTTATAAGCCAAATGGTAAAAAAAAGATCTACATTTGACATAAAACTGACATCTCTAAACTTTATAATTTTGTTTTCATTTCAGACCTCAAATTAATTGCCTGACATAACCAATACAAAGGGATTAAAAGAAGGCTGCTAGATGATAAGTGTATTAGTTTCAAATTAAATTACAGTTTTCACTGACAAAAACAAGTCAGAAATTAATCTGGAATGGAGATATAATAACATATTTATAATATCTAGTTTCTGTTGATTACTCAGGTTTGCAGCAGATGACATGTGTGGTGAAGAAAACTGCTCATGATAATGATATATCTATTGTAATAACAATATTGAAAATGGCCATGTATTTTAAATTATTTTTACACTTTCTAATTTTGAGTTTACACTTGTGTATGGATGTTCTTTGAGAGCTTCCAATTAGATCTGTTATGCTCTGCACCTGAAGCAGCAAAACTTTGTACTAATTTGTTTTATGAGAATCCAAAGTTGCAATAATATAAAACTGTTTTCAATCCATATGTGATAAATGAAAATTCTTATGCATTATTTGTATTTTTTTTTTAAAAAAATCTAAATCATCAGCCTAGATAGCAAAGATTTTTCTAGAATCTCTTCACAGAAAAAACTACTTCCACTCTTAATTTAACAATTGCTTGTTGGTAAATATAATTTCTGTTTGTTTCATTTTTCACTCTTACTAAAAGTAGCTAAATAATCTTTTACTTAACAATAGTGATATATTCAGCTGGTTTAACTATGAACTAGTTATTTAGAGAAAAAATAAGTGCATTTGAAAATACCAAGCTACTTTAAATATTTTTAAACTTCTATCCAAATTCAAATCTTAAATTATAAGTCTGTCAGGTAGATCATCATTATTCTAAACTTTTATCTACTGTAAAATGAAGTGTCTCCAAATTTAATCCATTATCTTTCTTCTTCACATCACTCCAAAAAATATTCATATACCATTCCCCCATTTTACATGTGGTCTTATTTAAGATATTTTACAACATACTGGGATCCAGATTAAGCGTTAACTATTCATCTTTTCTCTTTTCTTTAAATATGTCCAGTTCATATTTATTTCATTTTCTTAATTCTTTTCATGATGTCAGTAATATCTGTTTGTTCCTAACCCATGTATTCCTTATCCATCTCTTTTTATTCATCTTAATATGAAAATCTCCATACATTATTAAGTTCTCTGAAGTCTCTGTATTATTTTTTTAATGAATATCCAAGTCTCTGACCTAGAATACAGATTTATTTAAAAAATTTCTTTTCAAACATATTTTAAAATTATTTTTAGTAAATGTTCTATGATTAATTTTATTCATTATGTTTTTATATATATTACCAGAAATGTAAACAGCCTATGGAAAGACTGTCATTTTTCTAATAGTTGTTTTAATTTGTTGCTTTAACAATCTTGAATCATGCATGGTATTACTGTTCAGCCATGAACTATGTGATATCACACTGCATGACTTCAATTATACACTAACAAAAACTAAATGCAAATACAATACTAGAGCATCTATTTTTCCCCTCACTAAATATCGCATTTCAAACATGAATTTGTGTACCATAATCACATTCTTTTTTTCAATTTAAATACTATACCTATTTAGTTTTGACTGTAGGTAACAGTACATTTACTCTTTTTTTTGGATCATTTTGAAAGTTTTATTCCACATGTCTTTTGTAAAATATATTTTTTTAGAATTCTGAAATTTACATGACCTATGGAAATGTCATCATTTTTGTATTTTTAATTGGTTGTTTTAACAATTATTTTATTTTTTTGCTTTGTGAGATTACTTGCTGGCAAATGTACCCAGCCTATGGAAGAAAGGAATGACTTCCTTTGCATAAAATGTTTTAATATATAATTTTTTTTATACATTACAGGCTTTTTCATACCTGCACTCCAATATGTAATATATAGGGGTTTGAACTCAGATTTTCACTGACTTTCACATGACACTGAACTATCCACACTATCTCATACTGCTAACACACTTGATCACACATCAAGTGCATCAGCAGTATGAGATAGTGTGGATAGTTGAGGATTGTATAAAATGTTTTGTAAAAAAAAGTACAATTTATTAATGGTGAACAAATAATAATTTTTTTCGTTGAAAAATATTTCCTCTAGTAAAGAAGTGTTTAATTTAATATCATGTGACAGAATTACAAACCAATATTTAAGGATTTCATATATAAGATAATTTGACCAAAGTGTTGTTGTTAACTTCTAAGTCATGATAATCAATCTTTGACAAAATCTATTGAATAGTATTTTAGACTTTTTAGTATTGATCATTGTTCTTACTGTCCTATTTTTATCTGCTAACTCTTGCAAAATGTACTGAAGCAAAATATTCACATTATCTGCAAAATCTAGATGACTTAATAAATAATCTCTATTTACTTTTACTTCCTTAGTTTCAGATTTTTAAATTACAAAATTGTTTTTGTAAAGCGTCTGTGAAAAGTTTTGGAAATGAAGGGTTATTTTGTTATACATCCTTATCATTATGTACACCAAACAAAATATATTGAGATCGATATGTACATATTTAAATTTATTTTTTTACTTAAAATACTGTATCAAAATTTATTCCCAGTTACTAATTTACATTAAGCTAAATCATATCTACAATATATGTCACATTTTAATTTTATTTTTAGAAGCATTTTTTTTCTTTTTAAAATATCGATTTTAACTGTAAGAATACCGCGGGGTCAGCCGAGGTGAAGCTTATATCTTTTTTATTCAATTCACTTAAATCCATGTGATTAATCCAATTGGTACGTTACTATTACGATTATCCTTATTCAAAAAGTTTTATCTATCTAAAAAATCAAACAATAACAACAACAGCAACAACCATAAATATAACAGTTCATTTGGGACTTGCAACTCTTTCCCAGGTAAAGACAGAGCGCTTAATAGACACGTGAGTGAATGTTTTATTACGGTAATATGGAGATCACTTAGTCTTTAAAAAACATATTTCAAAGAAATATGTCGAATAATAGAATAATCAGTGGGGAAATGCTGGTACTAAAATAAGATAGCATTCAGTGAGAGGAGTTTGCATCTTGGTACTAAAAAAACCTTTAGTTTTTATTGCCTACTTAATGAATGGTCTTTTTCTACTTTTATTAATCATAAATATTACTCATGATTTTTTTCAAGATTTTTCATAATTATGTAGCTGTAATGGTGAGCTTAATTTATTATATCCATAAAGTATGCTGTTTTCCTGGCTTTATTCTCAGGCAACCCATGGAAACGTCTAAGTCAATTTAACCGTCTCTATTTTAATTTCCACAGATACTCCCCCCCCCCATATTTCAAAGCATCCGCCGGGAAGCGAACCCGCGACAATTGTCTGCAAGCAACTGCTTGCTTGCAAGGCGGCTGCGCTGACCTCTCGGCTACCAACGCTTGACGATTTCCACAGATATTTTAATTGGCCTTTTGATCAAAAGTTAATGTTGTTTTCTTTTTAATTTAACTTAATTTTAACATATAACTTTTTTCGTTTACTTTATTTTAAATTACAAAAATCATAAGTTTGAATAAATCCATACAAACGCCGACTTGAAGTTTTAACTTTTCCGATTGTTGTTGTACTTAAATGAATTTACACTACAAAAAAATAACAAGTATTATTTTGATTGACTATTTAACTAAAGATAACTTTTTATAAAAGAAATTCTGTTGGGTCGACAATTCCTTCCTATTAAAAGTTAATTTCCGATATTAAATAACTACAAAAAGATGGCTTTTCAAAGAAATAAAAGTTTAATGAAACAGTAAATAAAAAGATTTGTTTCTTCGTAGGTGGGATCAAAGTATTTTTTTAAAAATGTACATTTATATAAATAACACACTGGTTTTTTACTTAGGACAGGGGCCACGAAATTTATTATATCAACAGGTTAAATTTAAGTTAAAATATTTGCAGTATAGAGTCGCGAGTCATGTACTTTACGTCAAAGAAGGCAATTCAAGAAGAAATGGGATGAGTCAAGTTTTTATATGAGAGATGCAAAAAGCAAAATGAAAATGTTCAGTAATTAAAGTGCAGGCAATAAGATGGGTGAGAAAGCTAATGCGATATGCAGAAGATTTGGATAAAGAATTTATGCCAATAAATATCACATGACCACCATTTCTTATGCTTGCTGTGTGTGGCAATACATATAGTAAGTTTTGCTTGTTTTAATAAAGAATTTATCTCAGTATACTTATACAAATAGGTGGGATGATTGGGTTAGGAGAATTGTTGAGTGTTATAGTGTTAAGGAATGCAATAGAAGAATAGATGCATTAATAAAGAATAGGGAGTTGGAGAGATGGAGAGTAAAAAAAGTTTAAATATAGATGGAAGTAAACAGAATATTGGGTGCGAGTTAATTTATGATAATAGCAAGGAAAGTAGTTTACTGTTTAAGGCTCAAATGGGATCTTTAGCAACAACAGAATATACACATAGATGGGAAAATGTGGCTGATTTAGTCTGCAAGTTGTGTAAGGAAGACATAAAAAATATTAGGCATCTATTAATTGAATGTAAATGCCTAAAAGCAGAAAGGATGCAAATAATGAAGTTGTGGAAAAATAAATATAAACAAAGTGATTATACAGAGAGTGGGTTATTGGTTTTTATGCTGGGTTTGGGAAAAAATAAGAGGGATTTAGATATAAATGCCATGGAGTTGTCAAAGATTATGTTATGGAAATGGGATGGAGCAGGATAGAAAAGAATATGGAAAAACTTAGGGTGGGGAATGAAAAAGAAAGTTAAAGTGGCTAACATGTTTCTCTGGGCATAGTTATTGAGAGATTCCTGACTTCATATAAGGAGAAGTCACAGTGCATCACATCATTGAAGAAAACATCTTTTCTATATATAATTCTGGTATATTATATGTGATAATATGTTGGACTATATCCATCATTTATCAGTAAATGTTGCATGTATAGAAAATTATAAACTTTATTTGTTTTTTCAAGTACAAACAACTTGTTTGTAATAACACACAAATATACAACATATGTTAGTTATTATGTAATATTCCAAGTAGTATTAATCTTCACTTTTTTCAGGTATTGCTGCTCTGATTAGTGACAATGTTAGGGTACAAGTTGAACTTACCCCATTAGATTCTTGAATATAAAATTTTAAGGCAACACTAACTAATTGAGGTCTTCTCTCAAAGGCTCAGTTGGTTAGAGCTGTTGGCTTAAAATTTGATATTCAAGAATCTAAGTGTAAGTTTGATTCCTATGCTAATAATGTCACTGGTCAGGTCAGCAAGACCTGAAGAACAGTGGAGAATAATACAATTAAAAACATTATGTAATTACTAACACTTGTTGCCTATTTGTGTTATTACTAACAAGTTGTTTGTATTTTAAAAGTTTAAATAAAGTTTAATTTTTTCTAGACATTCAATATTTAATGATAGAAGATGAAAATATTCCAACATATTATCACATCTAATATATCATCATCACAATCCTTTAGGAAAATTCTGGTATATTATATTTATCCATGCAATACAAAGTCCAATTGCATTTTTGACTAATATGACATTTTTGGTGCTTTTTCTGATGATAATTTTTTCCTATCAGGAATGTAAATTGTTCATCTTAATTTAATACAAGTCATAATCATTTCTTTTCTAAATCTATTTGTTAGATGACCTTAGGTGATTCATTCTTCATAGAAATAAAATGAATTGGGCAAAGAATTCCATTAATCCCATTCCTGAAGAGTAACATTTTAGTTTGTTGGCAAGTAATTTTTTATTTATTTTTTGCAAATAATCCTTCAAACTTTTTTTTCATATAATGCTATTTCTAAATTCTATCACATCCATTTTTGAACTATTTAACTCAGTGTTTGTCTGAAGGTTTGTAATGATGGTATATTATAAGATGTGATATGTTGGACTATTTCCATCATTTATGAGTGAATGTTGAATGTATAGAAAATTTTAAACTTTATTTAAACTTTTAAAAAAAAATTGAAGGACTCAGGAGGATTTGAACCAACCCTCATATATGAATATATCAAATTTCTACTGTTGCCTTTGACAGAATAGCTCAGTTGGTAGAGTGTTTGCCTTAAATTCAATATTCAAGAATCTAAAGGTGCGAGTACAACTTCTAAGCGAATATTGTCACTGTGCATATAGGCCAGCAACACCTGAAGAAGAGTGGAGAATAATACTACTCAAAACATTGTGTAATTACTAACCTGTATTGTCAATTTGTGTGTTATGACTAACAAGTTGTTTGTATTTGTAAAGTTTAAATAAAGTTTAAAATTTTCTATACATTCAACATTCACTCATAAATGATGGAAATAGGCCCACATATCACATCTTATTTAACTCAGTGGTTTTCAATATGGGTGCTGGATCCATGGGGGAGGGGGTAATTTGATTTTTAAGGGAGTTAATTTAAAAATGTGTTATTAGCAAAAAAAATTGTTTAAATTTTTTTGAATTATTAACAATGAATGTGAAAGTCTGCTAATTGTTCTTATATCTTATTATTGATAAATTAAATTAAGAATGCTTTTTAAATTTCTCTCTTTCCATGACATCTTCTTCCCAGTATCTTTTATGTTTAAATAACCATTACTTCTTACCTCAGCATTGTTACTTAGAGAACATTAAATGGCTTAAAACTCCATTGTATTTCACCTGCAGCTTATATATAAACAAAAAAGATAAACTCTCTTACTGCAAAAGAATAGCATTGGTAAAGAAAAGCACTTGCTTTTAGAAAGAAAATATTTTGTGAACCTTTGAAAAGAAAATTAATGCAATATTCATTAAATTCTATGGGTTGGGTGTACTATTGTGGAGTTGTGAAGTGTGAACAGTAAGTAATAAAATTAGAACAGACTGAAAACCTCTGAGATGTGGACATGGAGAAGAATGGAAAAAATCAGTTGGATAAATAAACTAAATAAAAAAGTTTTGAAAAATTTAAATAAAAAATAAAAATTGATGGAGGAAATGAGAAATACATATAGAAATTGGATTTATCGTATATTAAGAAAAAAGTATAGTTTAACAAAATATTTTTTCAAGGGAATGGTAAGTGGAAACAAAAAAACAGGACAAAAAAAGATTGGCATTGCTGGATAATATAAGAGATAGGAAGAATAAAGTGGAATTGAAAAACTAGGAAATGAAGAAAATGGAGTTGCAAAATGGATGAATTAGTGAAGTGACTGATTTCTTGAACAGAATACTATTAATGATTCCACTGTAGTTTGTGTTCTCCAATAAGTCCATTGCAGAGAAACAATGATAAAAAACACATCTATAATCATTCTTCCTGTTTTTTATGGTGTTTATTTGAGTATTTTTTATTTAGGTTTTACTTTTTTAAAACATAAAATAGCTAAATACCCATTTACCAAGCAATATTAGATTAATAACTGTTTTGCCTATGGTCTCACTATTTAAGAAAAATATAAGTATAAATAGAAAAAAAATTCCAAGTTTTGTTTTTAGCCTATATTTGAATTTACATCATTAGAATTTCAGGAGTATGCATTATTATTACAATATGAAGCAGTATCTCTTTCTCTTTATATCTTTAAAAGTTAGAATTTATTTATGTTTCTCAAAACATTTATTAAACTAATTAATATGGATGATATATTACAAATATGGATAATGAACAATTATAATATTAGATGAATTATGGAACTAACATTATTGAGTTAAACAGGGTTACAATATAACAATTCGTCAAGAGCTAAAACAGAGAATCTTTAATAAACAAAATAACTATTGCCAAGCGCTTTCAACTTCTACGAGTCCTTATCAAGGCAGTATAAAAAATCCTATTTTTCTCCTAAGCGATAAATTCAACATTTCATTGCATTGGCCAGGAACAAAGCTGGTTAATTTTGAATTTATTTAAATTATATAAGTGCTACAGATTTCCTGACAATAAGAAATTGTTTATGGAAAAACAATTTGCATAAAAAATAGCTACATGTATTCGTATGAATAATACTTAAATAACAGCATCAGAAACAATAACATCAAGAATTAATCTAATAAATTATCAGTTTCTATGAAAATTAAATTTTTTATCATCTTTTATTAACAATGATGTGATTAATCTCAAACAACATCTTGTTATAATTAAAAAATAAATACTAAGGTATATTTCTGACAATGGTTATGAGGTTTACGCCAATTCAATCAATGCATATAGTTGTGCATAATAAGAGACACATTATATTATGATTGATGTATAAAACTATTAGTAACGAATAGAAGCGGTTTATCTTTTGTTAATGTCAAAATCTTTGTCATTATTACTTGCAATATTGCTTTTTCATTCTTTTACACAGAACAGGAGTTAGGAACCTCAGGCAGGCAAGTTAAGTAAAATCCACAAAAGCATCCAATCTGGCCCCCAGACATTTTCACAAACATATACAAAATAGATTTGTATAAAGTTTCTATTTGAACACACATATAGTGCAGTACAAATATACTTGCAGATAGTAAAATAAAATATTAATTTTCTCAAGTACAACTTTTTCTCTTCCCAACTTTTATAATAATTCTACTTTGTTCTATAAAAGATAAACTAATTAAATTATAGATCTAATAAAGTATACTATCTTTTACATCCATAATTTTATGTGGCTCAGGAATAAAATTATAAAATAAAATTTATTGCAGCTATTTTAACACTATTTACATTTTATTATTGATTTCGTTTTTCTTAAATTACTTATAATACCACTACCTTGATATAAACAAAGGCAAAACTCTCCACACAGTAGTGTCACCCTGTCTGTGCTAAACAGAGTATTCAATGGATGCCAGAAGGCTTGTGCATAAAATTCCCATCTAGTGCCTACTCATCCAATATCCCCAGACTAGTTTCTGGCTTGTGGCCATGATCAGTGAGGAGCTTTGGATCTGAGAGCACTGCACCTAGATCTTAGGATCTAATGCAACCCTCCAGCAGCCACCTTTTAACACTACTTTACTACAAACTATGAGAATGAAATTGAAAACATTGTTAATATTTTCAATCGAAGCTCAATAGCTTATATAGTCATATGGGTCTGAACTCAATTCAGCACCCATATGGCCACAAGCCAGCAACTAGTCTGGGGATATTGAATGAGTAGGCACTAGATAGGGATTTTATGCACAAGCCTTCTGGCATCCACTGATTACTCTGTTTGGCACAGGGTGGCACTACTGTGTGGAGAGTTTTGCCTTTGTTTACAACAATTATGTGCTAGTATAGAGATGGTGATCGTGTGATGTTTAGTGGTTTACCTTGATATACTTGTTACATATATTTGAAACTGAATTTATTTAAATTCTGGCAGGTTATTAATATTTAAATTGGTTGATATATAAGATCGTTAGTAGTTAACAGAAAATTTTCTTCTTTGGTTAGAAAAAAAAATCCACTTAGTTGTTAATACTTGTAATGTTGGTTTTTATTTTCTTACATGAAGAGTCCATTATTATATATTAAAATATATTAGATATTTGTGGGAATTGATCTTTCAGAAGTGTAGCATCTTGAACAGCCCTTCAAGTTCAAGTCATCATTCTGTTTAAATTTTGGATTCCAATCCTCTGCACCAGATTCCAATATATCCCATGAGCATTAGTGTGTTTAATATGTGTATGAGTTTAACATATTATATATTGGTTCTTTTATATTGAGATATTGAATATGTATATGAGTTTAACATATTATATATTGGTTCTTTTATATTGAGATATTGAAAATTATGAACTTTGCTCCAAAGTTTTTTGTTTAATATAACATCATCATCAATCATTATTAATCCACTGCAGGATGAAGGTCTTTCCAAGTTCAATCCATCTTCTCCGATTTTTGGCTTCTCTTCTCCACATCACCCCCACACACTTTCTTATTTTATCCATCCATCTCACATGTGGTCTCTTTCTGGGTCTTTTACAATCTATTGGAATCCTGTTTAAGATTTCAATTATCCATCTATTATCATCTCTTCTAGCAATATGTCTAGCCCAACTTCATTTCAGACTTTTAATTTTTTCAATGAGGTCAGTAACACGTGTTTGTTCTCTTACTCATATATTGCATTTTTGATCTCTTTTTGTTCCTCCCAACATGCATCTTTCCATACTTCTTTGAGTCGTCTGAAGTCTCTGTATTGCTCTTCTATTAAGTGTCCAAGTCTCAGATCCATAAGTAAAAATTGGTAAAACACATTTATTAAAAACATTTTTCAAACACAGGCATATTTCATACACTACTTAATAGTATTGTCTTTCAAATAAAGAAAGATGCCAAAAAATAAATCCTCAGATACATTCCTGCTGAACTACTTTTGTGTATTGATCCAGACAATCAAACTCTCTCTTTGGTAAACTTTAAAACTAATGATTCTTGCAGGATAACAGTGCTTAATAGGTTCCTATCCTATGCCATTCTATCCCATATCTCTAGACTAATTTTCAACTTAAGGCTTTCAGCTGTGAGGAGCTTTGAATCTTGGAATGCTGCACCTAAAACTTTAAAATCTAATGTTCTTTCTTTTCAACTATTACCATTTTTTTCTATGTTATACTATCAACCCAAGAGTTCAAATTGAAAA
The DNA here is from genome assembly GCA_028023455.1 of Epiperipatus broadwayi. Lineage (NCBI taxonomy): Eukaryota > Metazoa > Onychophora > Udeonychophora > Euonychophora > Peripatidae > Epiperipatus > Epiperipatus broadwayi. The sequence goes on along the minus strand of JAQFVV010006624.1, from coordinate 1,958 downwards.
TATATAACTGTTTTTATTCCAAACCAACTTGTTTGTATAGTCATATAGGTTCTGAATTCAGGTCAGTTTCTATACAATATAGTGTCCTTAGATTTTTAATAACTATAGATATCTCTATTCTGTGTCCAAAATTTGGTATAAATCAATAAAATATCATGTGACCTATCACATGGCTTCAGCTTACATATTGCCATTTTAAAAGCATATTTTTTTATCTTCTCTCTGCCTTACACTTACTTTGAACTTCACTATCATTACTTATTAAAGTTTACAGCAAGTTATGCTGCTAAAACAACAATACATAACCTGAAATCATGTGATAAGTCATGTGGTAGATTATTGATTTATTTATTTTTGGATAAATATATCAATGCCTTTAGTAACTATTTATTAGGCAAAAAAAAAGTTATATCAGTATTATCCGAAGAAGAGTTGTTATTACACTTAAAGATTAAGTTACATTGAAATGTGAGGATTAAATAATCAATAGTAATGAGGGTATTTGAAAAGGCTTAAAAATGTGAACCAGCTAGTGATGCTAGGTCAGCAATTGCAACTTGGAGATCATTGGCCTTTTTCTGATATCTTTATTATTTGCTCCAATAGGAGTAATAACAAGCAATAAATTTACAAATATACATAGATACTAATAGGAATGTATGTGAAACAACAAAGTAAAATAATGACTTGGATAATTGAAATTTATAATAATAAATGTATTAGCTTTTTATTTGGTTTATCATCTTTGCCTTGGATAATATTAACATCAAAATCTCTAGCATAATAGCAAGTTATTAATAACAATGATATGTTTATGAAAAACTTGGTAAATCATTATTAAGAGTGTATACTTGTATACTATTTTGTAATAAAGGACACATAAGTTAGTGAATGATTTGCTGCTTGGAATTCATAAGAGATTTCAATACCGGAAGTAACAGAGCTGACCATAATCCATGGAGGTTGAATTTCAACTCTATCATTCTTACACTAAACTAAATATCACAGGGTAAGTACATCTGTAATATCATTTAATTTAAAAAATATACATAGTAAAATTGCAACAAAAATAATTATTAAAAAAGCAGTTGTGAAATAATAGAGTATAGCAACAAAGCAAAAGAAAGAAGTCACATTATTAATTTAGCATATGCTGAAAGCATACACAATGTGTAAAACAAGAAAATTGCTGTCTGAGAAATAATGGATGATGCACACATGCATGCAACAAATGCATAAAATTTATGAATTCAAATACCCCTATTTCAATAATTTTTCATTTAACATGTTAAAAGTGTATACAAACCAGTCCATAGCTTGTATCAGTGTGAGTTTAGAAAAACACTATTAAGTTATCAGCATATGTTAATGTGTGGCCTGTAGTAAGACAAGCTTTCTTTTTCAGTTATAACTCATTCTTAAGAATTATTTTGATTTGTTCTTCAATTTTATAAGAAAAATATTACTGCATAATGCTGCCACCTTTATATTTTTAAAATTAATAAACCAATAGGATTTAAATTTAAAGATATGAAAAAGAAATGGAAATACTGCCTAGAATTTTAACAAAGGGTAGTTTCTTGGTCTCTCCACTGGAGAATCCTTATGAACATCTTTGTTTAAATTTTGAAAAGGAAAATGTATATATTTTGTGTATTTTGTTTACATATTTATCAATTGTTTTCCAAGATTATGAATACTTCTTATTTTAAAAAAATAATTCAGATTGATTAGAAAATATTTACTTTTAGAATAAAACAAGCTAACAGAAATCAATAATGTATTTATTCCTGCCCCTTGTAATTGCGTAAAAAGAATAAATTTCACATCGGCCACAATAGATTAGATTTTTTCAATTATAAATAAACTTTATTTTTAAAAAAAATTTGTTAGCCTGTAAGTAATCTTATCAATAAATTTGTTAGCCTGTAAGTAATCTTATCAATAATTAATTTGTG